>CM040439.1:0-490000 GCA_022702705.1 Papilionanthe hookeriana x Papilionanthe teres | reverse complement strand
ATTATCTCGAGCCTTATAAATTTACTTTAGTGGGTAAGTTTCATTCGGCCATCCAAAGCTTCGACATTTCGAGAAAGTGTCGTCGATGATTTTAAACTTCATGAAGTCGGGAAAATCGGAAGATTTGAAGGAAAATATTATGCCCAACTAACTGTGAGAAGATGATTATGCCCAAGTGTTCTCTAAAAAGGTGATTAAGATAGATGGAACCTATGAAATTATCAAATAAATGGACATTGATTTGATCCTTCCAAAGAACCACCTATCGTTCCCTGCTTGCTTAGCAGGCGTTCCAACTCAAATCATTTATTAATCATAAAATTATCTACGACATCGTGCATCTATGGCCTACCCTCAAGCTTCGATATACCTTCCGCTAATATTACTAGAATCTCTAAACCAAGACTTTTAGCTTAGCATTATTACTCTCCCCCGTTACGGAAGCAGGCTCACAGGATCGCTAACCGTGGTATTTGCACTTATCAGAAGTCAATACCAACCATTGTATTGTAAACATTGTCACATTTTTGGGCACATATGGAACAAGCAGCCAGAATCCAATTCCCGAATTAAAAGTGGCCTTTGTATAATGCCGCCGCTAAAAGTAATAAGGAGTATGTTCCTCAAGGAAGTCCTATCGTCGTCCCAACTCCACTCGTCCTCATGTCAAAACAAGCCAGCCGATAAGATTCTACCGCTCAAGTCGAATTTGCCCTTACAAGCTCGCAAATATCATACCCGAGAATAATATAGCCGACAGAGATGTAATCACGTAGATGTTCTCGGAGACGTGCACAATCAAGTCTTAAAGGACAATCGAGTCTCATTTTCCCGTGCCAAGACAACCGGAAGATCAAGTGATCGATAATGGCATCTCCTCAGAAGTCAAGAGCAAGCCCAACAAATACACCGAATACTAAGAGAGACTAATTTATTGAAATTAGGGATTCAAATTACTATTTCGCTGTGAGAGGTTTCTTATCCTCCTCACTGCATGTGATCCACGGGATGAAAACTAGTTAATAAAGGGGTTCAAAATTAAGATGAAGAATTACACTACAAAATTCGATGTCAGTACCTTATCACCCACCTTAACTCGATCCGTATAATCAGCTAGCACAACCCATATTAAATTTATCTGGCAAATCAAAAAGAAGAGGAGCTGATTCAACAAAAAAGTAGAAGAAAAAGAAAGGATGCTTTAGAACTCGTAAATTTATCTCAATCAAATGTCATTGGATCGGGAAGTTTCTTCCGCCACCCCCCTGCATCGACAAGGCCGGGTAAGGCATTACATCACGATTAACCCGTCGGCCGGAATGTTAGGGGTATTGCTAGTCCCGGTACCCTTACCGAATCAAACACTTAATCAAGACCTACAAGTTATGGATTTTTGCCATATTAGAACCTTGGTGCAAGAACATTTCCAAACACACTAAACAATTTCCCGGTTTTAATTGTTCTTGTAAACCGCAAGAACAAGATTCTAGTCTTTACTCGTGGAAAGAACTAAATTGTAAGGTGATCACGATAACTATCAATTTCTTCACTCGCATTTTGATTTCGGAACAATTCTCTGTTTCGTTTACTTTTGTCTATGCCGGATGCACTCATCGTTAATAACTACTGGGATGCCCTTGTCTCGCCCAAGCTCACACATGCCGTTCGGGTGGGGTGATTTTAATCGCATTAAAGGGATCCTAGTGAGAAGATGGGGGGCGCACTCCCCGATCTCCAAACCATGCCGAGTTTCTCTCAAAATATTACTGCTTCTGCCATCTGGGTTTCGGCACTCCTTTTACCTCGGAAGAGAGGCAATCTCACGGAGAGAATGGCGAATCCTTTGGCACGATCGTTGGATGCATTCCTTCCTATTACCCAAGTTCATCATTTCCGTACGATCTACCTCCGATCATTCCCCCTATTAATTAAGATATCCTTTTTCCCAAGAACAAGCTCTTCCCCTTTCGCATTTTTAAATGTTCGGACCGATCATCCTTCCTTTCGAGGTGGTAAAGGCCGGTCGATTAATCCAATTGCTTCGATACTAATGCTCTTATAAAGCTGGAGGTTACAAAAGAATGTGGCATATCATCTAAGACAATTTCCAATAAGCAGCATTGGAAATATATTTCAACAAAGTCGTGAGGTCGATAACGAAGTCCACCCCGAAGCTATTCGTGATCTCGGGAGGAGATAATGCCAAGAGCCGATAAATGCTCGAATCGCTTAACTCATGCTTCGGATAGAGAGGAGATGTTCTTGCAGCAGAAAGCCTCCATTAACAAAAAAAATTTGGTGATAGAAATACAAATTCTTCCATGCTACATTAAATACGAAGGCAAATAAAAGCTATTCTCGCATTAAAGATCCCTACTTTCAAGAAGAATTAATGATCCTAATCTCATTTCTCAAAGTGCAAGAAGTATTTTCTAATTCTCAAATGGCCGTTCGCCTACTAACCCCTCTTTGTTCTTACCCGATGTGTTCAACACTAACAATGTTTATGCTTCTCAACTTCAACTAACTCTTTACCAAACATGTGAATGAAATTTTATCACGAAAAAGTATCGATGGGAACAAGACCGCAAGACCGGATGGTTTTAGTGCCACCTTCTACTTAAAAGCTCGGGACATCGTTGGTGCCGATCTTCGCCATGCCGTCCAAGATTTTTTTCTCTCGGTGCTAAGTTACCCAGATATTTGTCGCATCTTGTAATACCTTATCCCTAAAGAACAAAAGAAGTCCTTCGGACCGATTTCTGCTCATTTGCCTTACTAACACTTTTACTAAAATTATTAGTAAGATTTCGTTAGTAGAATACAACCTCATTTAGACAAACTTATCGCAGCAACTACTCGCATTTGTACGTGGGAAGAAATATTGCCGATAATTGTCTTTGAAGACAAAGAATTACTTCGGATTGGGATAAACCATTGGTAGGACACAATCTGATTTCGAAACTGACCTCAAAAAAGCATATGACTTTATCACTGTCCTTCATCGATCCGGTTCTCAAGGCTAGTGGCTTCAACCCTTCCTTCTGCAACCTTATCCAAAAGTGGTTATCCACTTCTTTATAGTGTGTTGGTTAATTGGGAGAGCCGAGTTTTTTTTTTGCCGGGTAGGGGCATTAAACAAGGTGACACTGGGCCCCTACAATTTTTATATCAAGTATTTGATTATCTATCTGGATTCTTAATTCAAATGTGGTAATGCTCACCACCTTTGTTACAAACATAGTCTCCGTCTGTGTCATTAGCCATTCGTTTGCGTCGATGACATTCTATTTACTAATGGCAAGAACCCGCTATTAAAAACTATGCATCAGTTCGGATCATTTCTCTCAAGTCTCTGGCCGGAACTAAACAAATGTAAATGCCACTTCGGGAAGGGAAGAACTTTTCATAAACATCATAACCGGATTAAAGCTACCACCGGATTCAACTCAGCTCGTTTACCTTTTAAGTACTGGTGTGCAATCGATTAAAGGCAGAAGAAGCAAACTCAATACGATGATGCGGTTAATAAGATTTCTTCCACTATAAACCGTCGGACACTAATGCCTTTCTTTCAAATGGTGCGCATTAACCTATTAAAAAGCATTCTATCTACCTTCCCTTTATATACAATGCAAATGGTGAGAATGAAGAGAAGTACCCAAAAAATGCCGTAGTCCATGTTTAACAAATTTTTGTGGGAGGGCTGTGATAAACAACCCCATCGTGCCGTGCCAATAAGCTTCGTTGCAAACCTACTATAGCTAGGGACCGGGTTTTAAAAGTTTTCAAAGAAATGAATAAGCTTTTCTAATCGTAAACAATGGTTTAAGCTTGCATAATGTGATATGTACACATGGGCTCGGGCCTTCTTAAAGAAAATACTCGTAAAAGTAAGTGCATCCTTGATCTAGCCTTCAACCTTAAAATCAGCACTAAAGCATTTAAAAAGTCCGCAGTATTTATCGCAGAATTTGCCAATAAGCTATGTCAGAGGTCAGGCCGGACAACCGCTTCTCGGATGGATAATGGCCTCTCGATGGTCCTCTTTCTTAACCTACTCGATACTAACCACGTCTTAAGATTTCGAATTCCGGATGCAGGACACCGGAATGTAGTAGGCACCGAAAGAAGTGGTCGATGAAGAGATTGTACAACAAATTTTGGCTATCCCCATCAATTCTGGAAAACCTGATAAAATTTCGATTAAACACTCCCCATCACAATCGCTGAATAATTTTATTCATAATTCATTCAATATCTCGTGACTGCTAATGCTCTAGGCACTTTTATTTCGTCTCCAAAATCTCTCCTTCCACGTCCTTCTTTAATCGGAGATTAACATTACGTATTTCTCCCATTAGATGATATTCTCAAACTAAAAGGATTAAGAATGCCTTCAAGATGTCGGCTATGTAAATTCGAGGAAGAAACTTTTGGATCATCTATTCCTTCAATGCCCTTTTACCTTACAAACTTTCGTGGTGATGTGTTACATCTTTTAAATCTATCGCATCAAAGACATCATCGGGTCACCACGATACTCGCCGGAATGATCGGAAGAATCGAAATGGGGTTGTGTTCCTCATATCAACTCGGTTTGTGGCTGGCGGTTAGAAATCGTGCCAAGTTTCGAGGATAAACCTTGCCCCTCTAAAACTGCCGCGGCCAATCAAGCTTCAATTTTATCACAAATCCGTCGCTAACTCTCAACCCCTACCAAAAGTCTCCAAGGCACCGGGTACCGCCTTCACAAGAAATTGATTAAAATTAATGCGGATGGAAGCTTCACCTCGTCGCTGTCGGATTGGAAGGCACATAGAATCATGTCGGGAAATTGAGCTTCGTTCTTTCAATCTCCTTTATTCTCCTCTTCCGCCCTTGGGGCCGAGATGCAGGCCGGTTTCGGCCATTAAAATAGCTACAAATTAACCGAAAAACAAATTCGATCGAATCCGATTCTCAACAAGTTATAAAGATGATGTCAGCGAATTCACTCCTCCCTCGGGAATCCGTTTATTTATACGTGTATAAATTTTTACTATTATCACTACATCTTAACATCAAATGCAGTCACATTCATGTGGTATAATCAACCCTCGCAAATCAAGTTAAGAAAAGACTTCTTCCTCCAACCAAAGTGTAATCTTTCCTTTTCCTACTAAGCCTTTAAGGCAAGCATTGGGACTCTCTTCACCTCCCTTTCATTAAATGTACCTAACTTTCTTATTAATGAATGGTTTCTATATATATATATATATATATATATATATATATATATATATATATTTTTATTTATAATTTATTTAATTATTAATTATTTTTATAATTAAATTATATTTATAAATAATATACTATACTTAAAACATTTAAAATAAAAAAAATAATATTATATATATATATATATATATATATATATATATATATATATATATATATACCTATATATATATTTATAATTTTCTTAACTATTAAATATAAATGATCAATCCCCGTTTAATGCCCAAACCATCAAGACACCGTCAACTTTGACTGTACCACCTCATTAAAATACCATTTTTTAATTAACGACCCAATTATCAATCTAATAAATAATCTCCGACAAAAAGTCAACTTTGTTAAAAACTACTAATCCTGACCCAATGACAAACTCATTAACCAAATATGTCAACTTTTGACCAAAAAGCAACTTTGGTCAAAATAGTCATTTTTTAACCTAATGACCACCCTTTGACCCGATAGGTCAACTTTTGAACAAAAAGTCAACTTTGGTCAAAATGGTTAATTTTTGACACAATTACCAACCCACTGGCCCAATAAATCAACTTTTTGACCAAAAAGTCATCTAGGGTCAAAATGGTTAATTATTGACCATTCCCAACTCATTGACCAAATAGGTCAACTTTTGACCAAAAAGTCAACTTTTGACTAAAAAGTCAACTTTGGTTAAAATGGTCAATTTTTAACCCAATGACCCAATATGTCTACTTTTGAAAAAAAAGTCATCTTTGGTCAAATTTGTCAATTCTTGACCCAATCACCATCTCATCGACCAAATAAGTCAACGTTCGACTAAGTCAACTTTAGTCAAAATAGTCAATATCCGACCCAATGACCACCCCGTGACCCAATAGGTTAACTTTTGACCAAAAAATCAATTTTAGTCAAGAAAGGTCAACTTTTGACCAAAAAGTAATCTTTGGTCAAAATGGCCAATTTCTGACCCAATGACCAACCCATTGACCCAATAGGTCGGTTTTTGACCAAAAAGTAAATTTTGGTCAAAATAGTTAATTTTTGATCTAATGACCAATTATTCACTCAATAAGTTAATCTCTGACCAAAAAGTCAACTTTGGTCAAAATATTCAATCCTTAACCCAATGACAAACCCATTGACCCAATAGGTCAACTTTTGACCAAATAGTCAATTTTAGTCAAAATAGTCAATTTTTGACTGAATGACCACCAATTGACCCAATAAGTCAACTTTTGACCAAAAAGTCAACTTTGGTCAAATGATAAGTGAACTTTTGACAAAAATAGGTCAACTTTTGACCAAAAAAGTTAATTTTAGTCAAAATGATCAACTTCTGACATAATGACCTCCCCGTTGACCCAATGGCTCAACTTTTGACCAAAAATTTAATTTTGGTCAAAATAATTAATTTTTGACCTAATGCCAAAATAATCAATTTTTTGAATTAATGACCAATTATCGACCCAATAAGTCAATCTCTGACCAAAAAGTCAACTTTGGACAAATTGGTCAATGATTGACCCAATGACAAACCCATTGCCCAATAAGTCAAATTTTGACCAAAAAGTCAATTTTGGTCAAAATAGTCAATTTTTGACCTAATGACCACCCGTTGACTAACTTTTGTCCAAAAAGTCAATTTTGGTCAAAATAGTAATTTTTTACATAATTGCCAATTATTGACCCAATAGGTCAACTTTTGAACAAAAAAGTTAATTTTGGTCAAAATTAGACATTTTTGACCTAATGACCACCTCATTGACCCAAAAGGTCAACTTTTGACCAAAAAGTCAAATTGGGTCAAAATAATCAATTTCTGACACAATGACCTAAATGTCAACTTTGGTGAAAATGGTCAATCCTTCATCCAATGACCAACCCATTGACCAAATTTGTTAACTTTTGACTAAAAAGTTAACTTTGGCGAAAATAGTTAATCCTAGACCCAATGACCAACCTATTGACCCAATAGGTCAACCTTTGACCAAAAAGTCAATTTTGATCAAAATTGTCAATTTTTGATCTATAGACCACCTCATTGACCTAAATAGGTCAAATTTTAACCAAAAGATAACTTTGATCAAAATTGTCAATCCTTAACCCAATGACCAACCCATTGACTCAATAAGTCAACTTTTGACCAAAAAGTCAATTTCGATCAAAATAAAAAAATTTTGAATTAATGACCAATTATTGACCCAATAAATCAATCTCAGACCAAATAGTTAACTTTAGTCAAAATAGTCAATCCTTGATCCAATGACAAACCCATAGACCCAATAGGTCAACTTTTGACCAAAAACCTAATTTTGGTCAAAATAGTCAATTTCTGACCAAATGACCACCCACTGACCTAATAGGTCAACTTTTGACCAAAAAGTCAACTTTGGTCAAAATGGACAATTTTCGACCCAATGACCAACCCATTGACCCAATAGGTCATCTTTTGACCAAAAAAGTCATCTTTGGTAAAAATGGTCAACTTCTTGATCCAATTACCAACACATTGCCAAATATGTCAACTTTTGACCAAAAAGTCAACTTTGGTCAAAATTGTCAATTTCTGACCCAATGAACTCCCCGTTGACCCAATGAGTTAACTTTTGAAAAAAAATTCAATCTTGGTCAAAATAGTCAATTTTTGACCTAATAACCAATTAATGACCAAATAAGTCAATCTCTGACCAAAAAGTTAATTTTTGTCAAAATAATCAATCCCACACCCAATGACAAACACATTGACCCAACAGGACAACTTTTGAACAAAAAGTCAATTTTGGTCAAAATAGTTAATTTTTGACCTAATGACCACCCTTTAACCCAATTGGTCAACTTTTGACCAAAAAGTCAACTTTGGTCAAAATGGTCAATTTTTGATCCAATGACCTACCCGTTGACCCAATATATCAAAATTTGACCAAAAAGTTTTCTTGAGTCAAAATGGTCAAATCTTGACCCAATTACCAAGAATAAATTAATATTAAGAGATATGATAAAGGTGATTGTTATTATGAGAGATGTGCTAATGTTGCATAAATGAATGGTTCATTTTTGTAAGTTCTTTTAAGAGAATGAGATTGTTAGCCAACAAAATTTACTCGACTTATCTGATCAAAATGGTGTGGTTGAATGAAGAATCAAACAATAATGAACTTGATAAGAAGCATGATTAGTTGCTCTAAATTATTTAAATCATTGTGGACTAAAGTTCTCATAATGATAGTTTACATATTATATCAAGTTTTAACCATGGATATTCAAAAATTTCTTTTAAATTATGAAAAAGTTGAAAATAATGTTTGCAAAATGTATACCTATGAGAAATAAGAATTGATGATGAATAATAATTCAATTATTCATGAGGTTTTGAATGCAGTTGTAAAGCACAATTCCAAAGGACGTTATTATAATGTGAAGAAGATTTGTTAGAAAAAGAAAACTAATAACTCCAAATCTTTATATTGTATAGACAAATGGATAGTTTAATGGTGACTAGCTAATTCAATTCTCAGTTTATTAATTGTGTTGATTTTACAAAATTAACATTTGGATACATCTTAATGTTTATTTGTGGAGTTCTATCTCTGAGTAGTATCAAACATACTTTATTGCTCCTACTACTTGGAGGCATTTTTTGTTTCCTTTTTTTTCAGAGAGTATACAACATGGTTTATAATTGAAGAGTTCTTTTTTTGGCTTAGACTTTGGATTTTATCTATAAGACATTGAAAATATATTAAGACAATTCAGTTTATCTTTATTGCGTAGGAGAATGTGTTAGGCATAATACAGAAGTTATTCAGCACGTATTAAAGATATGCCACCACAAAAGTTTAAAGTTCATGTGGGCTATGTTGATCTTTGTTATTTTTCTTATTTTATTGTGAAGATGATATTATTACTAAACTCTATAATGTTTAAATGTTTTCATATTTCGTTATTTATGTGTACATATTTATTAATAAGATAAATCTTATGAAGTTGAACATGGAATAAACATAGAGTTATTCATTTAGCAATATGTATAAAATGGCACGCATTTTGAATATATGGGGGACAATCCTAAAATTTAGAGAACCTATCGCCATATCCAAGAATTACTTTCTTAGAAAACGATAAAAGTTTAAACCCAATGGAAGAATACTTGTTTTTGTTAACTAAAACTAGTTCAATTTTCCTTGTACAATATTTATGTTTAATAATTTCTTTTATGCAATTTTTAAAAACTTGCTCATTCAGTTTTTTATAATGGACATAAATAAATGTAGAATAATTTTATTTTCGAATAATTATTTGAGCAACATATAATTATCTAATCCTGGCACTTAGTTGAATGAGAAGGTCTAAGCTGCCCTATCTCGACTCCCTGGAGTTAATGGGTTTATTTCTCTCCCCTTACTTTTTCGTAAACAGCTAATTGTGAGCTAATATAGTTATCATACTTAATTTTGCTAAGAAAATTTTTGTATCTGAATTTTTGTTAAGTTTTGAATTGAATTTTTGCGTATGAAGTATCAAATATGTAGCCGTCACACAGTTCTGTTTTAAAGACTTTTACTGAACAGAAGCAAAATGATCATTTTTTCCAAAAATAGTTGTCTACATTATTTTCACGCAATTGCAATAAACAGACAACTAATTTATCCGAAAAAGCTTCTCCGGATAAGCGATTAGCTCGCTAAAAAGTCGAGAAATGCATAGCAGCTCTAAACAGTATTTTTAATCACCAAAACGGTGGCATGCTTTTTAATAAGGATTTAGCTCATCATAATCACCAATTAAAACTACATAAACAATCTGACTGACCATAACTTGTAATGCAGTCTTCGAACAAGAAGTACCAGTACACGGCAGTTTAAAAAGATTAATCAATAGTCAAATTACTCTCTTCTTTTATTTCTTATCTTTTACTCGATTTGCACCGAGAACATTATATCTGCTGACAGTAAAACAAAGAACCAACTGTCCAAAAAATTAAACTTCATAAAAAAATCCAAAAAATTAATGACTTCCAGAAAATGTTCTTAAAATATGATTGAATTTTAAGAATATAATTTTTCTGAATCTCATGGGAGAGAAATTGTAGTTTATCTGCGCAGCAAGTGACGAGCGCGGATGTTCGCCTCTTTCATTCTGATGTTCAGTTCATCCACATCATCTTGCATCCGATTGATAGCTTTATTTTGCCTGGAACAAATTTTCAGTAGTTAATGGCTAGCAATTGTTTTATGTTTTATGATGAGATGTTTGGGCAAACGAACCTATCAATTTCAGATCCCATGTTAACGGCCATGGATTTAAGCTTTACCAATAAGTTGCTCAACTCTGAAAGAGAATCATCCTGCTTCGCCTTCTCCGACTGTAAAATTGCATTAAAAAGGGATTAGATAGACATTAATTAGCTTAACAATATAAAAACATTTACCTCAACTCTTTCAAGTGCAGATGAATATTTTGATGCAAAATGAGTAGCATTTGATTGTGATTTTGAAGGAGTTAGTCCAAGCTTTCTCCTCTGCTCCATATCAAAACCTTTTCTTGTGAAGGATTCATCTATTAAATTCTTGTAAAGGTAAGAGATTGTACGCTTTCAGGTAGAAGTTGATTAATAAAAGTTAGGCTTTTATGTACCTTTAGTGAGAACAGGACCCTTAATTTCAGGAGATTTCTTTGGCTTCCATCTTCTTGAAAAGAGCCCCCCAAGGCCCCCCAAGATCTTTTCGCCCTAATTAAAAGACAAATGAAAACAGAAAAACATGTTATCTCTTGCAACTGCGAGAATTATAAATCATGATTCTAGAATGAAGACCATAGTACTAAATTTGATGACTTTATAAAAAAGTTTACTTACATACCACAATTCTCCAGTGTTTTTTAAATTTCCTCCATTAAAACAAAAGAATCTAAATAGTTCATCTCATTTCAGAATTGAATCAAGAGGAAAAAAACAGCATATGTATATTTCAATCAAGTAGAAAGGAGAATATTTACGTACTCTTTCAAGATCACGATCAATGGTTGTCGCAGTTTGATGAGTTTGTGTGATCTGCCCACCCTGCTGATGCAGATTGACAAGAAGCTTCGAGGCACAATCAATCAATTCCTCGGTAACCTTCAAACATCCATTAATTTTATGTGTAGTCTTTTCTGCCTTGTCTACAGAATAAGTGTCCAGTACCTTCACTGTATGGTTGTCAAAACAACCAGATTCACAGCAATCATTCTTCTGCTTGTTTCCCAAAGAAACTAATCCTGAATGGCGACTGAAAGCAGACTTCCGGTTACTATGGCGCCACTTATTTATTGCAGATGCATATGAAGCTCTCGTGTTCTTAACACTGGATTTCAGCTCTAAATCTGGATCTAAAAGTTTCTTGCCAGAAAAAGCAGGTGCTGCTGGGTTCAAATTGTAGACCTTGGTGTTGGGTTTCTTTGAAAAACCTATTCTTGACAGGATGGAAGCCATGGAAGATTGAGAAGATGATCACAAAATGGTTTCTGTGTAGAAATTAAATTAATACTGTTAGTTTAATTATGGCATGTAGTGACGATGTCAAAGGAATGCTTCCAATCAAGCCGGCAAAGAATGAACAATGCATCAAAAGCAAAAGTTTAGAGGGTAAGGAATATTTTAGTTATAATTTCATATAAATAGTATAAGAATAGCAATTCAAAAAGTTGGCAAAATGTTTTATTGTTTTAATGTATTCTTTTTAGTTTAAATAACAAACTAATTTATATGACAATTAATCAATAAATAAGAATACCATTCCATTTTTGCTACATAATTAATCTACGAGTAATTAAAATTTTGACAAAATACTTATGATTAGTTCGTGAGTAATGGGTTACCGATTTATGACTTCTAATAATTTACTGAAATTGATTACATGTTTAGCTGCAACTAAACAACCAAAAATTAGCACTTTGCTAATTAATATTTTAATCTCATCGTTCGCAGGATAAATATTAATTAGTATCTTCATCATTTCCTGATGGAAGCAGGGAAAATTATTTACATCCAACTAAAAATCGTGAATAGTTATTAAATGCATAATTATGAAAAAAATTGGTTTTGCCTATCCTTATTACATAATTCAAAGCCTTTGGAATTAATATTAATGGAGTTCAACACATTAAAAACTAATCAAATGGCATCTTTCACTCATCTAAGACAAAATTCCATAATTTTAAAACCTATCAGAATTTGTTTCATATATTTAACAATTTTCCTCCATATTTATTCTCTTAATCGCTTTCTTGCTATACGATGGTAGCTTAATTGAATAGTTACTTTATTTAAACCTACTAAAATCTCTTATTCTCTAGGAAATTATCATGAATTACAAATTGACTGCAATATGTTCTCATGATTAAAAATAGTACATTATTAGAATTAATATAACTAAATAAATCCAACTTGCAACCATGGGAGTGATTGTTCCATACGTAGAACGTCCATAGTGTTGCATGCAGCAACCAGTTAAATATTGCCATTTAGAATGCATTTGACCCACCTCATAATGGATCCGCGGAGGTTTTTAGAGTGGAACTGCGGATGTTATTGGGTGGTTATTTCGGTTTTACTGGGGTATTAACTCCAATAACCCCGCAATAACCCGGAAATAACCTCCGCAGTTTCATTGGAGTGGAAACCGCGGAGGTTATTGCCGGGTTAATGCAGGCTTATTTCGATTTTATTGGGATATTAACTCTAATAACCCCGCAAAAACCCCAAAATAACCCCTCAATAACCACAGCGGTTCCATTTCAATAACCCCTCAATAACCTCCAATAACGCCCGCAATAACTCGCAATAATCCCGGAATAACCCTTAATCACCTCAGCGTTTAACCTCCAATAATTCTCCAATAACCCCCGCGGATTCATTATGAGGTGGAATTGATATATGACACATAGCAATATTTGATAGTATTCCGGATATAGCTCTACGCCCAATGTCCGAAGAAAAAATTTTCTCATTAAAAAGATAAGATATTACGTGTTGTCCCTCACTGGAGGCCATGTTACCCCCAATTTTACTTGCGGTGTGAATTGGCCTCCCATAGAGCCCTTGACTAACACAAGAACAATCGCACATAATATTTTTCCAGTAAATGAAGAGCTACTGGGGGTGTTCCTATTTCTTTTTCGCATCAAACTATGTAAGAAAAAAATAATATTAATAATAATAATTCTATGAGCAAATAAATGTAAAGGTTGGATATCACGTACCAACACCTGTGCCCTCCTGATTGCAGTTTAGGCTGTTAGAAGAAGTGCATAATGAGGAAATGTGAAGATTTTCTAAATCTGGACTCAGCAATTAATAGCGATCCTATAACCAAAGCCAAGTACTAAAGTACAAACAAAACCGTGAGCAAGAAGAGGAGAGAAAAACAAAAACGCTCGTTTCCTTCAATGACAATGGAAAAAGTCAGAAGCCATGAATTGATATCAAACAATATAAAAGAAAATTTATCCGAGATACAAAGATCGATAGTTTCCATGAACCCCCAAAGTTTAGATTTCTCCCCCTTATCAGAAAAGACTTGAAAAAAAACAACTAGAACGAAGGCGGAATACTTCCACCAATAGAGCCACTTTCAGAAATATATACAAAAAAAAAATGTATGGGAAAAAATTATAAAATTTCCCCCACGTATGTGATTAGGAAAGAAAAGTGACACATCATCAGAAAAAAATAATATGATTTGAGTTTGACGTTGGAGATCTAAGAAATATCAATTTTTATAAAAGGCAGGGGATTTTGCATAAAACCCCTGAAAAAGTATAAATAATTCTATAGTATATCCTTTTTTCTTATTATAGTCAGCTACACAAGGACTTCCTAAACTAAACCAGATAACAATACGTGTGCTTGGTAAATCTCCCAACGTAAAACTAATTAATTGTCATTTTTTGTGAAATAGGATAAACTATTTGTTTTTATTGGCAGAATTTTAATGCTACTAATCTTATCAGCTATGTTATGTAAACTGATAATTATTCAGGTACTTGGTCAACTCCTAATGCATTTCAAGTCGAGTGTAAGATCTACTAGGAATACTTTCCATTGGGGAACAGAAATAGTGAGTTCTGATACATCCTTTGCTAACGGAAAGATGAATAGAAACAGTGTCTGAACGGATGAAATTATTTTTTTATTATTCTTTAAACGTTTCATATGATCTGGTTTTATAGATACAGTATTGACATATTTGTAATAACTGTCAAGGGTAGAATGGAAACATTTAATGCTTAGTATAGAATATGCATGGGAGAAGCGTAGGAATGCTTTGCAGGTAATAAGATCGCAGTTAGCCGCTCGGGGGAGAATAATAGAAGAGTGCTTTTCAACTGGAATCACATGTATGTTCATTACCCCCATTCATGCAAGTGCTTGGCTAAGCAGATTTTGAACTTGCTTTTGAGAAGTTGATGTCGAGCTGCAGAAAGCGATTTGGTTAGTATATATGTTGGTTGTCTTTTATCATAAAATGATGAAGATCAAGGTGTTGAGTGACAAGAGTCAACTTTAAGTAATTCTACTGGTATGTTATCATTATTTTTACTTACTATTTTACTTCATTTATCATTGTGGATGATTCTTTCTACTATTTTGCATGTTATAGTTGTAAGACAGGCAAAATATAGTCAAAACACGCCAAATAGTATTGTTTGACATAGTCACACCTCATCTGGGCATGACAACGTCTAATCTGGGTTTTACCACTTCAGAACTAGCGGGGCCACACTAGTTTGAGCATGAACAGCACAGTGTCAGGCGTGGTCATGTCATCGAACTGTCGGATATTGTTTATAAGATTTTTTCATGATGATTTTTGCTGTTTATTTAAAAGGGTAAGCTAGGGCACTGATAGAAATACTCTTTTTGAGAAGGAGAGATCTGGAGACGGCTTGGGCACCAAAGTTAAGGGTTTTGAGTGTTATTCTGATGTTTCCTATGGGTTTTTTTTATTTATTTTATTGTTAAATTCTTCAGGAGATTATGATATGAGAGAGGTGTTGGCTGCTGTTGAAGATGAAACAAATCATTTTATATGTATTTTCTTTTCAGTTTTCCTTCAATTATGGTTTCAATGAGATATTTTTTAGGATTCTTTCTATCATGTGTAACTAAACTTCCTTTTGGGTCTCTGCAATTTATGGAATGTATTTTATAAATTTTTTGGATGATTTCTTTTCTTATATCATTTTTTTAAGAAATCAATCCCTTTCATTCTTTTGTTAACCATAGAGTTTCATTTACTCTTGATATGTTAAATTAGGATTTTATCTGGATTTTGAAGCCTAGTAGAGGACCAAAAAAATCTGTTGGATGTCAAGGGGATTGAGGAAGCCTCAGTTTCGTGGGTTCTACCCTTCTTTTGACCTAGAGTTAGGTGTAAGGTTTTTATATTCCTGTTGATAACAACGACGTTGGGGAAGGTCAAGGAAAACCATAAATCACTACATTATCTAAATCGTAAATGTGCAAGCCTCACTTAACTTAAAGAATGGTAAGATATATCTACTGATGTTTTTCGTCATTTCCGTTTGTTTTCAGTTTTAAGAAGGATTTTAAGAAACTATCACCCGTTAGTGATCATGCTGGTAAACCAAAGATTCATCCTCCATAATATTCTTAACACTTTACTTATTGGATCGCTACGCAATACTCTATTATTACGTTATCACATAACATGTACAGTTGTATTGTGCAGTCAACATACTTCATGGTGTGTTCTAACTCGTCAAGTTTTTGGCACTGATCACAGAAAAACACATTAAGAAATTCATATCTATTTTTGATGAAATTGCACTTTAAAGAAAGATATTTTCTTTATTTTATTGCAGGAATGAAGATTTATAAGTGATGGAAGCAAAAAACATGAAATGGAGCAAATTTGGATCAAAAAGAAGGAAATTCATGCAAATTGAACTAAGTCGCCGACGGTGAGATTGAGGCAGCCGACGGCGAGATCGTGAGGAGAATTTCTGAAGGAATTATAACTACCTCGCCGACAGCGAGCCCGAACCCGCCGACAGCGAGATCGCGTGGCTTGAAGACCTTCTAGAAGCCCCGCTGACGGCAAGATCGTTTCCCGCCGACGGCGAAACAGTTCAAAATGCATATACATTGAACCTGGACACTTTTTGAAGAGATGTTTAAGCACCCCTTGGACCTTTGCTTACCTCTATAAATAGAGGCCGAATTATAGTCATTTGTGTGTGTCTTTCTAGTGTCTTAAGTGTCATTTGTGTGGGTTTCTTGAGTCTAATTTAGTGAGTTTGAGTGTGTTTAGTGAGTTCATAAGTTTAATTGAGTGCTATTTAGTTTGCTGTACTAGAAGGAAAGTCAAAGGAACTTCAAGGAGTCTGCTTGGGGAGGAAATTAAGATAAGTATCTTTGTATATTGTTGTTAACTTTAAATGAAATCGATGCTTTGTTTCATTCCCATACATTGAGTAGTTTTCTTAGTCTTTCTCCTTGTTTATGAAAATTAGGCGGATTGATGAAATTAAATAGAAGCACCAAATATAATATAAATAAATTGTGATAATTTTTACTTAAAAGTTAATTTACTTTCAATATGGCCAATTGAGTTGTTAAAATATGTTGAATTATCAACTATAGTAAAAATTACATCCGATATTCAGGGAAGTCAAAAGCCTTGGAAGGCGGGTGCAAATAAATAGGGAAATACTAATTATCGGACGTAGAATTGGGCATTTTAGTGTGACAGACTAAAATATTCAATTCGGTCCTATTGTTTGAGAGCTGAAGTGTAGATGTTAGCCCTCGAGGTGAGGGGAACGTGGGAGCTACGAAGTGGCAGCCGATATCCTCCCGATCTAACGCGCAGATTCGATAATCAAACATAGGATTAGTCAATGTTCTTTGCACTGGACCAAAGGGTAAAGAATATGAATGCTCCTATTTGTCACAATACAATTTAAGAATCCTATTTAAATTCATCATTCACTTAATTTTCTAAAAAACAAGGAGAATGATACTTTTTCTGGATTATTTAAATCAACTTATTTCAAGCATTAGTTTATTTTAGTTTACTATAGTTACTTTGAATTTCCGTTCACTTTATTCGTAAGTAATTCTTTTAAATTTAGCTGATAACAAATCTGTTAAAAACTTCCCTGTGGGATTGATAACCAGGACTCCACTAGAGCCCTGTATTACTTGATACGATACGTATACTTGCGTAGAATCCACATTATACATTAAATCATATATCTATATTTAAAGCGGGATCAAGTTTTTGGTGCCGTTGCTATTAACATAATTTGCAAACATATTAAAAGTGGGTCAAGTTTTTGGCGCCGTTGCCGGGGACGTAAAGAAATTATTTACTAGAGTAACAGACTATTTTGTTTTATAAAATCGTATGCAAAAATTTGGAAACGAAAATTTAATACCTTATGATTCAGAATTAGAGCGTACAATTAAAAGAATTAGAAAACAAAAAAGAGAACTTATAAATTTAACACAAATGGCAAATATTCTTGAAAATGAAAATATCAATCAACCAAGACCATTACGAGATTATGCCAACCCTACATTAGATGAAATTCATTTAACTATTCAAAACCCTGATGAAGCTGCTAATTCATTAGAACTTAAACCTGCAAATATCCAAATGGTACAAAATAATCAATTTAGTGGTTCACCTACTGAAGATCCTAATTTACATCTTGCTAGTTTTTTAGAACTATGTGCTACTTTCAAATATGAAGGGGTATCTAACGATGCTTATTAGACTTAGACTTTTTCCTTTTTCTTTAAGGGATAAGGCTAAAATGTGGTTAAATTCGTTAGCACCTGGATCTATTAAAACTTGGGGAGAATTATCACAAAAATTTCTATCCAAATATTTTCCACCATCTAAAACTGCTAAGCTTAGGAATGATATAACTTCTTTTAGTCAGTTTGATGGAGAGTCAATATATGAAACTTGGGAGAGATTTAAAGAACTTCTTAGGAAATGCCCACATCATGCATTACCAGATTGGTTAATTATCCAAACTTTCTATAATGGATTAGTAGGATCATTAAGATCAATCATCGATGCTGCTGCTGGAGGATCATTAATGTCAAAACCATTTGATGAAGCCTATGCACTAATCGAAGTAATGACAACTAATAATTTTCAATGGCTCATTGATAGAATGAATCCGAAAAAAATAGCTAGTATTCATGAAAATGATGCAATATCTATGTTAGCTTCACAAATTGCTGCTATATCTAAAATATTAGATCATTTTGGAATGAATTACTCTCCAACTATATCAGAAGAAAATTCATCTGGACAACTTATAGAATCCCAATCTCAATATGAAACGATTAATGCAATTAACAACAGACCCAATAATCCTTATGCGAATTATTATAATCCTGGATGGAAAAATCATCCTAATTTTAATTGGAATAATAATACAACTAATCAACCATGGATGAATAATATGACACAACGAATTAGGAAATCCATCTAATCAAGGAAATCCTAATTATAAATCTAATTATCCACCTGGATTTAATAACCCACAATTTAAAGATAAGAAATTATCTATAGAAGAATTAATATTAAATATGGGTCAACATTTACAAAATCAAGGAAATCAATTACAAAATCAAGGAAATCAATTACAAATACAAGGAAACCAATTACAAAATCAAGGAACAACTATTAAAAATATTGAAACTCAACTTGGACATATCGCTACCGCACTTAATAATAGAATACTCGGAACATTTCCTAGTAATGTGGAAATAAATCCCAAAGACAAGGGAAATGAACAAATTAAAGCGATACAATTACGAAGTGGAAAAGAATTAGAACCTAGAATTCAGAAAGAACTAGAAAGTCAAAAAGAGGAAGTGGAAATTGAAAAGGAAAAGAATCAACAAGATCCAAATTTAGAAAATCCTTTAATACCAATGAAAATTTCTATTGAAAAACTTCCACCACTATTTCCTCAACGACTAATTCAACATAAAAAAGACAAACAATTTGCTAAATTCCTTGAAATTTTGTAGAAATTAACAATAAATATTCCTTTCGTAGAAGCTTTAGAACAGATGCCAAACTATGTAAAATTTATGAAAGATATTCTAAATAAAAAAAGAAAATTTACCGATAATGAAATGGTCGCACTTAGTGAAGAGTCTAGTGCTATTATTCAGAAAAATTTCCTGAAAAATTAAAAGATCCTGGTAGTTTCACTATACCCTGCGCTATTGGAGAAAAATTATATGGAAAAGCTTCGTGTGACTTAGGAGCAAGCATCAATCTAATGCCTCTATCAATTTTTAAAAGATTAGGATTGGGAGAAATTTCACCTACTTCAGTAACTCTTCGCTAATCGATCGTTCTGTTACATATCCTAAGGGAGTTATTGAAGATGTATTAGTAAAAGTGGACAAATTTATCTTCCCTGTATATTTTATTGTTCTAGATATGGAAGAAGATAAAGAAATTCCTATCATTTTAGGAAGACTATTTTTAGTCATTGGAAAAGCTATGATTGATGTTCAGAAAGGAGAATTAACTATGAGAGTAAATGACCAAAAAGTAACTTTTAATATTGCTAAATCAATGAAATATCTTGCGCTAGAAAAAGATGATGAGTGTTTTCGAATGGAAGTACTCGATCATTTACAAAAAGAACATTTTAAAGAATATTATGAAGAAAAATTAGAAAAAGAAAATATTGAATTAATTGAAAATCTGAGATAAATGAAGAACTAGATTATATTCAAGAAAAATTTGAATTTTTGGATAACACGTAAAACACCGAAAAAAATATAGTTCCATCAATTATTAAACCTCCCGAACTCGAGTTAAAAATGTTACCTAATCATTTAAAGTATGCTTACTTAGGTATTTCTTCAACTCTACCAGCTTATTATTTCATCCGAATTAAATGAATCTCAAGAACAAAAACTTTTAGATACATTAAAAAAATTTAAGAAAATTTTTTGTCGGACTTTAAGCGAGATATTAAAAGAATTAGTCCTTCAATCTGTATGCACAGAATTATTTTAGATAATGAACATAAACCTAAAGCAGATCCACAAAGGAGATTAAATCCAATATTGAAAGAAGTAGTCAAGAAAGAAATTTTAAAATGGTTAGATAATTGTATTATATATCCTATTTCTGATAGTGCTTGGGTAAGCCCAATTCACTGTGTACCTAAAAAAGGAGGGGTGATCTGTCAAAGCTAATGAAAATAATGATCTTATCCCTATAAGACAAGTTACCGGATGGCGAATATGTATTGATTATAGAAAATTAAACACGACCACCAGGAAAAATCACTTTCCTTTACCATTTCTGCATCAGTATGTTAGATAGATTAATGGACAAAAGTATTTTTGTTTCTTAGATGGATATACCGGTTATCATCAAATACAAATTGCTCCTGAGGATCAAGATAAAACTACATTTACTAGTCCTTATGGAACTTTCGCTTTTCCAAGAATGCCTTTTGGATTATGTAATGCACCTGCAACATTCTAAAGATGTATGATGTCTATATTTAGTAAATTAATTGATAATGGAATAGAAGTATTTATGGATGATTTCTCTGTATTTGGAACAACATTTAACACATGCTTAAATCATCTTGAAAAAGTATTTGAAGTATGCGAGAAAACTAATTTAGTTCTTAATCGGGAGAAATGTCAATTTATGGTTACAAAGCAGCATTGTATTAGTGGTATAAAATTTCGAAAAGGCATGGAAGTAGACCTCGCAAAAATTCAAGTAATAGCTAAATTACCACCTCCAACTACGGTAAAAGGGTAAGAAGTTTTCTTGGACATGTTGGATTCTACGTACGTTATATTAAAGATTTTTCAAAAATTACTAAACCTCTATGCCAACTTCGAAAAGGACAAGAAATTTGAATTTACAATCGAATGTCCGAATGCTTTCGAATTATTAAAAGATAAATTAATTACAACACCTATAATAGTTTCACCTAATTGGGAGAAACCATTCGAGCTTATGTGTGATGCTAGTGATTATGCTATAGAGCAGCTCTTGTGCAAAGATATGATAAGATTTTCAAAGTTATATATTATGCTAGTAAAACTCTAAATGATGCCGAAATAAATTATACAGCTATCGAAAGAGAATTATTAGTAGTTGTATATGCTTTTAATAAATTTCGGCATTATCTAATAGAACTAAATGTATCGTGCATACCGATCATTCTCGCTATAAAATATTTAATGCAAAAGAAAGATTCTAAACCAATATTAATTAGATGGATATTATTAATGCAAGAATTTGATTTTGAGATCGTTAACAAAAAGGGAACTGATAATCAAATTGTAGATCATTTATCAAGATTAGAAAATCATGAATTATCTAATACTGATAATGAAATTTTATACAGTTTTCCTGATGAACAACTATATAATATTAATGAGTTGAAAATACATTGGTATGCTGATATAGTAAATTATATTGTAAGTAACATTTTACCACCTATGTTAACTTTGCAACAACGAAAAAATTCATTCATGATACTAAAACATACTTTTGGGATGAACCATACTTATATAAGCAATGTAAGGATCTAATTATTAGAAGATGCGTGCCTTATGAAGAAATCGAACCAATTATTCAAAAATGTCATGACTCGATTTTGGAGGACATTTTGGGACGTATAAAACCGCATATAAAATTCTACAATCTGGATTCTACCGGCCTACTCGTTTAGAGATGTATATAGATATATAAAAACCCGCGATAAATGCCAAAGAGTAGGAAACATATCAAGAAAAATGAAATGCCTCCGAATTTTATATTAGAAGTCGAAATTTTTGATGTTCGGGGATTAGATTTCATGGGACATTTTATTCCTTCATTTGGAAACTCATATATATTAGTAGCTGTTGATTATGTTTCCAAATGGATTGAAGCACAAGCTTTATCTAGGTGTGATGCTAAAAGTGTTTCAAAATTTCTAATGAAAAATATTTTTACTAGATTTGGAATGCCGAGAGTGATTATCACTGACGGAGGAACTCATTTTAGAAACAAATATATTCACAAACTAGTAAAAAAATATAATATTATAAATAAGATATAAACTGCTTATCATCCACAAACTAAGTGATTAATCAAGTTTCTAATCGAGAGATTAAGCGTATATTAGAAAAGTCTCGTAAATCCTAATAGATCGATCGGTCTATAAGACTAGATACTGCATTATGGGCATACAGGACTGCTAATAAAACTCCGATTAGAATGACTCCTTATAGGCTTATATATGAAAAAACTTGCCACTTACCAGTTGAATTAGAACAAAAAGAATTTAATTATAATATGAAAGAAGCAGGTGAGAGAGATTGTTGCAATTAAATGAATTGGAAAGGCTAAGAAACGAATCATATGATAATGATAGGATTTATAAAGAAAGAATGAAATTATGGCATGATCGGAAGATTAATCAGAGAAATTTTGAACCAAGACAAGAAGTTTTGCTTTATAATACTAGATTGAAATTATTTCCTGGAAAATTGAAATCTCGATGGTTAGGACCTTTCACCATAACTCAAATATTTTCATATGGAACTATAGAAATTGAAGATCCAAAAACAGGACAGATTTAAAGTAAATGGACATAGATTAAAACCATATTTCAAAACTAAAAGACCAAATTTTAAAGAGGTTTTAATGCTTAGTCAACCTGAACACTAACTAAATTAAGTCGGTCTGACGACATTAAACCAAGCGCTTTATGGGAGGCAACACATAGTAGTCTTTTATTTTAAATATCTACAAATTAGTGAGTCTATATTATTAAAACAAATCTTACTACTCAATTTTTTATTAGAATCATCACAAAATCGAACCTATTCTGATGAGATCGTAAAATATTTCGCACTGCAGAGAAATTGGGCGATTTTTACGAATCTCGCCGACAAGCCGAGCCCGAGCCCGCCGACAAGCCGAGATCATGAGCCATTACTTCGCTCGCCTTTATAACTAAGTCGCCGACGGCGAGGAACTTCCGCCGACGGCGAGGCAGTTGAAAATTTGGTTTCTTAAAGATTTTTCGTGCGGTTTTGGACGGATCTAAGCCATTCCTTCGTAAGAAATTATTCCAAATCCGATTTTACACCATTTTCTTCCTTAGGAACGACTAGAGACCAATCCTTTCCATCCAAAATGGCCACCAAATTCTTAGAAACCACAAAAACTGAAGTTTTCAACCTGAGAAAATTCGTCAGTTCGGAGGCACGTTGAATCTTCAACAAAGGCTTGAAGAAGAAAAGACTTATTAAAGAAAGAGGATTTGTCAACGAGAGGAGTAGAGAATTCTACTATAAAAATCGAAGAAATGATCGCTCGCCAGCATTGGGAGGTATTTTGTTATACGACATCCGCCGTAGTTATACCGGTAGTTAAAGAGTTTTACTCTAATCTACATGCGATCAATAATGGAAATGTGTACGTCGAGGAAGATGGGTAACATTTACTCCTGTAAGGGTAAATGAATTGTTTTCTATAGAGAATACATCTGTTTGTCATTATTCCAACTTTGTGCCTTCAAGATACAATATGAACGAAATCTATAGATATCTGACCGACGAACCGGATGATTGAGAGTTACGAGATGACGGGTATGTCAGTTTTTCTGCATCACTTCTTAACCCTGTCTCAAAGCACTGGCATATCTTTATATCATCAAAATTATTACCTACCATGAGAGTAAATAAAGTTTCAAAGGAATGCGCTATTTTAAACTACTGTATATCAATAATAGTAAAGTCTGCATTGGGATTAATTGTGCATGGGTCAGTGCATGGACTTGGACACCCATCTACTATATTTGCTTTATGCAATCAATACCAAGTTTCTTATGAGGCTTGGGAAAAAGTACTTTTACCAAGGAAACCACCGGATCCTACCGATATGTTTCCCACTTTGGATAACAATGATGAGATTACCATTATTTCCGACTGAGCATCACGTAACAATCCTTTAGCAAGGCCTTTTACCGATAAGACTAATTTCATTCGAAGAAGATTAAAGGATTGAAGAAAGAATTGCAAAATGTGATGAATTCTATCGACAATATCTCCGATATGTTCGATCATATCGATTGGAGAATGAAGGAGCACTTTGATCATACCTGGACATCCTGAGGCCAATTTTATTCATCTACTAAGACATAAAGGATGGATTTATGAAGAATCTACTGCAGAATTCCCTTTCAGGCCTTTCTACAATTTATTTGTGCACCTGTGTCGCATCGGAAATATCAGAGAAGATGTTAGTTCAGACACTGAAGAGTAGGAAAGATTTCTATGTTTATGTTATATTTGTATATATATATGTGTGTTTGATTTGGAGTTAGGTTTTATTATGAGTCAAAATTTGATTTGATCATCTCAGATTTGATGAGATTTTATGTAAATTGTTATGTCTCAGCATTTAGAGTATTGTGGTGTGGATTGCGATGCTGAGTATTATGGATTTGAACATTTAAGTTAAGTATGTGTTAAGTTATTAGTGTGAAGTTGTAAGTTTCATGGATTTCATATATAAAGTTATATTGTTTGTGTTGTGTGACTTTTTGTGAGTATAAGTATCTAATCTTCGTATTATTATTAAATTAAGTGATCGAAAGATTGATTAAGGGCAATTCGAGGTTGAAAATGATTGGCGAATTTCAAAAATTTAAAATTTTTGGGATCTCGCCGACGGCAAGAATTATCTCGCTGACAGCGAGAAAACCCGCTGACAGCGAAACTGAGCTCGCCGACGGTAGATTTTTCCTGAAACTTTTGCCTTCTAAAATTAATTAGCTCGTCGACGGCGAGAAAAATCTCGCTGACAGTGAGAACGCGAAAAGACCTATATTTGACCGGTCAACTGACACTATTCATCATCCCTTTCCTCAAATTTTCGAAAAAACCGACCTGAGGCTCGAGAGATCTCGGATTTGAGGCGATTTCAACACTTTTCGACACCGGATTTCATCTTCCCTTGGTAAGAGCTTCACTCCTATGCAAAAATTTTCGATTTTCACCATGGATTTCTTCTACATTGGAGAATTTTGAAAAATTTTGAAATGTGGAGAAAATACTTGGAAGAATTTCATAAAAATTGATTTAAATGGATTTTAGTTGTTGTAGGAAGCCTTCTTAGTAATATTTTAGAGTTTAGTTAAGATTTTTGCAAATTTCACAGATCGAGAAATGGCTCCACGACAAAAGCGATGAATAGATTATGACGAAACCCAATTCATTAATGCAAGAGCACAAAGTCGATATTTTCAAAACATACAAGCAAGAAAATGCATTCAAGATCGAGTTTTCAAGAATCCGTGAGGAGAAGTCGAGCGAATCATTCAGGAGCGAGGATGGGAAAATTTCGTTTCGTTACCAACGAGCAAATTCGTAGAAATAGTAAAGGAATTTCATGCAAATTTAACACAGGCTGAAGATGGACCGGTTAAGGTTAGAGGATTTTTTGTAGATTTCAACGCTACTAGAATAAACGCTTATTATGAAGTACGAGACACCTACACCAGCGAGTATGAAACTTTTGGAACTATGAAAGGACCACTGGAAGAGGTGATCGACTTTCTCACTGATGGGAAAGGAGTCTGGAAGATAAAGCAGCGGGAACGGGTAAATTTCTCTCTTTCTATGCTAAATGCAACATCTAAAGCCTGACATTATTTTATTTGTTCTACTTTGTTACCTACCTACCACCATAGTGAGATAACAAGAGATAGAGCAGTTCTGAATTTCTGTATTCAGAACCAGAAGAATATTAATGTGGGAAATGTTATATATAAAAACATATTAGCCACTGCTAGAAATGAAAGTGGAGGAGGACTAGGACATCCTGGTCTTATCTATGCACTTTGCCAATTATCTGGGGTAGAGGCAAGAGATGATGAGAAATGGATTGAACCTATGAAACCCCTTACTCAGGCTAATATAAAGAAATATGAATCCCACGAAGGATGGAGATATGGGACAAGGGATTATGTACCTTCTTCAAGTAGAGATATACCCTCTACTAGTTATGATCCACCCCTCGCACACCACTCCTACCCTTCAAGATCTGATGAATGAATTGACCCTGAGTAGAAAGAGTTTTGAGCAATTTGGAGAAAATATGGAAAGAAGATTTGAGCATATAGATCAAAGGATCGGAGGCTTGGAAAGAAGACATGATTATGATAGCGAATATCTCCAGCGACATTCAGAATACGAAATTGCCTACTATGAAGCTGAACGTCGATATAGGAGTGGTGATTTAGATGTTGTCTTTCTTGAGTGCCCCCGTTATTCATAAGTACTGCACTCGCTCGACCTTCTCGACTTGGAGATTAGGGAGATGACATAGTTTGGGATTTTAATGTAGAAGATTAGAATCTTTTGTTTAGTTTATTTGGTTTGTTTAGATTTGTTGTTATTTTGGGAAACTTTATTATTTTAGATGTGATTATTCTGTACTTTCTAGAGACTATGGATGTTGGTATGTTTGTTTATGTTATGATGTTAGATTTCTTGTGTGTTAAATTAGTTGCAATTTTTTTTTTTATATAGGATGTTAGTTTAAGTTTTTATAAGTTATGAATGTTAACATTGTTTAGATTGTTTTAATATGTTTTAAAATAGATTAGTAAAATGTATGTGTAGTAATAGATTAAGTTTTCTTTGTTATGTTTGGTACTTATTTTAAAATTTCATCCCTGCACTTTCTTTTAAATATTATATGTGAAAGAATACTAACAGTACAGGTTCTGTAAGTAATGAAAAAGCCTGCAAAAATTTCAAAGAAAAGAAATACCTAAAGCCTAAAGGTATGATGAATTTTAATACTTTCCCTTAAGGAAGTTTAAACCAAAAGTTGCTTCAAACACCCCTTGGAAATGGTGCTAAATTTTATTTAATTTGTCACTTTTAACTATGGGGTCTATGCGCCAGCCATCGGCGCTTAAGCGCCAGAGGCTAATTTTGCACACCTTTCATTTTTGCTTTAAATTTGATCCTTTTTTGCTCCCTTCATCACAATCACTCATTTCAATCATACCTGCAAAAAGAACATGAAAATACCTTTCATTAAAGTGCATTATCATCAAAAATAGGTATAAAAATGTGCATAAAAACACTATATATTTTAGGTGTATCAAAATCCTTAAAACTTAAAATGTTACTTGTCCTCAAGTGAAACGATAATCATATAAAAATCAAACATGCAAAATATGTAAATGAGTTTCTTTAAGTAGGTTTCAAAATTTTGTTCTAGAAATGAAATAGTCCAATTTAGATAAAATTTTAGTAAATGAGACCAACTTAATGTTTAGAATGTTCTTTAGTAAATGAGACCAACTTAATGTTTAGGTCTGTAATGATTTTGAATTCCACCATTCCATTTAATAAAAAGTTTGATATATATCATTCACTTCAAAAATTATAATAATAGTGCTTAAAAACATTTTTCAATAAAAGAAATTTATGTTTTGAAAAATAAAAGTCAAATCTTCTATTTCTCCAAAAATACAATATTTTCTACTAAAGATAGTTTATCTATATTTAACATTTCTTTACTAAGAAAATTTTAACTTTAAATTTTCCATCATTACTATAGATTTTAAGTAAATTCTCTTACTCATTTCTATATTCAAAATTTTGCTTGCCTAATATAACTTCATAGACATATTTATTTTCAATCAAAAATCAAACTTTATTTATAATATCCTTGAGAACAAATAAAATTTAGTTTTTGAAAATTGTTTTTAAATTCCACCCAAAATTTAAAATTTTAATTAAGATAAAACATTTAAGCATAAGAAATGATACATGGTTAAGAATTAAAAACTAAAATAACATGCTTGCAGGAATCTTCATAACTTAAATATGCAAGTATAACAATTTAAATACAAGAGTAAACAAAAATCAAATTTAGTTTTTAATTTTTTATAAAATAGAAATTTCAAAGGACTCTAAAGTAGTTGAGAGTCAAAGTCCTGTTAGAGTCTGTGGAGTTAGAGAATCTTCAAAGGATTGCTTAGATTACATTCTAGATAAGTATTTATATCTTATTTCTTATGTTTACTGCTTTGGATTTGAGTTATATGAATATGATTTCTGGTGTAATTTTGTATGCTTTCTGAGTAGTCTTCTTTTCTTTCTCCCTACGAATATGAAATGATTTAATAACAGATTTAAATTAGATTTGAAAACTTAATTTCTTATTTTCTAAAAATTTGTGTTGATACTGTACCTAATCATAATTTACCTTACAAATTGGCCTCTTGTATTGTTAATAACTGTGGAAAATTCTTAAGATCTGACCGTGGGCTAAAAATTCTTAACTTGTATGTATCACATTTCTCTTTGAAATGTAGATAGTAAGTCCTTAAAAGGGGAGGTTCAAATAAATAGGGAGATAATCTTTAATGGGTGTAGAATTGATTTTTATTTTTAGTGTGACAGGCTAAATTCAATCAATTTGGTTTTACAAAAGAGGTGACGGGTCACTAGTAGGCAAGACCATAGGTAATCTTTTGGGGGGGAACCTAGAAGTGAGAGACTAGAAATTCATCCCTTTCTACTAATAATGCATCCTAATCCAATCTTTAAAAACTAGCTAATGTTCTTTATGACCTAGACCAAAGGGTAAAGGAATATAAAAGCTCTTATTTGTCACAATACCACATTTTTAAAGTTCTCAACTAATTTTAACTGTTTATTAATCATGGAATATTTCGTATGGGGAAAGAATCTTTGTTCATTATTTTATTACTTGCCAATTTTTGTATTATGCATATTTTAATAAGTTTTAAATTAAATGATTTTAATTAATAGTTTTCTTTCTTTTAACTTTATTAGTCCTCGTGAGAACGATAACTGAGGTTTTAAAAAGAAAACTCTATATTAATTGAAACGATACGCATACTTACGTAGTACCCCTAGTGTACAATTTATATTTATTTAAAAAAACTTTAATCTTTAATTATCTTACATTTGCCGCTTAATCAGATTTGGGGTAAAGTTTGGTCATAATTTTATAAGCTATTTTACTTATGTAATTGCAGTTGGGTTAAGTTTTTGGCACCGTTGCCGGGGATTACAACTAATTAAAAGAAAGAAAATTATTATATATATATATATATATTTATACAAAACAAAACAAACAAAAATATATATTTAAATAAATTAAATATCTTTCTCATATTTTTATGCGAAGTTCAGGAACTGAAGGATTAATACCTTATAATTATGAATTAGAGCGTACTATAAGAAAAATTAGAAAGGAGAATAGATTTCGTAATTTGCAAGAATTGGCTAATATACCTCAAAATAATATTGATCAAAATATTGAAAATCAAAATCAAAATCAGATAAGACCTTTAAGAGAATATGCTAACCTTACAGCTGATGAAATTCATCTAAGCATTCAATTACCTGTTGTAGCTGCAACTTCTTTTAAATTAAAACTTGCAGTTATACAAATGGTTCAAAATAATCAGTTTGGAGGGTCTCCTACTGAAGTTCCTAATTTACACCTAGCTATTTTTCTAGATCTTTGTGCCACATTTAAATGTGATCGTGTTTCTGATGATGCTATTAGTCTTAAGCTTTTTCCTTTTTCTTTAAGGGATAAGATTAAGATTTGGTTAAATTTTTTAGCAACATGATCTATTAAAATTTGGGGAGAAATGGCTCAAAAATTTTAGCTAAATATTTTCCGCCATCGAAAAGTGCAAAACTTAGAAATAATATAACTTCATTTACTCAACTTGATGGAGAAACTATTTATGAAGCATGGGAACGATTCCGAAGAAACAAAACATTGAATTCTTAGGTCGCTGCCTCCACCATATGACCATCTATTCAGGTCATCGCCTCCATGACATACCCATCTATTGTGTTGCTGCCTTCATGGCATGCATATGCTTTCGGTTCACTACCTCTACAGCATATCCATCTATAGGGTCACTGCCTTCACGACATGGCCACCCATTCAGTCACTACCTCCATTGCATACTCATCCTTTGAACCGTCGCCTTCATGGCAGGCTCACCCTCTCGGGTCACTACCTCCATGAAACACCCATCCTTTCGATCTCTACTTTCATGTCATACCCATCCTTTAGTTCTCTGGCTCAAAAACATACCCATTCTTTAGGTATCTACCTTCACGGCATGCCTACCATTTTCAGGTCACTCCCTCAGCATACCCATCTTTCAAGCCATCACCACCATGTTATGCCTATTCTTTTAGGTGACTGTCTCCATGACATACCCATCCTTTGGGCCGCAGCCTTTGCGACAACCCCATTCTTTTGAATCACTGCCTCCATGGCATACTCATTCTTTGGGTCGCTGCCTCCACAGCATTGCCATTCTATTGGGTCATTGCTTCCATGGAATACCCAACCATTGGGTCGCTGCTGACCCTCGATCTGCAGCAATGCACCAAAAACTTGGTTTGCAATCGCCAAACAATGCAGTAATTTATGCTATCAAAAATATTTTATAGCTAATACTTTGACTCAAATAATAATAGCAGCTAGTGTATATAAATATAATTTTATGGAAAATATTTTACACACTAGGGGTACTACGCAAGTATACGTATCGCTTCAAGTAATATAGGGCTTTAAATAAAGACCCTAGTATCGATCCCACGAGGAGGATTATAGATTTTTTTAAATATTTTGATTTTATTTTATGTATTTCTTTTAAAGTTAAAAAGTTGATATTTAATTTACTAGATGCAGAAATAAAGCAAGAATAAAGTAATGATTGATGTAAATAAAAATAAGCAAACAACTTTCTTCCTTTCAATTAATCCAAGACTTTTTAGATAATGTAATATTCGTGGAGATTATAAATTTATGGTATTGTGCCAAATAGAAGCATTCCTATTCTTTACCTTCGCTCGATAGTATAAAGGACATTGGTTAATCTATAGATCAGGTCTGGATGTATTGTTAGTAGAATGGGTTAATCTAGGCTCACACTACTAGATGTCCGAGGGTGGCTATGATCGGCCCTACTGGTGACCCTTTCCTTCTCTATAAACCAAATTACAAGAATTTAGCCTGTCACTCTAAAAATTTATCAATTCTACGCCTATTAAATAATATCTTCCTATTTATTTGCACTTCACCTTGAATAACCCGCTCAAGGCCTTCGACTACCCAAGAATTCATGTGATATCTATTAGTTAAGAATTCATCTCCTTCTAGGTCTCAAAACTCTTCAACAGATTTTAACAATTTAAATGACCAATTTAAATAGTAAATTAAGATCTGGTATTAATATCATCACAATGTTTAAAATATATATATTGATTTTAATTCTCTAACAAATTTTATATTATCTTATTTATCTTTTCATAATTTAAAGAAGAAAGTAAAGTAACTACTCAAAACACATTGAATTTAAACAACAAAACATATAAATAAAATTTTGAATCAAAATACAAATACTTATCTCAAGTATTTCTCCAACTAAACCTCTGAATCCTTCTGACTCCAAAGTAAATAGACTTCAAAAGCACCGACTCTTCAAATACTCTTAATACAAACTCTAAAATAAACTCACTAATTAATAAAAGAAACTATAAATATGGCCCTTAAAATATTTCTCTAATTTCTCTCTCTAAATGGAACTATGGGGCTAGGGGACTAGGTTGGGCGTTGGTGGTTTTTGGGACTTTTCTCTGAAGGAGTAGCCTCCTATTTATAGGGTTCAAGGGTTGCCTTGAGGCACCTCTTCAAAATGTGTCCATGTTCAATGAATCTTTCTGGCGCCTAGGTGCCAGACTCTGCGTCCAGTTCTTCGCACCTCTTCACTTTGGATCGCACCTCTTCGCAATCCTAACCATTTCCAAGTGTCCAAATACTATGTATCACATGTCCTATAATCCAGGAATAACTGCCAATCTTCTAGATGGTCCAATAACCGCTAACACCGTCAAAATAACCGTAAAAAAGTCGTCAAAAATCTTACAGAATTTTATATCGAACTGGCGCTTAGGTGCTGAATTCTGGCACCTAGGCGCCAGGCCAATTATTTTGACAATTTTGCATTTTGGCTCCATTTTTGCTCATTTTTGCTCCTTTTTCATCATTTTTTCCTTCTTGAACATTTTTTCATCACCTACATCCAAAACACAAAAATACCTTTCATTAAAGCATAATATCCTTAAAAATTTGATAAAAATCAAGACATAAAAATAGGTATTTTTTTCATGGATCAAAATCCCCCAAACTTAAACGTTACTTGTCATCAAGTAACCCTTTTTACTATATAAAATGTATAACAATTGGAATAAAAGGTAAATATTTAAGATTTCTTATAATTTTTTATTTTATAAAGGCTTTAGTAAATCATTAACCGAATTTAACTAACTAAGTTTAATTTTAAGAATTTATAGAATATTTAACTACCAAATCATAAGATTTTAAAAAATTTTCATTCACTTCGAAAATAATTGTAGTTTATTATATTGAGATCACATAAATTATTTACAAGAAAAAGATCCTCATGAAAATCTTTTCTAATAAATATACATGCATAAAAATTAAGTAAATTATGTAATGAGTTCTTTTCTTATAAGCTAATTCAAGTGAAGCGAATTTTTGATTAGGCATCTCCTCAAACTTCTCCTCTCTTTTTTTTTCTTTTTTTTAAAGAGAAGATTACTATATCTGGATAGTCTGTTAATGGTTTTGAACTTCGCTATCCTTAACTTATATTTTCAAACTTATACATTTTCACTTAATTACTATAACATGAATAGATTTCAAAAAGAATTTCAATCTTTTCTTTTTCAAGTTATAATTTTTGATTTCTTAATACTTCTAAAATTCAATTATTTCTATTATGAATAGAAAAATTTCTTAATCTTACTCTTCTTAAGTTGAATAATTCTATTCTTAAAATCAATCAAAGTTATTAAAATTTTGGTTAAGTCTGTTAAATTATTTATAATTTCAAAAATTTAAATGATCTTAAATAGATTCTTCATTCCTTATGTTATGTTAATATTTTTTTTAGAAAATATTAGTTCATTAAGGACAAATAAAATTTAAATTTGCATGTATTTTCCCTTCCCCCAAACATAAGTTTTGGTATATCATGAAAAAAAATTAAAGTATGAGAGAAAAAAATGTATAATTTTAAAAGGAATTTTTTATAAGTATTTAAAAACAGTTTAAAAAGAAAAAATTACTTCTACACATGCTTTTTATAAATATTACTGAAATAAAGAAGCATATATATAAGTAAGAAGGTCATCATTTTTTTTATATCAGTAGCTGAATTAAATGACTATACTACTAATAGTAACAGAAACATAACAACATTACTAACTATTTAAGAATACTAAACAGTAGGCTAAAATAGAAATAAACATTAATTCATCCAAATTTCAGTCTTCAACACAATACACTAAATATTTAAAACAGTCTCAACATCAAACAATCCACATAAAGTTTCATAAACAAATCTACACTAACAAACAACAAACAACAAACAACACTAGCAAATAAGAAATAAACTAACAACAGAATCAACACATCTCAGAGGTAAATCAAGCTACTAATCACTATCTGTAGCCTCTTCATCATCATCACCAAAAGAAAACTCCACATCGTTTGGATCAACATACGGTGAAAATTTATGACAGGTAGGAAACTGAACATCATGCTCACCCTTCAAGAATCTCACTAAAGACTCTGAATACTCAGCATCATACTCACTTTTCCTTTGGGTAAACTCAGATAAATGATCAATCTTCTTGTCTATAGTATCTACTATGCAGTGAGTTAGAAATAACTCATTATCGCCGCTCCGTAAATTGATCATGCATAGATTCCCGTAAACTAGATGGTGGCTCGACAGAGTAGAAGCAGAAGGTCTAGAAGTAGAAGCTCTACCCGGAGTAGGTACAAAAGTAGAAGGACCAGTAGATCTCTTCCCTCGAAGACGATCATAAATGCTAACACTCTCCTGCCCAATTGGCTTTGTAGTCTTCAACTTCTCCTCTGATATATCGACAGAAACTCCATTGCTCATGCATAAAGTATGAATCAAGGATGGGAATCCTAATCCCACAGAAGTGTTGGATCTAGCAATCGATTCCACTGAATCATAAATAATACTGCCAACATCTATCAGCTTCCTCTCCTGAATGCAGTAGTTTAGGATAGCTCAATCTCTGGTAACTTCACTCAGGTGGTTAGAAGGTAGAAGTCTAGTAGAAATAAAATAATGCCATGCCTTTGAAATACCATTTAGCATAGAAGATTTGAAGTTTACCCGTTTGTCATTCCGGATCTTCCAAGCTCCAGTGCCATCAGTCTGATATGCAATAATCATCTCAATATCTCCCTCAGATGGAGATAAACCAGAATAGTAGCACTCGATGGTTGGTGGCAGGCCGTAGAAAATATTGATCCGTTCCGAGTAAATCCTACTCCGACACCTCTAACGAAGACTTCGTAGTCTTCCGCATCCAAAAAGTTGGCATAAAACTCACGTACAATAGGAATAACGACAACAACAGTGAAATAACAGAATCGTTGCCAGTTGTGTGCAACAATCATGTTCTCGATCATATCACCATGATTGTAAAAACTGCGCTCTGAGATAAACTTTCTTGGCGTCGCAAATTTGTGATAATGAAAATGCGCTGCCGCAGATGAAAACTTGCTGCTGTCAAAATTTTCTCGTACCTTTCCTTGCTTAGATTTTGGTGTCATCTAAACGTGAAAGAAAACACAAATAAATTTAGGAATCAAATATTTAAACTCTTTTTAAGCTTGAGAAACTTAGAATGAGTTTAAAAATCCATGGAGAAAATCTAAAAATCAAAATTTTTCTTAAAATTTTGGTTTTTAGCAAAAAATAGGAAAAACTATGGTAAGAATAAAAAATAAATGGATTAGAAGTTAGAACTGACCTCGAGATGTAGAAATCAAGTGATTTTAGGCTCAAAAACTTGATGTATTGACCTCAAGATGGATCTAGGGGTGTATTTTCGTGAAAAAGAGGAAGGGGATGAAGCTTAGGCGTCAACCATGGCTAATGGGATTTAAATGCTAATTTTCGGTAAGCAGGCTGAACCGGCGCCTAGGCGCCGAATTCTGGCGCCTAGGTGCCAGACTCGCCTTTCACAAAAATCACTTTAAAAATTTTATTTTCCACCAAAACTCATAAATTCAACTTCCAATTACTCATATTAGAGTAGTGCTTCAGTTTCCAACTTCCAAAATATTTCCCAAAAATTTAAAAAAATTAAAATTAAATCCACCAATTAAACACAAGGTTTAAATCAAACTCTTCTAATTCTATTCATAATCTTCAATTTTGGCTCAATAAAATACAGATAAGTATAGTAATATGATTCAAGTCCTAACAAACAATCAAACTACACAATTTTAAAGCAAATACAATACACATTGAATAAGAAAAAAAAACACACAAACAACACATTCGATTTACTAAATCGATACAATGACACACTAATAAAAGTCTAGATCACACCACAATAACTATCTAATCTTCAAATTAGAAGTTTCCATTCTCTTCACAAGGAAGATTACTAGGCCTACTTGGGAAAAATACTAATGCCCTCGGAAAATCCGTAGCCGTTTTCCCGTCGATCCATTTATTCTTAGCATACATCTCCACTTGAGCATCATGATAAGCTGCTAGATGATCAAATTAAAGCTTCGCCTGCCATTCAAAAGGTTCAATTTGATGATACATCTCATGGAGGCGATCTCCAATACTTTTGAATTCTGCTTCAAATTTATCTAGACGACTTGAAATTTTCTCCAAACTTATAGTGATAAAACCATAGAAGTAGGGTTGAGGATCCTTTGAACCTTTGTCTCTAGCCTCTTCTCCAAGATTTCTTCTCTCCATTTCTTCAAAAATCCTCTCTAATCTCTCAAGAATGAAGTGTCTAGGTTGTAATTTTGATTGCTTAGGGATTGGGGACGAAGATGGGGTAATTTAAAGGAGAAAACCGTGTGAAAAACTGAAAATTTTCAGTTTTTACACGATCCAGTAACTGTGGCGCTTAGGCGCCGTACCCATCGATACACAGTTTTACTCTGGCGCTTAGGCGCCGGAACCATGTTCGACTTCGTTTCGCCTATCGTCAAATTTCAAAGTTTCGCTCTCCAAAATAGGTAAATTAGAATGGTAAGATCAATATAGACTTAGTAACACAAATTATAAACAATCATAATGAAGGTTAACTCGATCTCCTTTTTACTCACATATGAAATGGAGTGATCCAAAGTCCAAACTTTATATACTTCAAGATAATTTTTAGCTAAAGTCAATAAAGACTTGTTAGCGTCCAATTTTCTAAAGTTATATAAAATTAGTCAAGACCGAGGCATAACCTTACATTAAAAATGTAAAAACACACAAAAATAATTATGGGTTGCCTCCCACAAAGCGCTTGGTTTAACGTCGTCAGTCCGACCTAATTAAGTTTTTAATCAGGTAGACTCAACTCGTAAGCCTCTTTATAAATCATTTTAATGTCTCCTAAATAAGGCTTCAGTCTTAATTCGTTAGCTTTAAATATTTTTCCTGTTTTGGGTTCTTTAATATCCACAGCTCCATAATGGTATACTTTCTCAATTATATATGGTCCCATCCATTTAGATCTTAATTTTCCAGGAAAAAGTCTTAAACGAGAATAAAATAATAATACTTCTTTTTCAGGCTCGAATATTTTTCCTGAAATCTTTTTACCATGTAACATCTTCATTTTCTCTTTATAAATTTTTACATTTTCCTATGATTCATTTTTTATTTCATCCATATCATTTAATTGTAATAATCATTTTTCTCCTACAGTATTCAAATCAAAATTAAACTCCTTTATCGCCCAATAAGCTTTATGTTCAAGTTCAACAGGTAAGTGACAATGTTTACCATAAATTAACCGATAAGGTGACATTCCGATTGGTGTCTTATAAGTTGTTTTATAAGCCCATAATGTAGAATCAAGTCTATCAACCCAATCAGCTTCTTTTAGGATTAACAGCCTTCTCTAAAATTCTTTTAATTTCTCTCGTTTGATACTTCAGCCATTCCACTTGTTTCGAGGGTGATACGCAATTGCAATTTCGTGTTTGATTCCAAATTTGTCCAAGAATAATTGAATTCTTATATTTCTAAAATGACTTCCACCATCTGTGATTATTACCTTAGGCATTCCAAATCATGAAAAAATCATTTTCCTTAAAAATTTTGAAACACTTTTGGAATCACAGTTAGGTAAAGCTACAGCTTCAATCCACTTTGAAACATAATCAACTCGCTAATAAAATATAAATCTTTCCGCATGATGGTACAAATGGTCCCATAAAGTCTAAACCCCATATATCAAAAATTTCAACTTCCAATATATAGTTTAAAGGCATTTCATCTTTTCTAGATATATTTCCCATCCTTTGACATCGATCACATGTTTTCACATAATGTCTCACATCTTTGAACAAGGTAGGCCAACATAATCCTGAATTTAAAATTTTAAATGCAGTTTTATCTACTCTAAAGTGTCCTCCAAAATCAGAATCATGACATTTTTGAATAATAGAAAAAGTTTCTTCATAAGGTACACATCTTCAAATTACAGAATCTCTTCCTAATTTAAATAAATGAGGATCTTCCCAAATATAAGATTTATCATCATTTTTAAATTTCTTAATATATTTGTTATTCAATCCATAAGGTAAATATTGCTAACTAAATAGTTAACTATATCCGTATACTAAGGTGTTTGGCATCCTCGAATAACATATAAATGTTCATCAGAAAATTTCTCATTTATATTTTCCTCAGTAGTAACATCGTTCTTAATTCTAGATAAATGATCAGCAATTTGGTTATCAGTTCCTTTTCTATCCACTATTTGAAAATTAAATTCTTGTAGAAGTAAAACCCATCTTATCGCCTAGACTTAAGCATCTTTTTTTGTCATTAAATATTTAATAGCGGAATGATCAAGTATGAACTATGCATTTGGTACCAAGAAGATAAGGTTTAAATTTATCAAAGGCATGTACTATAGCTAAAAGCTCTTTCTCGCAGTAGTGTAATTTCTTTGAGTTTCAGTAAGAGTTTACTAGCATAATATATAACTTTGAAAATTTTCTCATATTTTTGTCCCAATACAAATTCAATTGCAAAATCACTTGCATCACACATTAATTCAGAGGGTTTATTCCAATTTGGTGCAATAATTATAGGTGCAGTTATTAATTTTTCTTTTAAAATATTGAAAGCATTAATACAGTCTTCATTAAATTCAAATTTAGCTTCTTTTTCTAATAAATGACTAAGAGTTTTAGCAATTTAGAAAAATCCTTTATATATCTTCTATAAAATCCAGCATGACCTAGAAAACTTCTCACATCGAATACGTAGTAGGTGGTTGCAGCTTCAAGAATAATTTTCACTTTTTCTTGATCAACTTCCATCCCTTTTTCCGAAATTTTGTGACCTAGTACAATGCCTTCTGTGACCGTAAATTGACATTTTTCCCGCTTCTGAACTAAATTTATTTCTTCACATCTTTTCAGAACTTTGAAAATATTTTCCAAACAAGATTCAAAAGAAGTTCCAAAGACTGAAAAATCATCCATAAATATTTCAATTTTTTTGTCAATCAAATCACAAAGGTGGTTGCAGTTCAAAGAATAATTTTCACTTTTGCTTGATCAACTTCCATCCCTTTTTCTGAAATTTTGTGACCTAAGTACAATGCCTTCGCGACCATAAATCGACATTTTTCCCGCTCAGTAACTAAATTTATTTCTTCACATCTTTTTCAGAACTTTGGAAATATTTTCCAAACAAGATTCAGAAGAAGTTCCAAAGACTGAAAAATCATCCATAAATATTTCAATTCCTTTGTCAATCAAATCACAAAATATTGACATCATACATCTTTGAAAAGTTGCGTGTGCATTACATAAACCGAAAGACATTCTTCTAAAAGCAAATGTTCCATAAGGACTTGTAAATGTTGTTTTCTCTTGGTCCTCAAGAGCGACTGTGTAATTGATGATAACCAGAATATCCATCCAGAAAACAGAAATATGAGTGTCCAGCTAATTTATCAAGCATTTGATCCAAGAAAGTTAAAGGAAAATGATCATTTCTAGTGGCATCATTTAATTTCTGATAATCAATGCAAATTTGCCATCCAGTAACTTGTCTTGTAGGAATTAGTTCATTTTTATCATTGACAATGACAGTTACTCCTCATTTCTTTGGAACACAATGAATAGGACTTACCCATCGGCTATCCGAAATAGGATAAATAATTCCAGCATCTAACCATTTTAAAATTTCTTTTTTAATAACCTCCTTCATGATAGGATTTAATCTTCTTTGAGGTTCAATAGTAGGTTTAAAATCTTCTTCCATATCAAGTACAATGAAATCCACAGGGAAAATAAATTTATCCACTTTAAAAAGAACATCCTCTATAACTCCTTTAGTGGTAGGTGATAGATCTATCAACTAATCGAAGGGTTACGATGGTGGGAGTAATCTCTCCTAAATTCAACCTTCGAAAAATAGAAAATGACATGAGATTAATACTTGCTCTTAAATCACATAAAGCTTTTCCACAAAATTTTCTTCCAATAGCACAAGGTATAGTAAAACTTCCAGAATCTTTAAGTTTCTGAGGTAATTTCTTTTGAATTATTGCACTACATTCTTTACTTAATGCAACAGTTTCAATAGCTTCAAATTTTTGTTTTTTACTTAAAATGTCCTTCATAAATTTTGCATAAGTTGGCATTTGTTCCAAAGCTTCAACAAAAGGTATGTTAATGGTAAGTTTCTTAAAAATTTCAAAGAACTTAGAAAATTGATGATCAAGCTTCAGCTGTTTTAGTCTTTGAGGAAAAGGTGTTGGTCGTTTTTCAACTTCCACATTAATAGGAATAACAGTCTGATCTTGAATAGGAGAAGGAGTTTCTTTAGGTTTTTCAATCTCTTCAACCTCAATCTTATTTTCAATTTCATTCTGCATTCTTTCTTTTAATTCCTTTCCACTTCTAAGTTGCACAGCTTTAACATGTTTATGTTGTTTTCCAGTTTCTTTTGGATTGACTTCAACATTACTAGGAAGTGTTAATGGAGGTCTGTAATTAATTAAATTAGCAATTTGTCCCATTTGATTCTCAATATTACGAATAGCAGTGTTTCGATTTTGTAATTGATTACTTAGTTGTAAAATTATTTGTTCTATAGATAACTTTTTCTGTTGATTATTAAATCCAGTTGGTTTATAGTTTGAATTTACTTGATTGTTCCAATTTCCAGTTAGATGGGATTGATTATTACCCCATTGTTGTTGTGAATTATTCCAGTTAAAATTAGGGTGATTTTTCCATCCAGGATTATAATAATTGGAATAAGGGTTATTTTTACTAGCAATAGCTTGTAAATTTTCAATAGTTTGAGATTCTTCAATGGTAGCAGAGTTGTTATGTGATATATTGATAGCAAAATTATCTAATTTCTTAGATATAGCAGCTACTTGTGAAGCTAAGATAGAAAACGCTTCGTTATCATGAATACTTGCCATTCTTTTAAGATTAATCCTTTCAGAAGGCCATTGAAAATTATTGTTAGTTATTTCTTCAATTAAAGTATAAGCTTCTTCAAATGATTTAGCCATTAAAGAACCTCCAGCAGCAGCATCAATAATTGATTTAAGTGATCCAATTAGTCCGTTATAAAATGTTTGAATAATTAACCGATCAGGTAAAGCTTGATGAGGACATTTTCTTAATATTTCTTTAAATCTTTACCAAGTTTCATAAATTGTCTCCCCGTCAAATTGACTAAATGAAGTAATATCATTTCTCAATTCAGCAGTTTTAGAAGGAGGAAAATATTTAGCAAGGAATTTTTGTGCCATTTCAGCCCATGTTTTAATAGAACCTGTTGCTAATGAGTTCAACCACATCTTTACTTTATCTCTTAAAGAAAAAGGAAAGAGTCTAAGTCTAATAGCACCATCAGAAACATTGTTATATTTAAAGGTAGCACAAAGTTCTAAAAAGCTAGCAAGGTGTAAATTTGGATCCTCATTTCGTGTTCCCCCAAATTGATTATTTTGAACCATTTGAATAATAAACCGTTTAAGCTCAACAGAATTAGCATCTACAGCAGGTATTTGAATACTACTATGAAGTTCATCAACTGTAGGGTTAACATAATCCCTTAATGGTTTGTAAACATTTTGTTCATTAATTTCAATTGGATTTTGTAAATTATTATGTAAAATAGCCATCTCTTGATATTTTTGAATTTGTTTTCCTTTTTTAATTCTTCTAACAGTTCTTTCTAATTCGAATCTAAAGGAAATAATCCTTCAGATCCAGAACTACGCATAAAAAGTAAATAAAAAGTAAAATTGCAAGAAATAAAATTATTATTATTTTTATTTTTATTTTTGTTTTTGTTGTTTTTTAAATATTTTTGTATTTTCTATTTTTGACAATAACAGAAATATATAAAATAAAATATTTAAAATCTATAAATTTTGCCTCCCCGGTAACGACGCTAAAAACTTGACCCTCGATCCGCAGCAATGAACCAAAAACTTGGTTTGCAATCGATAAAACAATGCAATAATTTATGCTATCAAAAATATGTTATAGCCAATACTTTGACTCAAATAATAATAGCGGCTAGTGTATATAAATATAATTTTATGGAAAATATTTTACACACTAGGGGTACTACGCAAGTATACTTATCGCTTCAAGTAATATAGGGCTTTAAATAAAGACCCCAGTATCGATCCCACGAGGAGGATTATATATTTTTTTTAAATATTTTGATTTTATTTTTATGTATTTCTTTTAAAGTTAAAAAGATAATATTTAATTTACTAGATGCGTAAATAAAGCAAGTAATAAAGTAATGATCGATGTAAATAAAAATAAGCAAATAACTTTCTTCCTTTCAATTAATCCAAGACTTTTTAGATAATGTAATATTTGTGGAGAATATAAATTTATGGTATTGTGCCAAATAGAAGCATTCTTATTCTTTACCTTCGCTTGATATTCTAAAGAACATTGGCTAATCTATAGATCAGGTCTGGATGTATTGTTAATAGAATGGGTTAATCCAGGCTCACACTACTAGATGTCTAAGGCGTGCTATGGTCGGCCATACTAGTGACCCTTTCCTTCTCTATAAACCAAATTACAAGAATTTAGCCCGTCACTCTAAAAACTTATCAATTCTACACCCATTAAATAATATCTTCCTATTTATTTGCACTTCACCTCGAATAACCCGCTCAAGGCCTTCGACTACCCAAGGATTCATGTGATATCTACTAGTTAAGAATTCATCTCCTTCTAGGTCTCAAAACTCTTCAATAGATTTTAACAATTTAAATAGTAAATTAAGATCTGGTATTAATATCATCACAATGTTTAAAAAATATATATATTTTTTAATTCTCTAACGAATTTTATATTATCTTATTTATCTTTTCATAATTGAAAGAAGAAAGTAAAGTAACTACTCAGAACACATTGAATTTAAACAACAAATCATATAAATAAAATTTTGAATCAAAATACAAATACTTATCTCAAGTGTTTCTCCAACTGAACCTCTGAATCCTTCTGACTCCAAAGTAAATAGACTTCAAAAGCACCGACTCTTCAAATACTCTTAATACAAACTCTAAAATAAAGTCACTAATTAATAAAAGAAACTATAAATATGGCCCTTAAAATATTTCTCTAATTTCTCTCTCTCAATGGAACTATGGGACTAGGGGACTAGGTTAGGCGTTAGTGGTTTTTGGGCCCTTTTCTCTGAAGGAGTAGCCTCCTATTTATAGGCTTCAAGGGTTGCCTTGAGGCACCTCTTTAAAATGTGTCAATGTTCAATGAATCTTCTAGAAGGAGTGTCTGGCGCCTAAACGCCGGACTCTGCGTCTAGTTCTCCTCACCTCTTCACTTTGAATCGCACCTCTTCGCGATCCTAACTGTTTCCAAGCATCCCAATATAATGCATCATGTCCTATAATCCAGGAATAACTACCAATCTTCTAGATAGTCCAATAACCGCTAACACCGTCAAAATATCCGTCCAAAAGTCTTCAAAAATCTTACAGAATTCTGTATCGAACTGGCGCTTAGGCGCCGGATTCTGACGCCTAGGCGCGAGGCCAATTATTTTGACAATTTTGCATTTTGGCTCCATTTTTATTCATTTTTTCTCCTTTTTCATTCTTTTTTCCTTCTTGAATATTTTTACATCACCTACATCCAAAACACAAAAATACCTTTCATTAAAGCATAATATCCTTAAAAATTTGATAAAAATCAAGGCATAAAAATAGGTATTTTTTTCATAGATCAGCTGCCTCTAAGGCATGTCAATTCTTTCAATTCACTACCTCCATGACAAACCCATCATTTCTCACTCCATCCATGACAAGCCCTTTTTATCTATTCAATACTTCTATGGCAACCCATCCCTTAGACCACTGACTTCAAGGCATGCCCTTCGAATTTGAGACATAGCCTCCATGGCAAATCCTTTCTTAAAATTACTGCCTTTATAGCATGCTCACACTTTTAGGTCACTACCTCCATGACGTACCCATCAATTAGGCTCTTGCTTTCATGGCATGCCCACCCTTTCCGGTCATTGCCTCCATGGCATACCCATCTATTTAGCTGCTGCCTACATATACCCATCCATGGTTCTACTGCATTCACAGCATGCCCAAACTTTAGGTCACTGCCTTCAAGGAATACTATTCTTTGGGTTGTTACCTTCATGAAATGCCCACCCTTTTTGGGTCACTACATCTATAACATACCCTCCTTTCAGACCATTGCCTTCATGGCATGCCCATCTTTTTTAGTCATTACCTCCATGGAATACCCATCCTTTTTGCCCTCTATCTTCGTGACATGACCACCCTTTTTGCGACACTGCCTCTACGGCATGCCCATCTTTCAAGCCACTACCTTCTCTACATGCCCACCCTTTTAGGTCATTTCCTTTATGACATACCCATCCTTTGGATCACTAACTTTACGGAAAAATCACACTTTCGGGTCACTACCTCCATGTCTTAACCATCTTTCAAGCTGCTGCCTTCACAGCGAGCCCACCTCATGGGTTACTACCTCCATGGCTAACTGATCTTTCAAGCCACTGCCTTTGTGGCATGCCCATCCCTTCCAAGTTAGTGCCTTTGCAGTATTCCCATCTATCTTGTCGCCTCATTCATAGTATGGACATCGTTTCAGCTCACTGCCTTCACGACATACTCATCTGTCGGGTTACCGCCTTCACGAAATGCCTATTCTTTTTGGTCACGTCTCTACGGCATACCCACCTTTTCTGAGGCATGACCTTCAAGGTACACCCATTAATTAGACTGCTGCCTCTATGGCATGCCCACCCTTTAGATCACTACCTCCATTTCACACTCATCTTTTACATCGCTGCCTTAACAACATGCCTATCATTTTCTTGGCCACTATCTTCATGCCCTTCTGAAACTTTTGGGTCACTGCCTCCATTGCATAGCTAACCCTTATGACTAACTTTCTTCAAGACACACCCATCCTTTGGGTCACCGCCTTCACCACATGTCCATCTATTCGAATCACCGCCTCTCTGGCATACCCATCTTTTAGCTATTGGCTGCACAACATGCCCGTCCTTTTCTATGTCACTAAATTCTACGACATACTCACTTTCACTACTCTATGTGCATCCTTGTATGTTGTCGCATAGCTTGCATGTTTGCATGTGTGCTCTTTCAGTGCCTCTCGAGTAAGGTATTAATCCTCGTTAGAGATATCCTTTTAATCAATGCAAATTCATTCATAGCTGCTATTCTCTAGTCTCACGGCACCCCAGGTCTCCGAGAAGGCTTAATTTGTCTTCATAGGTACCTTGTATTTACCAACACATTTTGTTCATGTATGTCAAGCTGCATGTAGAATCCTTGGACTCATTTGCATGACGTGTACTTCTCCCTTTTAGGTGCCCATTGTGATTTTTCCTTATTTCAATTGAAAAATCAGAATGTGGGCTTCTTGCATGTTTGTATGCTTGCTCATTCTCCTTGATGGCTTGTCCTACTCATTAGCAGAGTGACCCATTCGTTAGTCGTGATACTCAAACGAGCATTGCCCATGAGGATACTTTAGTGAGTTATGCGAGTTTTTGTACCATAAGCGACAAACAGTATGGCTGTGCTAAAGCTCCAAGTGCTATAAAGTGCATCATATTCATTACAGATCTGAACTTTATGGTATGTTATCTTAAAGATATAAAAAAATATATTTTTTGTTATTGTATTATCCACCCTACCATTAAAATTATATATATGGTAATCCATATGTGAGGCCACCTTTTTAAAATGACACTCCTTTCTTATGAAGTGCCTTAGATCACTAGGACAGGACCAGTGTTGTGACCCCGTCACAGTAAAACGGTAACCAAGACTTTACCATATGCACTTAGATGCTGGTTAGGACCATTTTTCTTAGATTTTGTGCTACGTTAGTTTTAAGATGCTAGGTAATTTTTTAATTTCTGGGTATTTTTCTTTACTGTTTTAGTTTCCCTATCCAGTAATCGTTCTAGCGTTTGTGCTTTTAGTGTGCTTGCATGTTTGATATGGCATGGTAGTGTGTTGGATATTCTTCTACACGGAGTTGTGGCCATATATATGAACACACAGATACAATATAAAAAGGGTAAGAATGTAATGCTTTACATGCTGACATTTACTTACAAGTGCTGCTTAGCTCTTCCACCAGGCACCACTCATTATACATTACATGGTTTCCCTGCTAACCTTATCTTCATGCAAGAAAAGGCTTTCATTTTCCCATGTACCTTTTAGATTCTTAGGAGATTCCTATAATAGAAATAAGATAAAGGAAAAGGTTACGAGGAAAAAATGTGCCATAAGCACGTGGTGCAGGACCGGGAGCAAATGATCTTGTGCTTTATTTAAATTTTTCATTTGATATTCATGTATAGAATTGGGACCGGGCATGAATATATGGGATCTAGCCATCCTTATCTATTTATGGGATATATTTTTGACCCATCGGCACTGGCCTCTTACATATTTTTTTAGCTTATTTTTTGACTTATTGCATACTTAAATGCTTGAAATGCTTCATTATTTATTCAATGGCTTGTTTAGGAGTCATGAACGCGATATAGACTTTTATGATTTAAAAATTTTATACTTTCTAAAAAATCCTAATAAAATAGTTAAGATAATAAATTTTAAGTTTAAAATATTCAGGATTTCAGAATTTTTACTTTTAATTTTCTACAAGTCCTTCGGGCTGATTTTAAAACTAACTGCATTGCATGGGACTAAACTAAGTCATAATTAGTAAGGCTTTCATAATATTTTAGGACGGGTCTAGAAAACTACATTTATATTTGCATGTCTCGGGGGAGAAGCCTCTGTGCTTCTTCAACCTGACAGACCGAACATATCTTTATACTTAAGTGAGTGTTTAGTACTCCTAGGGTGTTAAATGGCTCCTCAACCAAAACAGGGGGTATGTCCTTTTGTTGGGAGCATTTCTAGCTATGTAGCTGAACCTCCCTTTCTCTTCCTTTCCTGGGGCATTGCTATCATTTTGATGGGTATAAGTCCCACCTCTTGGAGCAACATCTCGTGGGTCATGGAACTGAGTATACTTCTTTTAACCTTAAGGATACTGTTATCTGATGGATGACGCGTGGATTTCTAATCAGGAATCTCTGCAGGTGTTTGGTCAACTACCTGTATGATTGCATATTTTTAATATTTTTTATCCCTTTAAGTCCTATCTCTCCTTTTACTTCATTAATATCATTTTGATGGTCCAATGCCAATGAGCTGCAACCCATTTTGGATAAGATGATTTGTCCTGTGTTCTTATGGCTCGGTGGTGCTTTGACGTATTGGGATTTCCCCATCAAGATGATTTTGGTTATTTTGTGGGCTCTATTTGCCTATCATTAGCTACCCATTTGAGATGTTAGAGACTCACTCTCTACCCGATAGCTTAAAGAGAGCTTTGAAGAATCAGAACATTCGCACATGGAATAACCTTTCTTTAAGGATCTATCTTCGTAGGTCTACGATAATATAAGCAAAACCCCTTTTATTAAGAATATTCTTAGGTATCCCCCATGGTATAATTACCCAAAGGGATACATTCCTCTGGGTGACTCGGAAGTCATAAAAAAAATTTTCATTTTGGTTATCTTGTGGCTTATGTAGAGAATCACTTTGTGGATGTTGTGTTTTGAAGTATATTGATTTGATCTTGTTTAGATGTATTCTCTCAACCCATTACATGAGGATTACCAATACATAATCCTTCCATCTTGTTTCTTTCTATTTGTTTGTCTTATAGTTTAAAGTATATCTTTTATAGTTGGTTCCCCCCTCTTCAAATCATGTATATGATTCAGAAGGGATATTTATTTGAATGAAGGAATCATATGATAATACATAAATAGACAAATTGAAGACTCTAAGTGCTAAAAAAACCGAGAAAAATAATGTACTTTGCCATTGCATAAGAATCATCAAAATTATTTAAACGAGTCGCTTCACACTCAATTCTGACCGTGTTTGAGTACCTTTTGAGCAAATGATAATATATAAAGAGAAAATGAAAATTTTGATAAAAAATAATAATTTAATCATAAATTATTCAAAAGACTTTAAATCATAACTAAAATTCAAAAAAAGTTATTCTAAATTCAAAATATACCATTTAGAGTAATAATATCCAATAAAACATTTTACTCAAAAATGGATTCTCTCTCCTTGTTTGGGGGCACATGTTAACTAGTCATATCTTATTATCAAGTTTGAACTAGGCAAATCAATTTGGACCATTAATTTTTATGAACTTTTATTTATCAAATGGGCTATCAATTTTTTAACCCTAAACTCCCCATAACTACATATCATAACCAACTTTTATATTCAAATGGACATGTCTTGGGCTAGAGGACTCCATTTTTGAAAAAGTTTAAACCATTAGAATCCTTGTTTTATCTCTTCAAAATGACATATAATTTCCAGTTTATTTTGTTGTCCTTGCCAATTTATAGGAAATACCCTCTCTTTGGCCAAAATTACCAAAATTCCACTCAATCTAAACCCGACATTTAGTCCCTCATCTAACCACTCTCCTTATGTCACTTCATGATTCCTATGCTTAATTCTTATTGGTACAAATCCCTTTAGCTGAAATTAGCCCCTTTTCCTTCAAAATCTCGAACTTACAATCTAAATTGCTAACCTATAGCTTAATCCATGCAGCCCCTCTCCATCTAACCACCTTTCCTCGATTTCTCTCCCCCACTAACCTATTATTTTGGCCAAAGGACCTCATTTTCCTCATTCACTGACTCATTCTCCTCTCCTCTCCTCTCCCTCTCTTCTCTAATTCCACTCATCCTAAGTCTAAAATTGAAATTCCTTCTAATCTCCACTAAAATCGATAACCAAAGGCCGCCAAATTGAGGAAAACAATGTGATATAAGCAAGGTAGGTTCCAACTTCAAAGAACATCGATTTATGAATTCAAACACATAAATAGTAAGTTATAATACTTTCATTTCTTCATTCATTCAAATCTTCACCTTGCAAATTCTATCTTTCTTACATGTTACCATTTGAAGTCTAAAATTCATCATGGATTTCCAAAATCCCTTGTTTTTCCATCTTGTTTCTTGTTGTCTTCTAAAATTAATAAAAAATTTCCAAAAGTATTTTAAGAAATTATTTATTTTATGTCAAAATCTTCAGAATTCATCGAGCCTTTTTTAAGGATTTTCTTTTAAATTATAGAGCTCCATTTCTTGTGTGTTGTATGTTGCATCCATGATGTTTTTCGTGTTATAAATTTAGGATTTAAAGTTTATTCCTTTTCTTTTTTGATAAATGTTATGTTTCTTTAAATATTCGTAAGCCTTTTTACTTTTGTTGTGATTTATTGTGTCAATGTTTTGTTAGATTATTTAATTTGTGTTTTTTTTTGTATTTCCATGACAAAACCGAAAGAAATTTTCTATTTTGCGCCATAATATTATAAGGCTTTTAGTTTAAGTTTTTTCTATTGTATTTGTTTTAATGTTTCAACATCTAGTATAGCATGTCTCCTTTCCCCTGTGTTAAAATAAAAATTAGTTACATTTGTAACCATGGGGATTTTCTTTTTATATTATGCTAAATGTATGTCAAATCCCTTCAAAATATCCAATCTGAAACTTAGACCCCACTAACTGCAGTATATAAACTGTGAACTAAACCCATCTAATCATCATTAACTTTAATAATTACCCTTCTAGTCATTTCATAATCCACTTAAATATTTTATAATTACCCTTAACGAAACTTATAAGGAGTAGTTACCCTCTAATCCCTTATATGATCCCTAACTAAACATTAAACAAACTTAAACTCCTTTTAATTTAAATTATTATCTTTGGTTGAAAGTCTAACACATTAAATAAGAAAAAATCTACTTGATAAGTCATTAAATACTCAAGTAATCTAATTAATACCGAAAATTACCTAATTAACACTTTCATCAACTAATTGAAGGCTTAATTATCTAATTAAAATCTATGTTAACAATTTAATAGTTAAAAAAATCAATTAACACCATAATTAATTAATAAGCACCTTAATTAACAAATAAGTTCCTTTAGTAATGGATTAATTAACAAATACATAATTTAAGTAGTCAATTAATAGCTTAATAACCCTCTTAATAGTCTTAAATAACTAATCAAAAACTTAATTATGTTAATTAACCTATTATCCTCATTTAATCATTTGAATTATAACTAACATTAAAATGACTTAATCAACCCATTGAAACTTTAAGTTATCAACTAAATTAATTTTTCACTAAAACCCTTAATTAATGCATTAACCCAATTAAGCCATAAGTAACCTAAATAATTCATTAAAATTTTGATTAAGCAAATAATAGCTTAGTTAACCCATTAATAACTTCATTATCCAATTAATAACAAATCCTAACGAGCGCAAGCCAAATCCTAGCTAGTCCAAAGCAAATCAAGCTAAGTCCAAATCAAATCAAGCCAAGTTCAGACCAACTCACAGCCAATCTTAGTCAATTCTAAGTAAAACCTACCCTAAGTCAAACTTAACCTAAGTAAGGCCTAACCTAAGTAAAACTTAATCAACGTCAAATCCAAATCAAACATAACCATTATTATGGTGTAGGGGAACGAAATGTTTGAATTTATGTTTATATGAATGTGTGAATATGTATGTAGTATGTGTACATGTCTATTGCACTAAGAGTATTGACTAAGTATAAAGTCTTATAAATATACCTTATGTAAAATGTAAAATTTATTTTTCATATTCATGTCGGTTGCTGTGTTTAGTTAATAGATCCATATATTTAGTTAGTTTTTGTTAATGTTTCTTTCTCTTATGCAAATGAATATACATGTATATGTAAAGGCAAAAGAATAGTTGAATCCCCTAATGAATTACATGATTTTTATGTTGTATGATTTCCATGCCTTTGATGTTTGCATGTGTGAATGTGGGAATGTTATTTTTTTACTTTACACAATGCATGATGAGATTTAAAGAGTATTAAGTAGGAATAACTTTTAGTGGACTTGAAATTGTTGTTTGAGATGTGTATAGGAAGAAGGAATAAAGTTACTAGAAGCCATGTTGAAAGGGACAACTTGGCATTAAATCCAAAGTTTTTTAAGAGAAAAATATATTTGATATATTTATGTAAATTAAAATTTCTCAAAATGAAATATTTTCAAAATATAAATAACTTCATTAAACAAAAATCTCTTCTATAAAAACTAAGTGTACTCTAAATTTATAAATCCTTAAAATTCCAATCAACTCATAAAAGGTTTTCTACTTTAAATTAATTTAGAAATTTAGAAAAGCTCAAGGGATTATTATATATTATATTCCTCTAGAAAAATCTTTTCAAATGCTTAAGTTTTTAAGGAAATATCTTTTTAAATATTAAGAGCTATTCTTTTTCCTAAAGACAGGCTATAATCTTAAAAGGAAAAAAACTAAAAGATCTAAAACTATAATATCTAAAACTATAATATTGAATCTTGAAATATCTAAAAGAAAAACCATAATCTTTCCACCACACCATAGAATAGCTTCAAGCAATGAACCCTATGATAGCTAACATAGACGAAAAACTAACACCACACACACCTTAGATTTATTTAGTCTAGAAGCCCTAGCTTAGTTTGTCAAATGCATTACTACTATCTAGAAATCCTCTATCCTTTCCAACCTATTAGACTATCTCTAAACCAACACTTTCAAAATAACACTCAACCTCAACTAAACTTGTTAACCACAATCTATCTCTCTCCAACCTAAATTCCAAATCAACTTGAATCAAACTAAAATACAATAAAAATTTTTTTGAACCTGAATCATATGAAACACAAGCTCATTCAAATTGAACCCAATCAAATTCAATTCATTTGAAAGTTGGTTTCTCAAATGTAACTCTCTTATTCAAGCTTTGTACCATCATTATGACTGTCAATGTTGGGCTCAACCATTATGGGTTAACATTTTTAAAGCTCAAGTAAAATCAACCTTTGTCCAAGCTTACCCCTTTTATCTAAGTCTTCAAATTCTATCTCCTCACAAACATTCATTGATGAATAAGAAAGATGTAAGGCATAACTTTAACCGAGAGTGCTCACAGAAGTAATTGTTTAGATGTAATTAACTATGAAGGAGCCCCCTTTATAGGGATACCAGATCCAAGGATAGCATAAATCTTATTTTACACCCGTCAAAATGGAAAGATCTAGCTTCCATAGATTCATGAATCACCAAGATTTTCCTCATCCGAATGATTAGATCCATTTTAAGGTAGTATTTCTATCTTTGGGGATAAATGATTATTCTTTGAATGTCAGATCTGATCATTTAAATATAAATCATTCAAGTTTATCGTGTTCCTCTATAAGAAAAAACCACCAGTACTCCTCATAGTTCAACTTCTGAGTAGCAATGAAATCCCATTATTTCATATGAGCCGATAAGCTGTTGCATAACTTGGTGCAATATCCTTGATGTATTTTTATGCTAATTATACCCTAAGAATCATTGGATTCAAATCTATTTCTTTAGCACAGGGGTAAGTTGACTGAGGAGGAATGACTTTTAGGGTGACTATATCACTTTGAGTTATTTGAAAAGCTTAGTTTTTAGTTGTGTAGGTCATTTGGATTAACAATTCGATGTTTTGTATTCGATCACAATGACTTGTGTTCATGATTTACTACTTTTGAGTTAAGAAAAATATACTGATTTTGTTTACAAAATTAAGTTCAAATTGATAAACTAACCTCATTAATTTGAGCCAAATGATATTTGATTGTACCCCAACAAGAAGGATTATTATGAAAAACACCACCTTGGAGTCGCAGCCAAACACCACCTTGGAGTCGACAAAATGAAAACCAACAATACAGCGTAATAATAAACAAACAAAAGAAGACTTCGAGCGGATCATAGTGGACTTCAAATAATCAAAAATAGTGCGATGATACGAACAAATAAAGAAGAAGGAATTGCTTCTGAGCGCCAAATGTTGTTCATTTCCAAAAACCAAAGAATTAAATATAAAGGCAACCATCGGCGAAGATCTCGAAGCTATGAACTTTTCTCCTAGACGCTCTTATGGATAAGAACCATTGGTTGAATTACAATTCTTTTCTGCTAAAGTTATCTGTCCAACGTTCCAAACAGCAGCTAAGAAAATCAGACGGTTAGGATCAATCGAAGTTTCGACCATTGGATTGAAATTGCCGCTCCAGAAAACATGGATAATCTGACGGTTTTTACCAATCTGAAACAAACCCATTAATAATAGAAGAAAAAACGGTAGAGAAACGGGATATAACACGTTAAATAAGAGTTTTCAAGTTCTCTGTTTTTATCGTTTGCAAGATTTATGATAATTTGCTTGGCGTAATTTGTTTTATTAATGGGCTAAAAAGTTAATTTGGATGAGGGGCTTTATACTTAGAGATAAGATGTGAAATGAATATATATGTGATAGGGTTGATGTAGTTTCAGAAAATTAGAGAGAGATGTCTTAGATGATTTTGTCACTTTAAGCATCAACCATCGGAGGATCTGATCTGAAGACAAGAAAGGCAGAGGTAGGTCTTGAAAGATGGGCATATTGTATAAAATAATAATCTTAATGTATTAGAAATTAAAAAAAAATAGACACTAAAAAGGACGCAATGGAGTGAAAGGATTCAGGTTGACAACCAGACATAGTGAGATAAAGGTTTTGTTATTGTTGTTGTTGATGTGCTAAAATTTACTAATGCTATAATATTTTATTTTTGAGGCAGAATTTTGCTTTTTTAGCATCGATGTGAAAATTATATAAAAACCAAATTAGTTGATGATTAATACTTTTTTTTATATATTTGCATGCATACCACTCAAGACTTCTGTATTTGCATATCTAACACTTAAACTATAATGTATTATATAGGCCGTCGGCCTCCTATGCATGAGAATGTGTATTTTTTTTTAAAGTTAATATAGTGATATTTTTTAAAGTAAAATGGCGCAGTTTGTTTTATAAAAATTAAAATAGTGATATTTTAAATATGATATAAAATTCTTTGGTGGCATAAAAGTAAAAAAAACCAAAGTTTTGGTGTTGGATATGTAAATACAAAAGAATTGGGTGATAAGTATGTAAATGCCCCCTTTTTCTTATTGATGACTAATTGTGTGAAAGAATATATGTATTTTTTTATAGCACGATAGCAGGATGTTTATTAGATAATTCATGAGTTTACCTAGAATATATATATATATATATATATATATATATATATATATATATATATATATATATATAATAACTTTTCATCGACAAGTTTTTATTTAATAAAACATGGTGAAAATTGTAGTAGATCATCGTTTGACTAAATCTCTCCCCTTCGTTTGAAATAAAAAAGTTATATTTCTCAACAATGAAAAAATGAAATTAATAAAATTTCCTCTCAATTTTTCGGCAACCAAATCAGTTGCTAAAGACAGATTTTAATACATTTTTTTATTATCTCTCATTTTAATTTCCATTGATACTATTTCGTATTTCCTTCAAGCCAAAGGAACCTTTAAGCGACCTTAGGTTTACAAACCTTTATTTGAGATTTTATAATTCAATTTATATCCTTGAACATCGTTACTTTATACCCAAGAGTGAAATTGTTGATATACTGAATTATAAGAATTATTGTAAAATAATATAAGAAACAAGTGCGAGGGTCAAATTAGGGAGAAATATTTCAATACGGAGAACGCACGTAATAACCCTTCAATAACCTCCATTTTAGGGTGATTAGAGGTTATTGGCAGGTTATTGGGATATTATTTCTAATAATCTAATAATCCAATAACCTCCAATAACATTCGTGGGTTCCATTTCTAGATTATTATAGGGGTATTGATATTACCACAAAGTAGGCCCATCAATGTATCCATGCACTTTATGAAAAACTCAAATTCTTAATTAAAAGATTTGCTCCAATATTAAATGAATCAAATATAAATATACTTCAACAAATTTATTTATGTTTATCAAAAAAAATTTTTGTTGCTCAATATAGACCTTTTAAGTTATATATGACAACGGCGTAGTCTGAAATATTTTGAGAAACGGCACAAAACATTATTCTATTATTTAACAATATTTTTCGCTAGAATTTATTAAATGAAATGCAAAATATAAAATGTTACAAGAACTTTTAATTCTATTGTTTTGCCAATAATGTGAAGCTAACTTTTTAATTATCAACAAAATAAATAAAATCATGACTAAATCAACATATTCAAATAAATGTTTTATATATTGAGTTTAAATTAATAAATGTAAAATATAAATTATATTTGAAGGCGTAATAATTAATATTTGTGCATTCATAAAATGATTTTTCCTAATCTTCTCTTAGTTTTGAAGTAATATGTAGTTAGTTAATGTACTTTTTTTGTTCAAATTAATATTTTAACATAAATATAAATTATGTAACTAAATAAAACTTTGAGATAAATATAAATTAATATTTTGACATTATATAAATTATGTAACTAAATAATGATTATGTAACTAGATTATGTAATCATTGTCAAAATTAATTTTTTTATAAAAAAATAAAAATTAAAAATCTTTAATAATATATAATTTAAATAAATTAAAATCAATCCACAAAATTTCTTATAAAAACAATCAACATTTTTTCATGAAAACAATCAACATTTTTTATGATGATAAAGTTTTATAATAAAATGTCAAATCATCGAGTCCCATTTGCGAGGGTGTGTGTGTCTATATATATGTAATATAATATAATATAATAATATCACAATTGTGAAGCTGTTTGTTCTGCTAGGGTTTGTAGTGATATGGTGGATGCTAATCAAGGTACTCCTACTCCAATTGGCTTAAAAAATTGTGTGTTCATGCAAGCATATTATAATATTCTGGAAGGTAGTGTTAGTAGTGACCAATTCGTGAGAATGTCTAGTATGAAAAATGGTAAGTCTGTTATATTTCTTCCCGAGAATGACATCTCTCTCTCTCTCTCTCTCTCTCTCTCTCTCTCTCTCTCTCTCTGATGCTAATTATCTTTGGTTGGTAAATTCTTTTATCGTCGTCCGAAAATGAAAGTCATTCAAAAATCGTTTGAAGGCTTGAAACTTATGGAGACTGGAAAGTTGGATTATTAGATGGAAGACATATTTTTTATTCAATTAAGCAGAAAATAGGATTATTCTTGGATTTTTGCAAAGGAAAAAAAAAAAAAAAAAAAAACTCAAAATTGAAAATAAAAACATGAAGTTACTTATATGATCTGTGGATTTTGACCCATAAAAGGAACCTTCAATAGTTCCAAACTCGATTCGCTATCCTAGCTAAAAATTGCATCTCTTTAATCAAGAAATCTTGTCTCTTTGGGTGCAATATTCGGGAGAACTATGAAGATGGATATTCCTACCTTTAATCTCACTAGCGCTTTTGCGACTAGAGTACTTGTTCAACAAGACATTACCCAAGCTGCATCGGATAAAATTTGTAATGGTTCTAGCCATAATCGTTATTAGTAAGAGGTGGTCATTGAGAAATGACATGCATTAATTGTACGACATTTTTCACCTACTATTTTCCTTGAATTTCAAATCTTAATTTAATTTATTTGACTGAGATTTTTACCCGAGAAAGATATTTTTTTTATATTGTGCAGGATGAAGGATCGAATACGAACAAGATGGAATGAGAAGATCCAACAAGAAAGTGCCATGAAATGGCATGACCATGCATAAAAGCAGCGTTACCAGGCCATTGATTGAACCAGGCTGGCATGAACATGCCCAAAAATGGTGTGACCACGTCATAAGTTATAGTAGGCTGGTGAAGGTAGAAGAACACTGCAACGACGTCAGTCTTGGCAGAAGAACAGTTTTACCATGCTAGAAACTGGCTTGACCAAGCCAATGAGCAGAGAACACATTACGAAGAAACTTTTATAGCGAAAGCTGTGTTCACTGCAATAAAATATGATTTAGGGCTTCTAAGAGGGAGTTCATCAACATAGAAGGCTTGGAGGCTGAAAGAAGAAAGTTTGGGTGAGGATTTGAGGGTTCTCTTGATGGATTTCTTCCGTCTTTGGTTAAAACTTCAAAGGAGAGGTTTTCTTTAATTTGCGAGTCATGAGAGTTTTTGTATGCAACGAAAATTTTTTGACTATACTTGGGAAATAATTTGTTGTAAGTTTTTTATCTTTATGATGTTTGCAATAGAATTTAATGTGACATTTTTTTATATGATTTTCTCCATAATGAGCAGCTAAGCTTTTCTTTGTGTCTCTGTGATGTAGGGAGTAGTCGACGTATCATTATTATTTCATAATATTTTTCTATTAAAAAATTTCTTAAAATTTTCTTGAGAATTATTGTTGGCTAACCTCTGATTTTAATTAATTCCTAGTTTGGTCAACTAGGAAGCTAAAATACTTTGTGAAACCACAACATCTAACTGTTGTGTATTGGAAACAAACTGTTTACCATAGAATTTTGACAGGATAAAAATATTGTATTTGATATTTTTAATGAACTCAAGGGATCAGAAAACTCATGTAAAATGCCATAGAGATTGATGAAGCCTCAACTTCATAGATTCTAGGCTTCTTTTGACTTAGAAACATGCATAATAAGTATCTTTCCTCTGATTTGCAATATTAAGGAAACCATGATCGCTAAAATCCCTAAATCACTGAGGCACATGCCTCATCTTTCTCAAAGAAACTCACAAATTTTTCCACATGTCTTCACCCTTCCTTTACAGTCAAGTAGTTTATTTTGCTAGGACCTTAGGACTTAGAAACCTTCCTTTGATAATGGTCAAGCTAAGTTAACTGAATTACTAAACTAGAGCAATGTCTATGAAAGTGAATATTACACTTTTCTTGTATGATACATGGTAGTCTTGAAATACATTACTATTGACACTTGCACTTGTGTTGTACAGTTGACTTACGTCTCGGTATGTTTTGGCGCATCAAGTTTTTGGTGCATTTACTGGGGATAGTCATTAATAATTGTTCATGTGATTAAGAAAACTTTAGTTGAAAATTAAAAACCTGTATTTAGTATTTCTTTTCATTTTTTTTGCCAATTTTTCTTTTTGTTTTTATATGTTTAGTACTGTTGTATTCTTTGCAGGTGTTAAAAAATTTTAAAAGCTTAAAAAATAAAAAAGCCAAACATAATCTGTCGTTAGATTATTTTCACTCTTTATTTCGTATGTTGTATGTGCATTTGTATGCTAGTTTGCTGACAGATCTGTGTGAGTGATTGCATTGTTCATTGCATAAGTGGTTGTCAATTTGTCATGTTTATGTCTAGGGGAGCTGGGATTGTCCTCGCCTCTTTTGTCCCTAAGATTGATCGTACATTTAGTTGTTTAAAGAGATCACACTTGACTTGTGAATCACTTCTTAAGATGGCTAACCCTAGTTGACCCACCATGAAACCACACATGGACTATGCTAATCCTTCTCCCAAAGGGATTTACATGGGCATCAAATATCCCAATTTTGAGGCTAAAAAATTTTGAATTTTATCCTGTCGTAATTTAAATGGTTCAAAACAATTAGTTTAGGGGACTTGCCACTTATGATCCCAACTTTCACTTTGCTATTTTTCTTAAATAATGTGTCACCTTTCAGTACATTGGTATCCCCATTGATGTTAGTAGAAAGATGTTTTTCCTTAACCTTATAGGATGAGGCTTAGGTATGGATTAACTCTCTTATCTCAGGATCAATAACAATCTGGAATGACTTAGCACAAAAAATTCATGCCAAATACTTCCCTCTATCGAAAACTCTAAAACATATGAATGAAATTAACCCATTGAAGGAAATTGATAAAGAGTCCATTTATGAGGCCTTGGAGAGGTTTAAAGAACTTCTTAGGAGGAGCACACATCATGCCTTTCATAATGGCTAATCATTCAAACTTCTTACATTGGTCTGATCGATTACCTGAGATCCATAATAGATGTTGAAGTAGAAATATTACACCTGCCTAAACCAATTGATGATGCCTACCAATATATAGAGAAAATGACCAACAATGATTTTCAATGGATGTCGGTCACCAAATTAGAAGTTGTCGGTCACAAGAATAGGAATTTTGTTGCCCATTTTAAACTACTTATTTTACTATATACATATATATATACACACTCAAGATGTCTACTTTTGGGGCTAACTTTGCTTTGATAAGGTTTTGGCTGTAATGGCTTCTCCCTGGCGGTGGCAGGTGGCTCTAGATGGTGTTTCCCTAGTTTTGTGTCTTTTGATGTTGTGGTAAGTGGCCTGGTGGAGGTAAGGTGGAGGTTTTCCTTGGTGTGGCCTTTCTCAGATTTTCCTTTTTTGAATATGAGATACTATTTCATTGGTTTTTGAACTGCTTGGGGAGCTTCTGCTGCTCGGGTTTTCTTTGTTTTGTTTATTAGGACAGTTGTTGGGTGCTGTGGTTTTGGTCTGTGTTGGCTTTTGTGGCCTCCGAGATTTGCCTGAGTTTTCTCTACTCTCTTGGTGCTTTTTTGGGCTCTCTGGAGTTCTCCCTTCTGTTATTGCTGGGGTCTTCCCCATTGATGCTGAAACTGATGCCCAATGAGCCAAAGCAACTTATGCAAGAGTGGTGGGTACGGGATAGACTGCTCACATGAATTTTGAACACTTGGTTTTTCCATAGGCTCTCCATGATGTTGCTACAGGAAGAGGGAAATTCCCTTTCATCAGACCATTGGGTATGAAAGATGGCAAACCAGTCGTCCTCCTTACTTCACATGAGATGAAAACCCTTAATGATTCTGCTTTATTCACCTTAATTGGAAAATTCCAATTTGGACATCTTAAGATGGAATTTTCAGAAAATACTTTGATGAACTTGCTCTCTTAGGGACTTGAAAATTGGGTTTTATGGATGGAAGACACTTGCTCATTAGGCTATCCAAAGAGGAAGACTATGCTAGAATGTTTGCTAAGTAGACTCTCTTGATTGCTGGAACACCAATGAAGCTCATCAAGTGGACTCCAGAATTTGATCCCAGTAAGGAGACTTCTGCTATTCCTATGTGGTTCAAACTCCCCATCTTGCCACTTTCAATATATCACACCAATATATTACTTAACATCTGCAGAGCTCTAGGCACACCTCTTAAGGCTAGACCTGCTGGTGCTAAGGTATTGGTTGAAAGAGATGTCACTCTCCCTGATTTGGAAAGGGTGTGGGTTGGAAATGATGAAAAAGGTTTCTGGCAGGAGAATGTGGTGGAGCAAAGACCTCAAATTTTCCATCATTGCAGGATGTTTGGACAAAAAATTGAGAGATGTTGTAGGCTTCATCCTCCTCCCAGGAAGAATTCTGCTGGCCCTTCCAAGGAACCTGCTATAAAGACTACTGGTTCTGATATGGTTTCATCTTCTCACCAAGTTGGGGGGGGCATAAAGGTTTCGGTTCCTACTACTATTCCCCTTTCTAATAAAAGTAATGCACCATCAGTTGCAGTTCCCCCAAGGGATCCAGGGACCCCTCTAACTGACAGTAGAATTCAGAATCCAGTGCAGAATATAACTCTTGTGGCTAAGTTCTGTGAGAAGGCTACCCCTCTTACTGACCCTATTATTGGGACTCTTCCCACTTGGCAAAATAATGTTGTCCCTGTGACCCCTCATTCAACAGGTAATACTTTGGAGGTGGGAGTGGAAATTATTCATCCTTCTTCTGCAGTTCTATCAGCTGAAGGAGATTTTAAAAAAGTGTAGGACTCCACCAACCAGGATTTCACTGAAGTTCTTAATGAAGAGTGGTAGTTTCAGAAGGGCACCAAAGAAAAGAAAAGCAAGTTAGAATTAAAGTCACTTTTGGGTGACTACAATGTATAGGATGTTCAAGAGATTAAAACAACTGCTCCCTACCCAAAGACTAGAGGGAAGGGCAGGGCTCTTTCCCCATGTGAAATTTTCTATGTTGGAACATAAGGGGGGTTGCACACCCATCCTCCCTTAATAGATTAAAATATCTTAAGACTCATAAAATTTGGTGCTTTCTCTTTTAGAACCTATGGTCACTAAATATCCTAAAAATATTCTCAAAAAATTTCCCTACTTTATCCATGTTACTAATGCGAACAATAAAATCTAGTTTTTTGCTAGACAGGAACTCCATTGAGCTGTCCGTATGGAAAACCCCCAATTTTTGCATCTCCAAATTTTAATTGGTGATCTTCAGGGATATGCCACTTTCATATATGCTAGTTGCAATCATCTTTAACAACAGATGCTTTGGTAAGATTTGCTGCAACTTGGTCTTTATATTAACTCATTTTGGGTTTTAGGCGGAGATTTTAACTGCCTTACCTATCCTTCTGAGAAGAGAGGTGGCAATCCTCCCTTGGCTTGTTCTATGAACAAATTCAAGGAACTTATCACTGATGTTGAGGTGTTTAATTTGGGTTTTCAAGGTCCCTAGTTTACTTGGAGGAGGGGACCCATTTGGAAAAGGATGGATAAAATGCTCGGTGACTCTTTATGGCTTCAAAATTTTCCTTATAATGTTATTACTCACCTTGCCATGGCAGGCTTGGTTCACGGGCCTTTACCATGCTCAATTAGCAATTCAACAACAAGTGGTGACAACCCTTTCAGATTTTAGAATATGTGGTCACTCCTTTTTGATTTTCTTAAAGACCTCAGAACCATTTGGGTTTCCAATTCTGAGGACAACTTATGGAATAATCTCTGGAAACTACACAAAAAAGATCCTGCTCATCTTTAATCTTGGAATTGGGAGAAATTTGGCAATGTCTAGTTAAATTTGAATGCTGCTGAGGAGGTTGTTGTTGACCTCATTTTTGATGAGGTCTTCTTTTCCTCTCTTTAGTACTTAGGATCTAGCCTTAGGCTTTTCCTTTGACTATCTTAGAGGACTAGAATCGGGATTCACCATCTAGAATTTTAAACCACTTCTTAACTCCCCGCAAACTCCACAAACTCGACCGTAGACCCCTAATCACCTAGAGGGTTGAAATCAAGTGTGGAAGTTTAAAGGATGAGTTCCTATAGGACTCTTCGGCCTTAAGATCGCCCCGGTGGCTCGGTCCGATGAAGGGCCGACTTACACACACACTACACTCATACACTACACTTCCATACACTTCCTAAAAACACACCCATACCCGACTTGACATCCCGACTCATGTAGATGATTCACATGGATGGTCCTTAACCCCTAAGCCCTCGGCTAAGAGGTTAGGAACAACATAGATGAATGCCTCAAACGAGTCCCTTCATGGCTCATGTGGGCTTGATATGGCTTCATGGCTCAACCAAAATGATTTTACTCCACTTACATTCACCCAATCTTCAATTTTCCAAATTGTTAATTTTTGACCCCCGGGACCCTACACCCACCTAACCTACCAAATGCCCTTGAAACTACCCAAATTTTCCAAAAATTTCCAAATCACCCAAAATTCTCCAAAATCATTCCAAAACATTTCCACATCACTCAAACTGATCATCCATAACCAAAAATACCAAAAATTCCAAAAATACCTCCCAATACCCTCCAAATACCCAAAATACCCCTCTTAGCCAAAAAATCCAAAAATTCAGAAAATTCCCAGAAAATTCCAGAAAATCCCAAATATTCCCAATTTCATTTTGTTTAACTACACCATGGGCCAATTTTGTCAATTTACCCCACTTTTATCAAAATCCCCAATTTGACCCATTTTAACCCAAAGTAAACCCAATGTCAAACATAACCTACCCAATTGACCTAAATTCTGGTCCAATTCAATTCTAAACTTCAATTCAACATCCCCAACACCAATCTAGACCAAATCCAAGCCCAATTTGATTGGCATCGGGATCCAATTTCACTTTGGCCTTAAAGCCCAATTTGGACCTATGACCCAAACCTAACCCAAACTCACCCAATTCAACTCCAATTAACCCCAAATCTTTTCTAAATTTTCCTTAACATCCCCATAAACAAAACACTAACATGATTTGCCCAAAATTTAGACCCAAACCCCACTCAAATTCAACCCAAAATCAAAAAGCCCAATTTCGACCTAAACCTAAACCTAGCCCAAATGAGCCCAAATCCCAAAATCAAAACCTAACCAAAGCCAAAACCTCTTTGAAACACTCCCATAAACATTTCCCAACATTAATTTTACATCAATTTCAACTCTAGCCCAACTTTGGCCCATGGTAGCCCATTTTGGCACACCTTAGCCTCTTTACCAAAATGGCCCATATCCAACCCAATTCAAACCCAAATCACCTCAAATTTGTTTCAAACCACTCATGACACATCCCTAAACCAAACTCAACAATTATTTTGCCCAAGACTTTACCAAAATTTCATCCCAAAATCCATTTTAAAATTCAAAAGCCCACTTTCCTAAACCATTTTAAAAGCCCATCCTTTACCACATCCAAAGGCCCAAAATTGGTCCCAAAGCCCATATGACATTTCCCCTCATCATACTTTCAATTAAACTCAATACCTAAGTCCTAAATTCATCATCAAATCATTCCAAATCAAGTTCCATACAAATTTCCATCAAATTACCAAAAAATTCCTATAATCCATTTTCATGAAATCGACCAAGCTTTCCCCAAGCCAAAGGTGAGCCATGAAGCCATACATGAGCCACATGTGAGCCATGAGAGCCTTGGACACTCCACCATACCATATTGGGTAGGAAGGAGGGACCCTTTCCTTAATCCCTAAAGCTCATTAGCCTTAATCATGATTCACCTAAACCTAAATTTAATCCAAATATATTTGGATGGAGACTTCTCCATGCCAAACCACCGATCCCTTTGATCCCCCACAAGACCCAAAGCCACCTCAAGGGTGCACCCAGCCCAAATGGGTGGGTTGACCCATTTAGACCAAAAACTAGCCATGCCCCATTCTACTTTGGATCAAAGCCTTTACACTCGGCCATTGCCAATTGCTTCGCACAAACACCCGCCCTCGACCCACTCGACCCCGAGGGTGACCCTCGCTCGCCGGCCACCCACCCCGCCGCCGGAAAACACCATGGCCGAGAGCTCACATGTGAGCCAACTTTGGAATTCTCACCCGCCGAGCCGCCCCATCCCCGCTGGCCATTGTGGCCGTTCTTCACATGCCAGAGTAGCTCGATCCCGCCCTCAACACCCCCTGGGAGAGCCTCCACCCATGCCTATTTAAACCCCTCACTCTCTCGGCCATGAGAGGTGCCGAACCAAAACCTTAAGGAAACTCGCCAAAATCATTCCGCATCACTCTCTACACATGGAGCATTTGATCCCCACCGAATTCCAACTCCAATTCCTCCAAATCGAGCTCAATTTCGAGCTCAAACTTTAGCCCAAAACCAGGACACTTCTCCACAATGAACCAATCCCCAAATTGATTGGTCCTACACCTTCACTGCACCAAGGGAAGAAGTCCACCAACAAAAGCCCCCTCTCCAGTGCCACCCATCCGTTCCGTACTCCAAGCTTTGTGATCGGCCGTGGTCGAAGTCCAACCTGCACAATTCACTGCACCGTGAGACTTCATCCGGAGCTTGCTAGATCCAATCGAAGGTGCAACAACTCTCGCATCGAAGCCACACTTCTCCGAGCAAAGGTATGAGCTAATTCTTCATCCCGAGCTTCTGGAGATTCTCCATTTCAAATGCTTTAATTTCAATGCATGATAACCGTATAGATGTGTTCGTCTCTTCAGGACGAATCCATAGAGCATAAGAACGTGAAAATCCATTGAGTATCGAGTGAGATATTAGGGATTTAGTGTGGACGGCTCTCGGGTGAGGACACTCGGGGACGATGAACGGATGCCGTCCATTTAATACACGCGCGGACGGACGGCCAGGATCGCGTCGGATCGAAGACGCGAGCGATACAGCGGGCCCCGGAGCGCTGACTCGGATGGCGGCGTCGAATGGGATCGCGACGCGTGTGCGTTCGGAGATGCCGAGGATGATGCGGCGCCGCGTGGATAAATAGAAAATTAGGGATATTTTCTATTTATTTAATTCCCTAAACTTCAAAAATTCATAACTTTGTGTAGGAAAATCAGAAAAATAAAATAAAAATACCCTCTTGCTCAGTGAACAGAGGAGAATAATGTGGAAAAGAAATCATTTAATTTCATCAAGTATTTTTTTTTTATAATTTATTTACTCTCTGCATACATTTAATTCTCCATGCATGTATACAATTCACCATGGCATGAGACCATAGGGCTTTTGAAGCCTCTGAATTTGGGAACATTCCCTGAATTTTCCAAAGTCAGAGGTCATCCCTATGAAGAGTTATTGATTTTTTCAAATTCATGTCACTGTTTTGAGTATTTTAATTCCAATAAATAGCATGTTGTGAAATAAATTCTAGGAAAATTTGGTAATGTTCCTTATGACCAGAGAACCCTAGGAAAAATAGGTTTTGAGTTAGTTCATTTTAGACAACCCTAATTGGCTTAAACACTCAAAATAGGTCTCTAATTAATTAGAGCTAACCATACATCAAATTGACTTCAAATCAATTCTCCATTGACCTTTAGGGTCAGAAGAACCCACCATAAAAATTTAAGGTCAATTGGACTTGGTTAGCCCTATTAATTGGGTCGATTAAGCCATTTAGTCATTTTAAACTTTAAAAATTCATAACTTTCAAAATATCTTTCAAAAATTCACCAAATTGGTTTTGGAACCTCTCTAATATCAGGGGAATTTAAGAAAATTAAAATTTCAATTTTCTAAAAAAGTTGATTTTTAATATTATTTTAATATTTTTAAGAATTAAAAAATAATAAAAATCACAAAAATAATAAAATTCACCAAAATGTCACATTTTGAATTTTAATCACTTAGGAACAAACCCCATATTTTTCTTAGGCCTATTTGGTGAGATATTAATTTTTAAAGCCCTAGGGTAATTTTAAAATTAAAAAATGTATTTTCTAGCATTTTCACTAAAATAATTGTAATAAATCATAAAAAATCAGAAAATTGCAAAATTTGCTTCTCTGATTTCCTTGATATCAGAGAGATTTTTGAAAAACATAAAATTCATTTTTCAACATTTATTTTATTTTTAAATTAATTAACACTCCAGAACTTAAAATATTTATAATATAAATAATATAATTCAAAAAATCACCAAAATTGGTCCAAGTGGTCCCCTGGTCATTAGGAATGTCCCCCTAATTTTCTGAAGGACAGAAACTTTCCCTTGGTCATGTTATTAAATTTTCCTTGGAAATCTCTATTTTCTACCAAAAATAATTATATAAATAAATTAAATACAGAAAAATCACATTTTCTCCTCTCATGTCTTTATTGACATATGAGTGAAGTCACAAAAAAATTTCAAGTTCATTTGAGTTCAATTTAGTGAGTTATGAAATTATTAAGCTTAAAGGGTAAAATGGTAATTAAATTTCTTTTAATCCTTAATTAAAACTTTAGGTTTAATAAAAAATTAACAAGTAAAATATTTGATCCTAATCTTATTTGGATGATTGAAATTTAATAATTGAAAGGTAGAAACCCATTAAGCAATTTAAAATGGTTAAACTTTAATTAAATAATTGATTAAATTTGGAAGAATAATAAAATTGGAATTATTAAAATAGGGATATTATTAGGAAGAGATTTATTCTTTAATTTAAAAAAATCCCTAAATTAATCATTTCATTAGTGTTTAATTCCTAATTAAAATGATAATTCAAATTTAAAATATTAAAAGACTTAATCATTAAACTAAAATTAAATTATTGAACTCTTTTAAAATTTTAATTAAAATTAAAATGAATAAAATTAAATTAAATTAAAAATTAAGTTAAATCAAATTAAATCAAATTAAAAATTAAATTAAAAATTAAATTAAATTAAAAATTAAATTAAATTAAATTAAATTAAATTAAATTAAATTAAATTAAAAATTAAATTAAATTAAATAAATTAAATTAAATTAAATTAAATTAAATCAAAAAAAAATTAATTAAATTAAATCAAATTAATTCAATGTAACATCAAATCAAACTAAATTGAATTAAATTGAATTAAATTAAATTAAATTGAATTAAATTAAATTGAATTAAGTTGAATTAAATAACATCACCTAAGACATAAAGAAATAAGCCTAAAAAAAAAACTTGAACACTATTCCAAATTTAGACCCTTCAATTGAAATTAAGCTAAATCACAAACCATTTGAACACCAATTTACCCTCAAAAGTTTTAGTTATCATAACTCCTAAACGTAATATTAAATGACATGTTACCTCACTTATAGTGACATTCAAATATCCTAAGTTCACTCGAGCAAGTTAACAAAACTTGAAAACCTCTGACGATCGATTCATTTACATAATTAAATTCATTCGGACTTGAAACAATACTAGAAATATTGAAAAGATGTTTAAGATTCTTCTTAAGCACTTCTTCAATATGATAGGATATTTATAAGAACAATTGAACTTAGTTGTTCTTTGATGAAGAAAATCGTCTTCAAACCAAAAACACAAGGAACTTAGACGTCATAGGAAATGACTAGCTATAGGATTAGGAATTTGGTAGAAAACCATAACCCTTACCTTAGCTTTACCTAGGAACTTGCTTAAATATTCTAACTGTGTTTTAAGTGCAGCTTGGGATGACGGGAAGACCCTCCAGGTACGCTTTTATTTTATTGTGATTTACTTTACGGTAATTTATTTAATCGTGTCGCACTTATTTTTCTTGCATGATAAACAACAGTTGCATGAAAACCCACACCTTTAGGACAGAAACCAAGACTGAAACCCATAACTAAATTAAAAGACACTACAAGATAAAATTCCCTCTACAACATTTCAAAATATAAGACAACTCAAAATTTAATCACAAACAGTAACACAAAACTACAATTACAACCGAATTAAAACGTCCCGTTGGATGATCGGGAATACCTCGGATGATGTAACCTACGTGTTGCTAACGGGATTTCCCACGGTCTAAATGAAAGTGTGGAACTCATTCAGCTTGAGTTTAGCAAATTCATCCGGACTAAGTGAATCCGATAAAAATAATGATGCCGAAGGATGGAACCGTGGGATCTTAACCGGCGTTGTTATAATCAACTTTAAGATTTGTTTTAATTAAAACATAAAAAACACTTGGAAATTAAGACTTCTCTAAACCAAAACACTTTTCTCATCCCCCGATTTATGATTTCTAAAACTAAACCTCCGCAACAACAAGGAGCTCGGAGCATGGTGGGCAAAGACGACCATCGTCGTCGCAGAAACTTGAACCTACTTCAGCAAAACTTTCCTAGAATTAAACAACAAAGCCATAGGACTTCGAGGTAGTTTGCCTAGTGCAACATAAATCCTCAACTCTTCGTTAGGCATTTGCATTGCAAATTAAGCCCTAACCGGTCTTAGGATTCCGAGGTAGTCGTCCGATACGACATAAACCCTCATATCTTCCATGCTATTTGTATGATTCTATCATATAAATATAAGCCCTAATTAATTAAAATTGGCAAGATTAAAATATTAAATAAACATTAGGACTTTCCTAAATCCAAGCCAAACAATAGGATAGTCGGGAGATTATCGAAGTTCACTTCGAATCCGTAATTTCTCCTACTTTTCTTCCTTCGAATTCCCAAAATAAAATGTTCCAAACTTGATCCATTCCCTATCGAGATTCAAAAATTCAATTCTTCGAAAACTTAAACTTTGAAATTCTTGAGAGCAGAATTATTGATTATTATCGAGAGTTTTCTTAGGTGATTCCCGTCACTTAAGATGTAATTAACTATAGGGGCTTGCCCTTATAGGAAATTTTAAAGAACCTGTGTAATATAAACCCCGTTTAATGTTTTCATATTAAGCAGTGGAATTTGTCGGCTTATAAAATTGGTTCGCGTACCAAACGGATGTCACAAATCTTCTAGTTTATTTAACCGAGCCCCACCACCAAGCAAGTGTGTTTATCCTTAGGGATAGATACACGGCTCAGTGATGCGGTGCTCGTTTATATAAACTATTCGGGATGTGAGATCGGTTTGATTTCATATCTTAAAATCTTCAAATTTAAAATTATTTTCAAAATCAATTACTACTTTCTAAATTATATCTATATTTAAATTAAATTTAAAATTCGCCGACAACTTCTGTAGGAGACCCCTTTTAAAAAAAAAATAAATACAACACTCAACCTAAAAATATGCCGACAGCTGTACGCAAAGTAGAATCTAATTTTCAACTGGGGCTTAACTTCGAAGCTAGTCTTCACATAGCTAATGAAAATTTTCTTTTTTCAAATTGGTTGCTATGATACTTTCCTGAAACAAAAAGCTACTATTACTAAGTTCATTGAAGGTGATAAAAACTCCAGGTTTTATCATGCCTATATTAATCATAAAAGGAAGTGCAATATGATCCCTTCTATCAGAAATGCTAATGAGAAAATGGTCTCAGATGATGAAGAAATAGCCAATGATGCTGTTAGTAACTTTCATGAGATCTTCTCTAACAGGCAGACAACCAATAAACAAATTAAAGCCAGTCTTTTTGCTGATTGTCAGGGTTATGCCCATGCTTTAGATCTTATCCAAGCTCCGACTGAGATGGAAATCAAAGTTGCTTTTAATTCAATTGATGGGCTCAATACTGTAGGCTCTGATGGGTTTTCTGCTAATTTTTATTAGGTCAGCTGAGAGAAAATTGGGAAGGATGTTATTAGGATTGTGACCCAAGGAAAAAATGTTAAGATTTTCATGCCTATTTTATACTGATTTTGATGATATTACACTTTAAAGAAAGGTATTTTTGGTGTTTTTCTGCAGGTATGAAGATTTTAGGACAAAGAAACGAAAATATGCAAAAAGGAACGAATTTGGAGCAAAAAGGACCAAATTATGAAAAATTGACCTAGGGCGCCGACGGGGAGTTCAATGGTGCCGACGGCATGATTTTCCCTAGAGTTCAGAATTAATTCCAAGGAAAGCTGCCGATGGCGGAGATCGAGGCCGCCAACGCCGTGGTCTGTTTAAAAGTACTATTTCTAGAAGCCCGCCGATGGCGAGCTCGAGGCTGCCGACGACGGGATTGATGGTTCTTTCTAGAAATATGTCGAATGTGGACGATTTTCAAAGGGGTGCCTTCAAAACCCTTAGAGACTCTTCCACAACTTTAAAAAGAACCAAATTAGGCTGAAAAAGTGGTCTCCTACGTGATTACTAGTGAGTCCAAAGTATTCTAAAGAGTCTATTTGTGAGTCATTAGTTTTGTTATTTAGTGAGTAGTGAGTTCAAATAGAGATTTTGTGAGGAATTCTTCGAGGGATTATTAGAGTTGAAGGGAAGTGAGAGATCTCTTCTGCATTGCCGTTTCGAAGGAGAATTCCTCTTGCTGTGAAGAAAAGAAGAGATTCAGAATAACTTCAAGGAGTTTGCTTGGGGAGGAAATTGAGATAAGTTGTGTTTATTTACTATAGTATGTAGAACTTTTCTTTATTATATGAAATCCAAGTTTTATTGCATCCTTTCCATGAATTCTGAGTAGTTATTCTATCTTTCTCCTAGTTTTGATGTTTTTGTGAAATCATTGTATGAATTAGTCTATTTAACAAATTATAAAGAAGTTGTGATGATACTATACCTAAACATACTTTACTATATGAATTGGCCATTTGTATTGTAAAAATCTGTGAAGAATTCTTAAGATCTGACCGTGGGCTAAGAATTCTTAAATAGTATGTATCACATTTCTCTTTGAAAGGTAGACAGGTAAATCCTTGAAAGGAGAAGTGCAAATAAATAGGGAAGTAATAATAATCCGGCGTAGAATTGGCGATTTTAGAGTGACAGGCTAAAATCCTCAATTCGGTTTTCTCATTTGGGTGTTAAAGTGTAGATTGTTAGCCCTCAGGCGAGGGGAAAGTGGGAGCTCCAAAGTGAGAGTCGGTATCCTCCCAGCCTAGCCGCAGATTCAGTAACTAAACATAGGATTAGTCAATGTTCTTTATACCTGGACCAAAGGGTAAAGAATAGGTTTGCTCCTATGAGGCACAATACATATAAAAACTAATTCTAATTATCGCTTCACTTAAATATCTTAGCAAAGGAGAAAGAATCTTGCTATTATATATTTGAACTTAACTTTAGTAGTATTAGTAAATTATTAGTAAAACTAGTTTAAATACAAATTTCATATTGTTGTCGATTGCGTATTAGTGACCGATAAGCAATTAGATTTAGTTGTGATTCTGAATTGGTTTATATAATCCTAGTTCGTAGGCTTTAATATATTCCCTGTGGGATCGATATCCAGGACTCCATTAGAGCCCTGTATTACTTGAGCGATACGTATACTTACGTTTAAAAGTAACTCTTCGATCAAAAGATTATAATATTTAATTGTTACTAAAATTAAAATTAAGCTCCAGATCAAATTTTTGGCACTGTTGCTGAGGATTTATATCCTTTAATAATGGTGTCGAATTCTTAGATATATAAGTATGATTAAAATCGTGGATTAAGTTTTTGGCACCGTTGCTGGGGAATATTTTATTTATTATAGGAATATAACATAATTAGAGTAACGGACAACAATTTAGGACTATTAGAAACCTTTATAGATTTGTAACATATTTAATTAATTGTTTTATTGTGTACTGATTTTGATTGTATGCGCAAATTTGGTTCTGAAAATCTTATACGCTATGATTCGGAATTAGAACACACTGTTAGGAGAATTAGAAAACTGAGAAAAGAACCTATAAATTCTAAAACAATGGAAAATAACATAAACACCAAAGAATAGAAAATAAACATCAATCTAACCTTTAAGAGATTATGATAACCCTACATTAGATGAAATTCACTTAACTATCCAAACTCTCGATGTAGCCGCTAATTCATTTGAGCTTAAATCTACAATTATCCAAATAGTACAAAATAATCAATTTGGTGGAACTTCAAATGAAGATCCAAATTTACATCTTGCAAGTTTCTTCGAACTTTGTGCTACTTTTAAGTACGACAGAGTGTCTCATGATGCTGTCAGACTTAGACTTTTTCCTTTTTCGTTAAGGGATGATGCTAAGGCTTGGTTAAATTTGTTAGCACCTGGATCTATTAGAACTTGGAGAGAAATTTCATAAAAATTCTTATCAAAATATTTTCCACCATATAAGACTGCTAAGCTTAGAAACGATATCACATCTTTCGACCAAGTATGTAGGAGAATCGATATATAAATCTTGGGAAAGATTTAAAGAACTTCTTAGGAAATGTCCACATCATGCTTTACCAGATTGGTTAATTATTTAAACATTTTATAATGGATTTGTAGGATCTCTTAGATCTATAATTGACGCTGCTACTGGTGGATCATTATTGTCTAAACCTTTTGAAGAAGCCTATGGATTAATAGAAAAAATGACTACTAATAATTATCAATGGCCTGCTAAAAGGGTAAATCCTAAGAGAGTAGCCAGTATTCATGACTTTGATGCTTTAACTAGGATAGTTTCTCAAATTGCTGCTCTTTCAAATAAAATAGATTATTACGGAATGAATCGTTCTCAACCACCTCCAGTGTTAGAATAAAATTCATTATGACAAATAGTAGATGCTTAATCTTCATATGAAACTATAAATGTAATAAATAATAGACAAAATAATACTTATTTAAACTATTATAATCCAAGTTGGACGAATCATCCAAACTTTAATTGGAATAATCAAAATAATAATGTTAATCCTCAGTGGGGGAACAATACTGTAAACCCATTAGGAAATATAGACAATTAAGGTAATTCCAATTATAGACCTTCGAATCCATCATGTTTTTATAATAATTCACAATTCAAGGAAAAGAAGTTGTCTATAGAAGAATTGATTTTGAATATGGGTAATCAATTACAAAATCAAGGAAATGCTATAAAAAACATAGAAAACCAAGTAAGGCAGATTGCTTCTGCATTAAGCAATAGACATGTTGGAACTTTACCTAGCAATGTTGAAGTAAATCTTAAAGATCAAGGAAAAGAACAAATCAAAGCTATTCAGTTAAGAAGTAGAAAAGAGTTAGAAACAAGAGTTCAAAAAAAAAATATGGTAGTTGAAAAGGAAAAAAAGAAACCGAAGGAGAAAAGGAAAGTTTGTATCCTGATTTTTCTCTGAAACCTATGAAAATTACTATTGAAAACCCACCTCCACCATTTCCTCAAAGACTAAAGCAACAAGATAAAGGAATAAGATTTGCTAAATTCTTACACATTTTGAAAAAATTGTCAATAAATATTCCTTTTGTTGAAGCTTTAGAACAAATGCTTGATTATGTTAAATTTATAAAGGATATACTTGATCCATGAAAAAAATAACTATTTTTATGCCTTGATTTTTATCAAAATTTTAAGGATATTATGCTTTAATGAAAGGTGTTTTTGTGTTTTGGATGTAGGTGATGTAAAATGTTCAAGAAGGAAAAAAAGATAAAAAAGGAGCAAAAATGAGCACAAATGAAGCCAAAATGAAAAATTGTCAAAATAATTGGCCTGGCGCCTAGGCGCCAGAATCTGGCCCCTAAGTGCCAGTTCGATACGGAATTCTATAAGATTTTTGACAACTTTTGGACGATTATTTTGATGGTGTTAGTGGTTATTGGACAATCTCGAAGATTGGCAGTTATTCATGGATTATAGAACATGTGATACAATGTATTTAGACGCTTTGAAATGGTTAGGATCGCGAAGTGGTGCGATCCAAAGTGAAGAGGTGCGAAGAATTGGACGCAGAGTCCGGCACCTAGAACATGGACACATTTTGAAGAGGTGCCTCAAGGCAACCCTTGAAGCCTATAAATAGGAGGCTACTCCTTCAGAGAAAGAGGCCCAAAAACCACCAACGCCCAACCTAGCCCCATAGTTTCATTTAGAGAGAGAAATTAGAAAAATATTTCAAGAGCCATATTTATAGTTTCTTTTATTAGTTAGTGAGTTTATTTTAGAGTTTGTATTGAGAGTATTTAAAGAGTCGGTGCTTTTGAAGTCTATTTACTTTGGAGTCAGAAGGATTCGTAGGTTCGCTTAGAGAAACACTTGAGATAAGTATTTGTATTTTGATTCAAAGTTTTATTTATATGTTTTGTTGTTTAAATTCAATGTGTTCTGAGTAGTTACTTTACTTTCTTCTTTCAATTATGAAAAGATAAATAAGATAATATTAAATTCGTTGGAGAATTAAAAACTATATATATATTTTTAACATTGTGATGATATTAATACCGGATCTTAATTTACTATTTAAATTGGCCATTTAAATTGTTAAAATCATTCAAGAGTTTTGAGACCTAGAAGGAGATGAATTCTTAACTAGTAGATATCACATGAATCCTTGTGTAGTCGAAGGCCTTGCGCGGGTTATTCAAGGTGAAGTGCAAATAAATAGGAAGATATTATTTAATGGGCGTATTATTGATAAGTTTTTGGAGTGACAGGCTAAATTCTTGTAATTTGGTTTATAGAGAAGGAAAGGGTCACTAGAAGGGCCGACCATAGCCACCCTTGGACATCTAGTAGTGTGAGCCTAGATTAACCCATTCTACTAACAATACATCCGTACTCGATCTATGAGATAGCCAATGTTCTTTATACTATCGAGCGAAGGTAAAGAATAGAAATGCTTCTATTTGGCACAATACCAAAAATTTATATTCTCCACGAATTTTACATTATCTAAAAAGTCTTGGATTAATTGAAAGGAAGAAAGTTGTTTGCTTATTTTTGTTTACATCAATCATTACTTTATTACTCGCTTTATTTCGCATCTAGTAAATTAAATATCAACTTTTTAACTTTAAAAAAAATACATAAAAATAAAAACAAAATATTTAAAAAAAATCTATAATCCTCCTCGTGGGATCGATACTCGGGGTCTTTATTTAAAGCCCCGTATTACTTGAAGTGATACGTATACTTGCAGTAGTACTTCCTAGTGTGTAAAATATTTTCCATAAAATTATATTTATATACACTAGCCGCTATTATTATTTGAGTCAAAGTATTTGCTATAACATATTTTTGATAAGCATAAATTACTGCATTGTTTGGCGATTGCAAACCAAATTTTTGGTGCATTGCTGCGGATCGAGGGTCAAGTTTTTGGCGCTGTTGCCGGGGAGGCAAAATTTATAGATTTTAAATATTTTATTTTATTTTTTTCTTTTATTGTCAAAAATATAAAATAAAAAAACATTTAAAAAACATCAAAAACAAAAATAAAAAAAATAATAATAATAATTTTTTTTCTTGCTATTTTACTTTTTATTTACTTTTTATACGTAGTTCTGGATTTGAAGGATTACTACCTTTAGATTCTGAATTAAAAAGAACTGTTAGAAGAATTAAAAAAGGAAAACAAATTCAAAAATGTCAAGAGATGGCTAATTTACATAATAATTTACAAAATTCAATTGAAATTAATGAACAAAATGTTTACAAACCATTAAGGGATTATGCTAACCCTACAGTTGATGAACTTCATAGTAATATTCAAATACCTACTGTAGATGATAATTCTTTTGAGCTTAAACCGTCTATTATTCAAATGGTTCAAAATAATCAATTTGGGGGAACAACAATGAGAACCCAAATTTACACCTTGCTAGTTTATTAGAACTTTGTGCTACCTTTAAATATAACAATGTTTCTGATGATGCTATTAGACTTAAACTCTTTCCTTTTCTTTAAGAGATAAAGCAAAGATGTGGTTGAACTCATTAGCAACAGGTTCTATTAAAACATGGACTGAAATGGCACAAAAATTCCTTGCTAAATACTTTCCTCCTTCTAAAACTGCTAAATTGAGAAATGATATTACTTCACTTAGTCAATTTGACGGGGAGACAATTTATGAAACTTGAGAAAGATTTAAAGAACTATTAAGAAAATGTCCTTATCATGCTTTACCTGATTGGTTAATTATTTAAATATTTTATAATGGACTAAATGGATCACTTAAATCAATTATTGATATTGCTGTTGGAGGTTCTTTAATGGCTAAATCATTTGAAGAAGCTTATACTTTAATTGAAGAAATGGCTAACAATAATTTTCAATGGCCTTCTAAAAGGATTAATCCTAAAAGAATGGCAAGTATTCATGATAACGAAGCCTTTTCTATCTTAGCTTCACAAGTAGGTACTATATCTAAGAAATTAGATAATTTTGCTATCAATATATCACATACCAACTCTGCTAATATTGAAGATTCTCAAACTATTGAAACTTTACAAGCTATTGCTAGTAAAAATTACCCTTATTCCAATTATTATAATCCTGGATGGAAAAATCACACTAATTTTAACTGGAATAATTCACAACAACAATGGGGTAATAATCAATCCCATCCAACCGGAAATTGGAACAATCAAGTAAATTCAAACTATAAACCACCCGGATATAATAATCAACAAAAAAGTTATCTATAGAAGAATTAATTTTACAAATAAGTAATCAATTACAAAATCAAAACACTGCTATTCGTAATATTGAGAATCAAATGGGACAAATTGCTAATTTAATTAATTACAGACCTCCAGGAACACTTCCTAGTAATGTTGAAGTCAATCCAAGAGAAACTGGAAAAGAACATGAACATTTTAAAGCTGTGCAACTTAGAAGTGGAAAGGAATTAAAAGAAAGAATGCAAAATGAAATTGAAAATGAGATTGAGGTTGAAGAGATTGAAAAACCTAAAGAAACTCCTTCTCCTAGTCAAGATCAGATTGTTATTCCTATTAATGTGGAAGTTGAAAAACCACCACCACCTTTTCCTCAAAGACTAAAATAACAGAAGCTTGATCATCAATTTTCTAAGTACTTTGAAATTTTTATGAAACTTACCATTAACATACCTTTTGCTGAAGCTTTGGAACAAATACCAACTTATGCAAAATTTATGAAGGATATTTTAAGTAAGAAACGAAAATTTAAAGCTTTTGAAACTGTTGCATTAAGTGAAGAATGTAGTGCAATAATTCAAAAGAAATTACCTCGAAACTTAAAGATCCCGGAAGTTTTACTATACCTTGTGCTATTGGAGAAAAAATTTGTGGAAAAGCTTTATGTGATTTAGGAGCAAGTATTAATCTCATGCCATTTTCTATTTTTCGATGGTTGAATTTAGGAGAGATTACTCTCACCACTGTAACCCTTCAGTTAGCTGATAGATCTATCACCTACCCTAAAGGAGTTATAGAGGATGTTCTTGTTAAAGTAGATAAATTTATTTTCCCTGTGGATTTCATTGTACTTGACATGGAAGAAGATAAAGAAATACCAATTATTTTAGGGAGAGATTTTCTAGCTACCGGACGAGCTATGATTGATGTGTAAAAAGGAGAATTAACCATGAGAGTTAATGATCAAGAGATTAAATTCAATGTTCTTAAATCAATGAAGTACACTGATAAAGAAAAATGCTATCGAATGGATATTATTGATTATATAATTGAAAAACATTATCAAGAAAGATGTAAAATCATTTCTAAAGAAAAAATTGAATTATTAACTGATGAAAATGAAGAACTAAAAGAAGAAGAATTATCTAAAGAAACTCATTATATTAAAGATAACTGGGAAATTTTTGACGTAACACAAAATGATATACTTTTACCCTCAATTAAAAAGCCCCTGAACTGGAATTAAAAATGTTACCTTCTCATTTAAAGTATGCTTTTCTTGGAAATTCATTAACTTTCCCTGTTATTATTTCTTTTAAACTAAGTTTAGATCAAGAAGAAAAACTAATAGGAGTGTTAAAGAATTTTAAGAAAGCTTTTGGTTGGACTATTGCTGATATAAGAGGAATAAGCCCTTCCATCTGTATGCATAGAATTTTAATGAAAGAAGATTTTAAACCTAATATTGAACCTCAAAGAAGATTAAATCCTATCATGAAAGAGGTTGTTAAAAAAGAAATTTTAAAATGGTTAGATGCTGGAATTATTTATCCTATTTCGGATAGCCAATGGGTAAGTTCTATTCATTGTGTTCCGAAGAAAGGAGGAGTAACTGTCATTGTCAATGATAAAAGTGAACTAATTTCAAAAAGATAAGTTATTAGATGGCGAATTTGCATTGATTATCGGAAATTAAATGACGCCACTAGAAAGGATCATTTTCCTTTACCTTTCTTGGATCAAATGCTTGATAAATTAGCTGGACAATCATATTTATGTTTTCTGGATGGATATTCTGGTTATCATCAATTACCTGTCGCTCCTGAGGACCAAGAGAAAACAACATTTACAAGTCCTTATGGAACATTTGCGTTTAGAAGAATGCCTTTCGCCTTATGTAATGCACCCGCAACTTTTCAAAGATGTATGATGTCAATATTTTTTGATTTGATTGACAAAGGAATTGAAATATTTATGGACGATTTTTCAGTCTTTGGAACTTCTTGTGAATCTTGTTTGGAAAATAGTTCCAAAGTTCTGAAAAGATGTGAAGAAACAAATGTAGTTCTGAACTGGGAAAAATGTCAATTTATGGTCACAGAAGGAATTGTACTTGGTCACAAAATTTCACAAAAAGGGATGGAAGATGATCAAGCAAAAGTGAAAATTATTGCTGAACTGCAACCACCTACTACTGTTACTGATGTGGGAAGTTTTCTGGGTCATGCTGGAATTTATAGAAGATATATAAAGGATTTTTCTAAAATTGCTAAACCTCTTAGTCATTTATTAGAAAAAGAAGCTAAATTTGAATTTAATGAAGACTGTATTAATGCTTTCAATATTTAAAAAAATAATAATAAATGAACCTATAATTATTGCACCTAATTGGAATAAACCCTTCGAATTAATGCGTGATGCAAGTGATTTTGCAATTGGAGCTGTATTAGGATAAAAATATGAGAAAATTTTCAAAGTTATATATTATGCTAGTAAAACTCTTTCTGTAACTCAAAGAAATTACACTACAACTGAGAAAGAGCATTTAGCTATAGTCTATGCCTTTGATAAATTTATACCTTATCTTCTTGGTACCAAATGCATAGTTCATACTGATCATTCTGTTATTAAATATTTAATGACAAAAAAGATGCTAAGCCTAGACTGATAAGATGGGTTTTACTTCTACAAGAATTTGATTTTAAAATAGTGGATAGAAAAGGAACTGATAACCAAATTGCCGATCATTTATTTAGAATTAAGAATGATGTTATTACTGAGGAAAATATAAATAAGAAATTTCCTGATGAACATGTATATGTTATTCAAGGATGCCAAACACCTTGGTATGCAGATATAGTTAACTATTTAGTTAGCAATATTCTACCTTATGGATTGAATAATATTTATATTAAGAAATTTAAAAATGATGCTAAATCTTATATTTGGGAAGATCCTCATTTATTTAAATTAGTAAGAGATTCTGTAATTCGAAGATGTGTACCTTATGAAGAAACTTTTGCTATTATTAAAAAATGTCATGATTCTGATTTTGGAGGACACTTTAGAGTAGATAGAACTGCATTTAAAATTTTAAATTCAGGATTTTATTGGCCTACCTTGTTCAAAGATGTGAGACATTATGTGAAAACATGTGACCGATGTTAAAGGATGGGAAATATATCTAGAAAAGATGAAATGCCTTTAAACTATATATTGGAAGTTGAAATTTTTGATATATGGGGTTTAGACTTTATGGGACCATTTGTACCATCATCTGAAAAGATTTATAATTTATTAGCAGTTGATTATGTTTCAAAGTGGATTTAAGTCGTAGCTTTACCTAACCGTGATTCCAAAAGTGTTTCAAAATTTTTAAAGAAAATGATTTTTTCAAGATTTGGAATGCCTAAGGTAATTATCACAGATGGTAGAAGTCATTTTAGAAATATAAGAATTCAATTTATTACTGGATAAATTTGGAATCAAACATAGAATTGCAACTGCGTATCACCCTCAAACAATTGGAATGACTGAAGTATCAAACAGAGAAATTAAAAGAATTTTAGAGAAGACTCGTTAATCCTAAAAGAACCGATTAGGTTGATAGACTTGATTCTACATTATGGGCTTATAGAACAGCTTATAAGACACCAATCAGAATGTCACCTTACCGGTTAATTTATAGTAAACATTGTCACTTACCTGTTGAACTTGAACATAAAGCTTATTAGGCAATAGAGGAGTTTAATTTTGATTTGAATACTACAAGAGAAAAATGATTATTACAATTAAATGAGATGGATGAAATAAGAAATGAATCATTTGAAAATGCAAAAATTTATAAAGAGAAAATGAAGATGTTACATGATAAAAAGATTTTAGGAAAAATATTCGAGCCTGGACAAGAAGTATTATTATTTAATACTCGTTTAAGACTTTCTCCTGAAAAATTAAGATCTAAATGGATGTGACCATATATAATTGAGAAAGTATACCATTATGGAGTTGTGGATATTAAAGACCCCAAAACTGGAAAAATATTTAAAGTTAACGGATTAAGACTGAAGCCTTATTTGAGAGACATTAAAATGATTTATAAAGAGGCTTACGAGTTGAGTCTACCTGATTAAAGACTTAATTAAGTCGGGCTGACGACGTTAAACCAAGCGCTTTATGGGAGGCAACCCATAATTATTTTTGTGTGTTTTTACATTTTTAATGTAAGGTTATGCCTCGGTCTTGACTAATTTTATATAAATTTAGAAAATTGGATGCTAACAAGTCTTCATTGACTTTAACTAAAAATTATCTCGAAGTATATAAAGTTTGGACTGTGGATCACTCCATTTCATGTGTGAGTAAAAAGGAGATCAAGTTAACCTTCATTATGATTGTTTATAATTTGTGTTACTAAGTCTATATTGATCTTACCATTCTAACTTACCTATTTTGGAGAACGAAACTTTGAAATTTGACGATAGGCAAAACAGAGTCGAACATGGTTTCGGCGCCTAGGCGCCGAAATTTGGCGCCTAAGCACCAGAGTAAAACTGTGTATCGATGGGTCCGGCGCCTAGGCGCCAGATTTGGCGCCTAAGCACCACAGTTACTGGATCGTGTAAAAACTGAAAATTTTCAGCTTTTCACACAATTTTCTCCTTTAAATTACCCCATCTTCATCCCTAATCCCTAAGCAATCAAAATTACGACCTAGACACTTCATTCTTGAGAGATTAGAGAGGATTTTTGAAGAAATGGAGAGAATAAATCTTGGAGAAGAGGCTAGAGACAAAGGTTCAAAGGATCCTCAACCCTACTTCAATGGTTTTATCGCTGTAAGTTTGGAGAAAATTTCAAGTCATCTAGATAAATTTGAAGAAGAATTCAAAAGTATTGGAGATCGCCTCCATGAGATGTATCATCAAATTGAACATCTGGAATGACAGGCGAAGCTTCAATTTGATCACCTAGCGGCTTATCAAGATGCTCAAGTGGAGATGTATGCAAAGAACAAATGGATCGACGAGAAAATGGCTACGGACTTTTTGAGGGTGTTAGTATTCTTCCCAAGTAGTCCTAATAATCTTCCTTATGAAGAGAATGGAAATTTCTAATTTGAAGATTAGATAGTTATTGTGGTGTGATCTAGACTTTTATTAGTGTGTCGTTGTATCGATTTAGTAAATCGAATGTGTTGTTTGTGTGTTTGATTTATTGTTCAATGTGTGTTGTATTTGCTTTAAAATGGTGTAGTTTGATTATTTGTTAGGACTTGAATCATATTACTATACTTATCTGTATTGTGTTGAGCCAAAATTGAACATTATGAATGGAATTAGAAAAGTTTGATTTAAACCATGTGTTTAATTGGTGGATTTAATTTTTAATTTTTAAAATTTTTGGGAAATATTTTGGAAGTTGGAAACTGAAGCACTACTATAATATGAGTAATTGGAAGTTGAATCTATGAGTTTTGGTGGAAAATAAAATTTTTAAAGTATTTTTGTGAAAGGCGAGTCCGGCGCCTAGGCGCCGGTTCAGCCTGCTTACCAAAAATTAGTATTTAAATCCCATTAGCAATGGTTGACGCCTAAGCTTCATCCCCTTCCTCTTTTTCGTGAAAATACACCCCCTAGATCCATCTTGAGGTCAATACATCAAGTTTTTTGAGCTCGAAATCACTTGATTTCTTCATCTCGAGGTCAGATCTACCTTCGAATCCATTTATTTTTTATTCTTACCATAGTTTTTCCTATTTTTTGCTAAAAACAGAAATTTTGAGAAAAATTTTGATTTTTAGAGTTTCTCCATGGATTTTTAAACTCATTCTAAGTTTCTTAATGTTAAAAAGAGTTTAAATATTTGATTCCTAAATTTATTTGTGTTTTCTTTCACGTTTAGATGACACCAAAATCTAAGCGAGGAAGGCACGAGAAAATTTCGACAACAGCAAGTTTTTGACTGCGGCAGCGCATTTTCATTATCACAAATTTGTGACATCAAGAAAGTTTATCTCGGAGCGTAGTTTTTACAATCCTGGTGAAATGATCGAGAACACGATCATTGCACACAACTGGCAACGATTCTATTATTTCACTATTGTTGTCGTTATTCCTATTGTACGCGAGTTTTATGCCAACCTTTTGGATGCGGAAGACTACAAAGTCTTCGTTAGAGGTGTCGGAGTAAGTTTTAATCCGGAATGGATCAATATATTCTACGTCCTGCCACCTAATATCGAGTGTTACTTTTCTGGTTTATCTCCATCTGAGGGAGATCTTGAGATGATTATTGCATATCTGACTGATGGCACTGGAGCTTGGAAGATCCAAAATGACAAACGAGTAAACTTTAAATCTTCTATGCTAAATGGTATTTCAAAGGCATGGCATTATTTTATTTCTGCTAGACTTCTACCTTCCAACCACCTGAGTGAAGTTACCAGAGATCGAGCTATCCTGAACTACTGCATTTAGGAGAGGAAGCCGATAGATGTTGGCAGTATTATTTATGATTCAGTGGAATCAATTGCTAGATCCAGCACTTCTGTGGGATTAGGATTCCCATCCTTGATTCATTCTTTATGCATGAGCAATGGAGTTTCTGCTGATATATCAGAGGAGAAGTTGAAGACTATAAATCCAATTGGGCAGGAGAGTGTTAGCATTTATGATCTTCTTCGAGGGAAGAGATCTACTGGTCCTTCTACTTCTGTACCTACTCCAAGTTGAGCCACCATCTAGTTTCTGAAATCGATGCATGATCAATTTCTGGAACAGCATAATGAGTTATTTCTAACTCACTGCAGAGTAGATACTATAGACAAGAAGATTGATCATTTATCTGAGTTTACCCAAAGGAAAAGTGAGTATGATGCTGAGTATTCGCAGTCTTTAGTGAGATTCTCGAAGGGTGAGCATGATGTTCGGCTTCCTACCTGTCCTAAATTTTCACCGTATGTTGATCCAAAGGATGTGGAGTTTTCTTTTGGTGATGACGATGACGAGGCTACAGATAGTAATTAGTAGCTTGATTTACCTCCGAGATGTGCTGATTCTGTTGTTAGTTTATTTCTTGTTTGCTAGTGCTGTTTGTTGTTTGTTGTTTGTTAGTGTAGATTTGTTTATGAAACTTTTTGTGGATTGTTTGATGTTGAGACTGTTAAATATTTAGTGTATTGTGTTGAAGACTGAAATTTGGATGAATTAATGTTTATTTCTGTTTCAGCCTACTGTTTAGTATTCTTAAATAGTTAGTAATGTTGTTCTGTTTTTGTTACTATTAGTAGTATAGTCATTTAATTCAGCTACTAATATAAAAAAATGATGAGCCTGCTTACTTTTATATATGCTTCGTTATTTCAGTAATATTCATAAAAAGCATAAGTAGAAGTAAATTTTTCTTTTTAGACTGTTTTTACATACTTATAAAAATTCCTTTTTAAATTATACATTTTTTTCTCTCATACATTAATTTTTTCATGATATACCAAAACTTAAGTTTGGGGGAAAAGAAAATACATGCAAATTTAAATTTTATTTGTCCTTTATGAATTAATATTTTCTAAAAAAAATAGTAACATAACATAAGGAATGAAGAATCTATTTAAGATCATTTAAATTTTTGAAATTATAAATAATTTTGTAGATTTAACTAAAATATTAATAACTTTGATTGATTTTAAGAATATAATTATTCAACTTAAAGAAGAGTGAGATTAAGAAATTTTTCTATTCATAGTAGAAATAATTGAATTTTAGAAGTATTAAGAAATCAAAAATTATAACTTGAAAAAAAAAGATTGAAATTCTTTTTGAAATCTATTCATGTTATAGTAATTAAGTGAAAATGTATAAGTTTGAAAATATAAGTTAAGGATAGCGAAGTTCAAAACCATTAACAGGCTATCCAGATATAATAATCATCTCTTTAAAAAAATAAAAAAAATAAATAAAAAAAGAAGAGAGAGGAGAAGCTTGAGGAGTTGCCAAATAAAAAATTGGCTTCACTTGAATTAATTTATAAGAAAAAAAATGATTACATATTTTAATTAATTTTTATGCATGTATCTTTATTAGAAAAGATTTTCATGAAAATCTTTTTCTTATAAATGATTTATGTGATCTTAATATAATAAACTACAATTATTTTCGAAGTGAATGAAAATTTTTTGAAATCTTATGATTTGGTAGTTAAATATTCTTTAAATTCTTAAAATAAAACTTAGTTAAATTTGGTTAATGATTTACTAAAGCCTTTATAAAATAAAAAATTATAAGAAATCTTAAATATTTACCTTTTATTTCAATTGTTATACATTTTATATAGTAAAAAGGGTTACTTGAGGGCAAGTAACGTTTAAGTTTGGGGGATTTTGATCCATGAAAAAAATACCTATTTCTATGCCTTGATTTTTATCAAATTTTTAAGGATATTATGCTTTAAAGAAAGGTATTTTTGTGTTTTGGATGTAGGTGATGCAAAAATGTTCAAGAAGGAAAAAAGGATGAAAAAGGCGCAAAAAAGAACAAAAATGGAGCCAAAATGCAAAATTGTCAAAATAATTGGCCTGGCGCCTAGGCACCAGAATCCGGCTCCTAAGTGCCAGTTTGATACAAAATTCTGTAAGATTTTTGACGACTTTTGGACGGTTATTTTGACGGTGTTAGCGGTTATTGGACCATCTAGAAGATTAGCAGTTATTCCTGGATTATAGGACATGTGATACATTATATTTGGACGCTTGGAAACGGTTAGGATCACGAAGAGGTGCGATCCAAAGTGAAGAGGTGCGAAGAACTGGACGCAGAGTCCGGCGCCTAGGCGCCAGATTCCGGCTCCTAGGAGCCAAACACACCTTCTAGAAGATTCATTGAACATGGACAGATTTTGAAGAGGTGCCTCAAGGCAACCCTTGAAGCCTATAAATAGGAGGCTACTCCTTCAGAGAAAGAGGCCCAAAAACCACTAACGCCCAACCTAGCCCCATAGTTGCATTTAGAGAGAGAAATTAGAGAAATATTTTAAGGGCCATATTTATAGTTTATTTTATTAAATAGTGAGTTTATTTTAGAGTTTGTATTGAGAGTATTTGATGATTCGGTGTTTTTGAAGTCTATTTACTTTGGTGTCAGAAGGATTCAGAGGTTCAGTTGGACAAACACTTGAGATAAGTATTTGTATTTTGATTCAAAGTTTTATTTATATGTTTTGTTATTTAAATTCAATGTGTTCTGAGTAGTTACTTTACTTTCTTCTTTCAATTATGAAAAGATAAATAAGATAATATAAAATTCGTTGGAGAATTAAAAACTATATATATATTTTAAACATTGTGATGATATTAATACCGGATCTTAATTTACTATTTAAATTGTTAAAATATGTTGAAGAGTTTTGAGACCTAGAAGGAGATGAATTTTTAACTAGTAGATATCACATGAATCCTTGGGTAGTCGAAGGCCTTGCGCGGGTTATTCAAGGTGAAGTGCAAATAAATAGGAAGATATTATTTAATGGGCGTAGAATTGATAAGTTTTTAGAGTGACAGGCTAAATTATTGTAATTTGGTTTATAGAGAAGGAAAGGGTCATTAGTAGGGTCGACCATAGCCACCCTTGAACATCTAGTAGTATGAGCCTAGATTAACCCATTCTACTAACAATACATCCAAACCTGATCTATATATTTGCCAATGTTCTTTATACTATCGAGTGAAGGTAAAGAATAGGAATGCTTCTATTTGGCATAATACCATAAATTTATATTCTCCACGAATTTTACATTATCTAAAAAGTCTTGGATTAATTGAAAGGAAGAAAGTTGTTTGCTTATTTTTATTTACATCAATCATTACTTTATTACTGCTTTATTTCTACATCTAGTAAATTAAATATCAACTTTTTAACTTTAAAAGAAATACATAAAAATAAAATCAATATATTTAAAAAAATCTATAATCCTTCTTGTGGGATCGATACTCGGGGTCTTTATTTATAGCTCTATATTACTTTAAGCGATACGTATACTTGCGTAGTTCCCCTAGCGTGTAAAATATTTATCATAAAATTATATTTATATACACTAGCCGCTATTAATATTTGAGTCAAAGTATTGGCTATAACATATTTTTGATAGCATAAATTATTGCATTGTTTGGAGATTGCAAACCAAGTTTTTGGTGCATTGCTGCGGATCGAGGGTCAATACTCAATAAAAAGAGGAAGTTACTAGATCATGAGACTGTTGCACTCAGTGAAAAGTGTAGTGCCATAATTAAGAGAAAACTTCCTGAAAAACTTAAAGATTATGGTATTTTCACTATCTCGTGTGCTATTGGTGAAAAATGTTATGGGTAAGCATTATGTGATTTGGGAGCTAGCATAAATTTGATGCCTCTATCAACTTTTAAAAGATTAGAAATTGGAGAGATATCACCAACTTCTGTAACTCTACAGTTAGTTGATCGATCTATTACACATCCTAAGGGAGTTGTAGAAGATGTTTTGGTCAAGGTTGATAAGTTTATTTTTACTGTGGACTTTATCATTCTAGATATGTAAGAAGATAAAGAAATTTTAATCATTTTAGGAAGACCATTCCTAGCTACAGGAAGAGCCATGATAGACGTTCAAAAATGGCAATTGACTATGAGAGTAAATGATCAAGAAGTAACCTTTAACATCTCAAAGTCAATGAAATATCCATCAATAGAAAAACATGATGAATGTTTTAGAATGGATATATGTGATTATTTAAGAAAATAATATTTCAAAGAAAATTATGAAGTAAAAGAAGATATAGAAAAAAGATAATTATGAAGAAATTGAAAGTGAAGAAGTTGATTATATTTAGGAAAAATATGAAACACTTAATTCAACTGCACCAGAAAATGAAATATTAATTCCATCAGTTGTAAAACCCCCTAAACTTGAATTAAAAAGTCTTCCAAATAATTTAAAGTATGTAGTTATAGGAGAGTTTTTAACATTACAAGTAATTTTATCTTCAGACTTAAATAAAATTCAAGAAAAAAAATTAATGGATACATTAAAAAAATACAAAAGAGCTTTTGGTTGGACTCTAGATGATATTAAAGGAATTAGTCCTTTGATTTGTATGCACAGACTTTTATTAAATGAAGAACATAAACCAAGAATTGACCCTCAATGGAGACTGATCCCTATAATGAAAGAAGTAGTTAAAAAAGAGATTTTAAAATGGTTAGATGCTGGAATTATATATCCTATTTTGGATAATACTTGGTAAGTCCAATTCATTGTGTTCCCAAGAAAGGAGGAATAACTGTTGAAGAAAATGGAAGTAATGAATTAATACCTATCAGACAAGTATCTGGATGGCGTATTTGTATTGACTATCGAAAATTAAATGCCGCCACCAGGAAAGATCACTTTCCTCTTCCTTTCCTAGACCAAATGTTGGATAGACTTGCCGGACACAAGTACTACTGTTTTCTAGATGGATATACTGGTTACCATCAAATACCTATTGCTCTTGAGGATCAAGAGAAAACAACTTTTACAAGTCCTTATGGAACTTTTGCTTTTAGAAGGATGCCTTTCAGACTATGTAATGCACCTGCAACATTCCAGAGATGTATGCTATTTTTAGTAAATTAATAGACAATGGAATAGAAGTATTTATGGATGATTTCTCTGTGTTTGAAATATCATTTGACGCATACATAAATCATCTTGAAAAAGTTTTGGAGCTATGCAAAAAAACTAAATTAGTTTTAAATTGGGAGAATATCAATTTATTGTTGCAGGAGGAATTGTATTAGGACATAAAATTTCAGAAAATGGCATAGAAGTAGACCCTGCAAAAATTCAAGTAAAAGCTAAATTACCACCTCCTACTACAGTGAGAGGGGTAAGAAGTTTTCTTGAACATGCTGGTTTCTACAGGTGCTATATTAAAGATTTTTAAAAAATTACAAAACCTCTATGCCAACTTTTAGAGAAAGATAAGAAATTTGAATTTACTGAAGATTGCTCGAATGTCTTTGAATTATTAAAGAAAATATTAATCACAATACCTGTAATAGTTTCACCTGACTAGGAGAAACCAGTCAAATTAATGTGTGATGCTAGTGATTATGCTATTTGAGCTATTCTTTGTTAAAGATATGAAAAAAATTTTAAGGTTATATACTACGTTAGTATAACTCTTAATAATGCTCAAATTAACTATACAGTTACAGAAAAAGAGTTACTAGCTAATGTGTAAGCTTTTGATAAATTTAGATCATATTTAATTGGAATTAAATGTATTGTGCATACTAATCATTTTGCTATTAAATATCTGATGCAAAAGAAGGATACTAAACCAAGACTAATTAGATGAGTACTTTTAATGCAAGAATTTGATTTTGTGGTGATTGATAAAAAAGGAACTGAAAATCAAATTGCTGATCAATTGTCAAGATTAAAATATAATGAATTATCTGACACTGACAAAGAAATAATAGACAGTTTCCCTAATGAACAACTTTATAATATTAATGAGTGGAAAATACCTTGGTATGCGGATATAGTAAATTATTTAGTAAGCGATATTTTGCCACCCAAGTTAACATTGCAGCAACAAAGAAAATTTGTTCATGATTCAAAATCATATTTTTGGGATGAACCATATTTATATAAACAATGTAATGACCTTATTATTAGGAGATGTGTGCCTTATGAAGAAACTGAACAGATTATTCAAAAATGTCATGATTCTGATTTTGGAGGACATTTTGGGATTGATAAAACTGCATATAAAATTTTACAGGATGGATTTTATTAGCCTACTCGATTTAGAGATGTCTACAGATATATCAAAACATGTGATAGATGCTAACGAGTTGGTAATATATCTAGAAGAAACAAAATTCCTCTGAATTTTATTAAAAGTTGAGATTTTTGATGTTTGGGGTTTAGATTTCATGGGACCATTTATTCCTTCTTTAGGAAACTTATATATTTTGATTGCGGTTGATTATGTATCAACGTGGATTGAAGCACAAGCTTTACCTCGTTGAGAAGCTAAAAGTGTTTCAAGATTCTTAATGAAAAACATTTTTACAAGATACAGAATACCGAGAGTGATTATCACTGACGGAGGATCCCATTTTAGGAATAAATGCATTCAAAGATTGGCAGAAAAGTTTAGTATTGTTCATAAATTCTCTACTACCTATCATCCTAAAACTAGTGGTTTAGGTGTAGTTTCTAATCGTGAGATCAAACAGATTTTAGAAAAGACTGTAAATCCTAATAGAGTAGATTGTTCTGCGAGACTGGATACTGCTTTATGGGCATACAGGACTGCTTATAAAACTCCTACTGGTATGGCTTCTTACAGGCTTATATATTGAAAAACTTGTCATTTACTAGTAGAATTGGAGCATAAAGCATTTTGGGTGATTAAAGAATTCAATTATAATTTGAAAAATGCTGGTGAGAAGAGAATGCTGCAATTGAATGAATTAGAAGAATTAAGAAACAAATCTTTCATTAACAACAAAATTTATAAGGAAAAACTGAAGTTAAGACATGAACAGAAGATTAATCGAAAGAACTTCGAACCAGGGCAAAAAGTTTTGCTTTACAATACAAGGCTGAAATTATTTCCTAGGAAATTGAAGTCTCGTTGGCTAGAACCCTTTACTGTGACTCAAGTTTATACTTATGGAGCAGTTGAAATTCAAGATCCTAAGACTTAAAATAGATTTAAAGTAAATGAACATAGATTAAAACCATATTTTGAAGGTAAAGACCAAATTTTAAAGAGGTTTTAATGCTCAGTCAACCTGAATAACACCTGAATAAGTCGGGCTGACGACGTTAAACCAAACGCTTTATAGGTGGCAACCCATAGTTATCTTTAATATTTGTGTGTTTGTTTGAAATTATTATTAATTTGTAGTAATATTAAGTACTACTACTTATATTTACCCTTTGATATTCATAGAATTTGAATCCATAGGGAAAATTTGGAATGTATTGGATCACAGCGTTTTTATGCAAATTTTTACCTAGGGTGCCGACGACACACTCGACGCCACCTACGGTGGGTTTTTCCCGAGACTTCTGGTATTTAATTGCATAAGGCTCACCGACGGTGCCTTCAAGGTCGCCAACAGCGGGATCGGCGAGTCGGCAGTTTTTCATGTTCAGAACCACGGTTTTTGGTGGTTTTTAGCAAATTTGTCTTCTATAAACTCCTATGGACGGTTCCTAAACACTCCAAACTCCGTAAAATGAATGGATTCTCTCTCAAATTTTTCTCAAATGGCTTCTAATTCGATTGATAACCCAAGATTTCGAGTGTACAACCAAAGAAAGTTTGTCAGTGCGGAAGCACAACGAATTTTAAACATGGTAATCTCGAAGAAAAGATTGATTAAAGAAAGAGGATTTGTTAATAGAGGAAAAAGCAATCCTTCATCACCAATTGAAGAAATGATTATGCGGAGAAGATGGGAAGTGTTTTGCTACACTACTGCCGCAGTAGTCGTTCTAGTGGTTAAAGAATTCTACACCAATTTACATGGAATCAACCAAGAAAGCGTCTATGTGTGCGGTAGGTGGATTACATTCAATTTTGGAAGAATTAATGAGTTATATATGCTTGAGAATGTTCCAGTCTGTTATTATTCAAATTTTTTTCCAACAATAGAAAAGATGAATGAAATATACCAATATTTGACGGACAAAACCGATGACTGGGAAGTTAGAGAGAACGTGTATGTAAGTTTCTCTGCAACACTTTTAAATCCCATATTGAATCAATGGCACTTTTTCACGAAAGAAAGTGCAATTTTGAACTACTGCATTCAAATGGGATGGCCCATTGATATTCGATCGATTATTGTGATGTCTGTTTTTGGCCTGATCGTTCAGGGATCATCTCTAGGGCTTGGACATCCTTCCACAATTTTCTCAATTTGCAGTTTGTTTCAAGTGTTGTACAAAGTTTGGGAGAAGATACTGCTACCCTGGAAACCATTAGACCCAACTCAGATGTTCCCAGCCAACGATGGAGAGAGTGATGTAGGCATGATTATGGATCAAGCATCGTAGAATTCTGTTCCAGTTCAACCTTTAGTAGTAGACAAGACACTGATGCTCTTGCATAAAATCAAGAATCTGGAGAATCAGGTACAAAACATAACGAGTACAGTTAGCAACATGTCTGATTTCTTTGATCACATCGATTGGAGAATGAAAGAACATTTTGATCATATTGGGCAATTCGAATAGATTTTGGTGTGATTGATGAAAAATATGGGATTGATTGATGAAGATTTAACTGAAGAATTCACATTCTGACCTTTTTACAACCTATTCGTCCACATTCAAGCAATGGGAGATATCAGAAGAGAGACCAGCACTAGTTGTGAGGAGTAGTAGACTTGATTATGTTGTGTTTGATTTGAACAATGTTTGAATGTTTGTGTGTGTGTTTGATTTCTTTAGTTTGCTTTTTAATCTCAATATAGATGAGATTAAGTTTGAAATGTTTGTTTTCAGCATTTTGAGTGATGTGGGTTGGATTGCGATGCTAATTAGATGAATTTAGGTTGAAACAAAACCTACTTATGTGTGTAATGTATTATGTGTTGCAAACACTTGGATTTAATATATAAATGTGAAGTTTTGTTGTGTGAACGTTTATTTGTGTTAATACATAACTTAATCACTTAAAATATATGATAAAAAGGATCGAACGGATGACGACGACGCTTAAAATTGATTGAAACCTCAAAAATTTGAAAATGATCAATTTTTTAGAATCTTGCCGACGGTGCGCTCGAGGTCGCCGATGGCGCGATTTTCCCGAGAAGAATAAGATATAATTCAATAGAGCCCACTGATGGCGCGAACTAGCCCGCTGACGGCGCGATCGTGAAAATTACCTATTTACTATGATTTTAACCGGTTAAATGCCACTATTCATCATCCTCTTCCCCTTTTTAATTTGGAGTGATTTCAACAAAATTTAACACCAGATTTCATCTTCCCATGGTAAGAGCTTCACTCCTATGTAAAAATTTTTGATTTTCACAATCAATTTCTTCCACATTAAGAAATTTTGGAAAAATGTAAAATGTGGAGAAAAGACTTGGAAGGAATTCATGGAAATTGATTTAGATTGTTTTAAACCCCCTTTAGAAGTCATTGTATTGTTATTTTGAAGATTAATTTGAAATTTTTGTGATTTGATAGATCGAACTATGGCTCCAAGACAAAAGAGAAGACTCGAATTGGAAGAAACTAGATTCGTTAATGCGAAGACACAATTGAGGTACAATTCAGTCTACCAAAGTAAAAGTGTATACAAGATAGAGTTTTCGAGAATCTTGTAGGAGAGGTAGAAAGAGTAATCAAAGAGAGAGGATGGGAGAACTTCTGCTATACAACCAACAAGGCTGCTATAAAAGTTGTTAGAGAGTTCTACTCCAATCTGACTCAGCTTGAGGATGTACCAGTCCAAGTAAGGGGATTTTCTGTCGAATTTAGTGCTAATCGCATTAACACTTTTTACGAGCTTCACGACTATTTATCTAGCGAGTTTGAAACATTTGGAACAATGGAAGATCTGTTGAACAATGTTATCGACTTTCTCACTGATGGGAAAGGTGTTTGGAAAATTAAAAATCATGAACGAATTAACTTTCCATTGTCTATGATGAATACCACTGCTAAGGCATGGCATTATTTCATCTGTTCGACTCTGCTACCGACTTACCATCATAGTGAAGTCTATAGAGAGAGCTGTTCTAAATTTCTGCATTCAGAACAACAGAAGCATTAATGTGGGGAGAATAATCTATATGAATATTATGGCCACTACGAAGAGTGAGACAAGAAGATATTTAGGGCAACCTGGCCTCATTTATGCACTTTATCAACTATCTGGAGTTGAAGCAAGAGATAATGAGGAATGGTTTTATATTATGAGACCTATTAGTAAAGGAAATATAAAGACTTATGCATCCCAAGAGGAATGGAGATCAGGGAGAAGGAGAAAAGAACCTTCAACTAGCAGAGATATTCCTTCTACTAGCTATGACCCTCCTGCCTCTAGTCCCCCTAGTTTGTAAGATTTGAGGAATGCCATGACCCTGCAGAGGAAAAGTTTTGAACAATTGGAAAATCTGGATAGAATTGATCACAGGATTGAAGGGCTAGAGAGAAGACATGACCATGATAGTGAGTATCTTCAGAGGCATTCAAATTTTGGGATGGCTTATTACGATGCTCAGGCTAGATACTATCGAGGAGAGCCAGATGTGACTTTTCCGAGTGCCCTGCGTATACTCGGCATCGGCCCAATCCTCCCGCCGACCGTGGTGATGAGGACGTTGTATGGGAATTTGATGGTTGAGATTTTAGATGTGATGTGATGTATTTGTTTGTTTCTAGTTTTGTTTGATGAACTGTGATATGTATTGTATAATGTGGACTATGCTTTATTTTCTATGATATGTGTTAGTTTGGTAATTTGCATTTTTATTTTTGGATGTTTGTGATATCGATGATGAATATTTATAATTGTGAACTGTTTAGTTTAAATTAATAAACTGTTTATTTTGTGTTGTGAAATGCATATGTCCTATGTAGTGTAGTTAGTTGTTTTTTTTTTATGTTTAGTTTTATATACTTATTTTAAAATTTCATTACCCCAAAGAAATTCTAAATTGTTATGTGTGTAGAAAGGATTTTAATATTATTATAGGATAGTTGAAGTTAGAAATTTTGAGAAGAACCTGTAAATTTCAAAAAGACAAAAATGTTTAAAGTGCAAAGGTATGAATTCTATATTTAGAATTTTTCTTTCAACCTTGTACTATTTCTATTTATAGGAAACTTTTAAGTTTGAGGGAGGGAAGAAAAATCTTAACTATTATAGGTTCTCAAATAACATATTTTTAAAAATTATGAATATGATTTTTGTGATAAAATTTAATTCTGATAACTATATTTAGATTTTATCAAAATATTGTAAAAGATTCAATGAAATATTTTTTATAATGAAAATTAATTTTGTAGATTAAGATATTTAGTATAAGGGGATAAGACTATAGTTAACTATTTAAAATAAAAAAAAACTATATTTTGAGATATTAATAATCTTAGGAATTTAGTTGAGAAATAAAACATTGGGATTCAATAATGTAAAAAGTAAGAAGTATATATAAGGTAAAGAATGTTTTAAAGTTTCAAATTTAGAAAAAGAAGAGTGAAGTTAAAGATTATTAATAGGCTATCCAGATATAGTAATCCTCACTTAAAAAAAAAGAAAAAGAAAAAGAATGAAAAAGAAAAAGGATTGAGAAACAATCCCTGAAAAGAAAAAAAAAGAAAAAAAAAATGTGGAGAAGCTTGAGGATATGCCTTATCAAAAATTGGCTTCAATTGGATTAACCTAAAGGGAAAACTAAAAGCATTTTTGAACTTATATTTATTATTAGTTTCTTACTTATAGTCTCTTCATGAATTTCCTATCTTCTGAATACTCTGAGTGAATTAATATTGCAACATATATTCATTCTTGAAATGAATAGAAAACTAGAACTCTTAAACTTGATGACTAGATAGCCTTATTACTTGCAGAATTAATCTAATTAATTGAAAATCTTTCTGAGAATTCTTAGTATAATATTTATTTAAATCAAAATTATAGTACATCTAAATTAAAACTTTACCACAATGAATCATACCTTTTATGTAGTACTAAGGATTACTTGAGGGCAAGTAATAGTTAAGTTTAGGAGATTTTGACCCAAGGAAAAATGGTTAAGATTGTCATGCCTATTTATACTTATTTTGATGATATTACACTTTAAATAAAGGTATTTTTGATGTTTTTCTGCAGGTATGAAGATTTAAGTATAAAGGAACAAAAATATGCAAATAGGAGCGAATTTGGAGCAAAAAGGACCAAATTATGAAAAATTGACCTAGGGCACCGACGACGAGGTCAATGGTGCCGATGGCATGATTTTCCCGAGTGTTCAGAATTAATTCCAAGGAAGGCCGCCGACAGTGGAGATTGAGGCTGCCGACGGTGGGGCCTTTTTAAAAGTATTGTTTCTAGACGGCCGCCTACGGCGAACTAGAGGCCGCCGACGGTGGTATCGATGGTTCATTCCGAAAATACGTCGAATGTGGACGATTTTTAAAGAGGTTCCTTCAAAACCCTTAGAGACTCTTCTAAAACTTTAAAAAGAACCAAATTAAGCCGAAAAAATGGTCTTCTACGTGATTACTAGTGAGTCCAAACTGTTCTAAAGAGTCTATTAGGGAGTCATTAGTGTTGTTATTTAGTGAGTAGTGAGTTCAAATAGAGATTTTGCGAGGAATTCTTCGAAGGATTGTAAGAGTTGAAGGGAAGTGAAATATCTCTTCTGCATTGTCGTTTCTAAGGAGAATTCCATGTGCTGTAAAGTAAAGAAGAGATTTGGAAGAACTTCAAGGAGTTTGCTTGGGGAGGAAATTGAGCTAAGTTGTATTTATTTACTATATTATGTAGAACTTTACTTTATTATATGAAATCCAAGTTTTATTGCATCCTTTCCATGAATTCTAAGTAGTTGTTCTGTCTTTCTCCTTGTTTTGATGTTTTTGTGAAATGATTATATGAATTAGTCTATTAAACAAATTATAAAGAAGTTGTAATGATATTATACCTAAACTTACTTTACTATACGAATTGGTCATTTGTATTGTTAAAATCTGTAAAGAATTCTTAAGATCTGACCGTGGGCTAAGAATTCTTAACTAGTACGTATCACATTTCTCTTTGAAAGGTAGACGAGTAAATCCTTAAAAGGAGAAGTGCAAATAAATAGGGAAATAGTATTAATCGGGCGTAGAATTGGAGGTTTTAGAGTGACAAGCTAAAATCATCAATTCGGTCCTATCGTTTGGGTGCTGAAGTGTAGATTGTTAGCCCTCAGGCGAGGGGAAAGTGGGAGCTCCGAAGTGAGAGCCGGTATCCTCCCAGCCTAGTTGCAGATTCAGTAACCAAACACAGGATTAGCCAATGTTCTTTATACCTGGACCAAAGGGTAAAGAATAGGTATGCTCCTATTTGGCACAATCATATAAAAACTAATTCTAATTATTGCTTCACTTAAATATCTTAGTAAAAGAGAAAGAATCTTGTTATTATATATTTGAACATAACTTTAGTAGTATTAGTAAATTGTTAGTAAAACTAATTTAAATACAAATTTCATATTGTTGTCGATTGCGTATTAGTGACAGATAAGCAATTAGATTAAGTTGTGATTCTGAATTGGTTTATATAATCCTAGTCCGTAAACTTTAATATATTCCATGTGGGATCGATATCCAGGACTCCACTAGAGCCTTGTATTACTTGAGTGATACGTATACTTGCATTTAAAAGTAACTCTGCAATCGAAATATTATAATATTTAATTGTTACTAAAATTAAAATTACACTCCTGATCAAGTTTTTGGCACTGTTGCTGAGGATTTATATATTTTAATAGTGGTGTCGAATTCTTACATATATAAGTACATTTAAAATCGCAGATCAGGCTGTTCAAAGCTTCTTCACTGGAATGGATCCACGTAGATATTTCACTTCTTCTACCATTATTTTAATTCCTAAAAACAAAACAAAGCAAACTTCAGGAGACTTTAGGCCCATCAATGTAACTACTATCATATCCAAAGTGATTAGCGAAATTCTAGTGTTCCGACTCCAACCCCATCTGCAACATCTAATTCGGGCCAATCAGGCTACCTTTGCCAAAGGTAGTTCTATATCTGATGACATCCTATTAGCTCATGAAATTTTGTTGGAATTAGATAAAAAGTGTAGAGGCAATAATTTCATCTTCAAGCTAAAGATTAAGAAGGCTTATGATACCATCTCATGGGAGTTCATCTTAAACACCCTCTCAGCAACGGGCTTCCACTCTTACTTTGTTGTACTGATTGGAAGATGGTTAAAATGCAATGATCATTCAGTATTAGTCAATGGCAAATGTCATGGATTTTTCAATGCTACTAGGGGAATCAAGCAGGGTGATGTTGACCTCATTTTTGATGGGGTCTTTTCTCTTCTCTCTCCTTAGTACTTAGAATCTAGCCTTAGGCTTTCCCTTTGACTATCTTAGAGGACTAGAAATGGGACCCACCACTTAGAAATTTAAACACCTCTTAACTCCCTGCAAACCCCATAAGCTTGATTGTAAACCTCTAAGTTACTTGGAGTGTTAAGATCAAATGTGGAGGTTTAAAGGATGAGTTCCCAATAGGACTCTTTGGCCTTAGGACTACCCTGAGTACCTTGGTCTGGTGAGGGTTGACCTGTACACATTACACTTTCACACACATCCAAAATCCTAAAACCATCCATACCTAGCTTGACTTCCTGACTCATCTAGGTGACTCATATGGATGGACCTTAACCCCTAGGCACTTGGCTAAGAGGGTTAGGAACAACATAGTGAATGCCTCAAATGAGTCCTCTCATGGCTCTTATGGGATTGATGCGGCTTCATGGCTCAACTAAAGTGATTCCATTATACTCAAACTTGATCAAACTTCTTTATTTTTCAAAATTTCAATTTTTGACCTCCGGGGCCCTATACCCACTAAATCTACCAAATGCCCTTAAAACCACCTAAAGTTTGAAAAAATCACCTAAATTACCCAAAATTCTTCAAAACTAATCCTAAACATTTCCCACCATTCAAATTGATCATCCTTAGCCAAATATACCAAAATTTCCAACGATACCCCCCCAATACCCTCCAAATACCCAAAATACCCTTCTTAACCAACAAATCCATAAATTCTAAAAATTCCCAAAAAATTCCAGAAAATCTCAAATATTCCCAATTTCATTTTGTTCAACTACACCATAAGGTAATTTTGTCAATTTAACCCACTTTTACCAAAACCCCCAATTTGACCCATTCTTAACCCAAGTGGACACAATGTCAAATCAAATCAACCCAATTGACCTCAATTTTGATCCAATTAAATTCTAAACTTCAATTCAATATCCTTAATATCAATTTAGACCAAATCCAAGCCCAATTTGATTAATATTTGGATCCAATTCCAATTTGAAGCCTAAGGCAAAATTTTGGCCTATAACCTAAACCTAGCCCAAACCAACCCAATTTAACTCCAGTTAACCCCAAATCTTTTCCTAAACCTTCCTAACATCCCCACAAACAAAACACTAACAAGATTTGCCCCAAATTTGAACTTAAACTCCACCCAAACCTAACCCAAAACCAAAATCCCCATTTTGTGCCTAAACCCACCATAAACCCAAATGGGCCCAAATCTCAAAATCAAAGTCCAACCAAATATGAAAACTCTTTGTGACACTGCCATAAATATTTCTCAACATTAATTTTACATCAAATCTAACTTTAGTGCAACCTTAGCCCAAGTTAGCCCAATTTGACCCACTTTGCCCCCTTTGCCAAAAAAGGCCCAAATTAAATCCAATTCCACTCTAAATGATACCAAATCTTTTCTAAAATGTTCATGACGTATCCCTAAACTAAAACAAACATTAATTTGGCCTAAATCCTTACCAAATTTTCAACCAAAAGTTCATTTCCAAATTTAAAAGCCCACTCCCTTAAAGCATTTAAAAGCCCACTTCCACCAAATCCTTAAAGCACAAAACCCATTCCAAAGCCCACATGAAGCTTCCCCTCATCACCCCTTTGATTTATATAATCTCTAAAGTTCTAATTGATCATCAAAATTTTCTAAATTAAGCCTCATGCCAATTTCCCCTAAATTCATAAAAAATGCCAATATCCTTCTTCATGCAAATAATTTGACTTTTCCAAAGCCAAATGAAGCCACAATGGAGTCATCCACAAGCCATATGAAGCCATGATAGCTTTGCCTTGTCATCAATCCATTTATGGCAAGAGAGGGGAGCCTTCTAATGATTCCCTTAAAATTGATTAAACATTCCCATGCTTCCCTTAACCTATGCTTAAACTTGTTGACCTCATTTTTGATGAGGTCTTCTCTTCTTCTCTTTAGTACTTAGGATCTAGCCTTAGGCTTTTCCTTTGACTATCTTAGAGGATTAGAATTGGGACCCACCTTTTAGAAATTCAAACCACTTCTAAACTCCCCGCAAACTCCACAAACTTGACCGTAGACCCCTAATCACCTAGAGGGTTGAAATCAAATGTGGAAGTTTAAAGGATGAGTTCCTATAGGACTCTTTCGCCTTAGGATCGCCCTGGTGGCTCGGTCCGGTGAAGGGTTGACTTGCACACACACTACACCTACACACTACACTTTCACACACTTCCTAAAAACACACCCATACCCGACTTGACCTCCCGACTCATGTAGGTGATTCACATGGATGGTCCTTAACCCCTAAGCCCTTGGCTAAGAGGGTTAGGAACAACATAATGAATGCCTCAAATGAGTCCCTTCATGGCTCATGTGGGCTTGATATGGCTTCATGGCTCAACAAAAATGATTTCATTCCACTTACATCCACCCAATCTTCAATTTTCCAAATTTTCAATTTTTGACCCCCGGGACCCAACACCCGCTAACCTACTCAAAGCCCTGAATAGCCCAAATCTCTTAAAAATTTCCAAATCACCCAAAATTCTCCAAAATCATTCCCAAACATTTCCACATCACTCAAATTGATCATCCATACCCAAAAATGCCAAAAATTCCAAGAAAACCTCCCAATACCCTCCAAATACCCAAAATACCCCTCTTGACCCAAAAATCCAAAAATTCAGAAAATTCCCAGAAAATTCCAGAAACTCCCAAATATTCCCAATTTCATTTTGTTCAACTACACCATGGGCCAATTTTGTCAATTTACCCCACTTTTATCAAAACCCCCAATTTGACCCATTTTAACCTAAAGTAAACCCAATGTCAAACCTAACCTACCCATTTGACCTAAATTCTGGTCCAATTCAATTCTAAATTTCAATTCAACATTCCCAACACCAATCTAGACCAAATCCAAGCTTAATTTGATTGACATTTGGATCCAATTTCACTTTTGGCCTTAAAGCCCAATTTGGACCCATGACCCAAACTTAGCCCAAACTCACCCAATTCAACTCCAATTAAACCCAAATCTTTTCTAAACCTTCCTTGACATCCCCATAAACAAAACACTAACATGATTTGCCCAAGATTTTGATCCAAACCCCACTCAAATTCAACCCAAAATGAAAAGGCCCATTTTTGACCTAAACCCAAACCTAACCCAAATGAGCCCAAATCCCAAAATCAAAACCCATCAAAGCCAAAACCTCTTTGAAACACTCCCATAAACATTTCCCAACATTAATTTTACATCAATTTCAACTCTAGCCCAACATTAGCCCAAGTTAGCCCACTTGGACCCATATAGGCCCACTTACCAACTTAGCCCAAATTCAAACCAATTCAACTCCAAATCACACCAAATTGACTCCAAGCCCTTCATAGAACATCCATAAACCAATTATGACATTTATTTGACAAGGCCTTTCACAAAATCTTTACCCAAATGCCCATCCTAAAATCAAAAAGCCCATTTCCCTTAAACTTTCCTAAAAGCCCACTCCCTTCAAATTCAAAAGCCCAAATTCATCCAAAGCCCACATGACACTTCCTTTCATCATCCATTTAATCAAAATCACCCCTAAGTTTCAAAATCATCATTTAAACCATTCCAAATCAAGCTTCATACAAATTTTCACCAAAATATCCAAAATTCTTAAAACCCATTTTTATGAAATCGACTAAACTTTTCCCTAAGCCAAAGACAAGCCATGCAAGCCATGGACAAGCCACATGAAGCCATGGAGAGTTTGACATGTGATCAAGCCATTAATGGAAAAAGGAGGACCCCTTTCCTAATCCTTCTTAAGCCTTTTTTACCTTAAGCATGTCACACTCTAAACCATGCTTTGCCACCTAATCCTCGATGGAGACTCCACCACACATGGGAGATCGACCCACCCGACCTCCTCAGCCCAAAACCAGTGTCTTGGGGAGGTGCACCCAACCCATTTGCATGGGTTGACCAAAATAAGCTAAAATAGCCCCTTCCCCTTTCTACTTTGATTCAACCACTTTACACATGTCAAACCTAAATCGAATGCACCAAACCCCAGCCCGACCCACCCGAACAAGATGGTGACCAAGTGCTCGGCCGGCCACCACCAGTGCCGCCGGAAAACACCATGGCCGAGACCTCGGGAGGAGCCAAACTTTGGAATTCTCCTCGCCGAGCCGCCCCATGCCTAGTGGTCACCATGGTCGTTCTTCTCCTCACCGAGCAGTCGATCCCAAGCCCTAACTTCCCCGGGAGGCCCTCCACCCTCTCCTATTTAAACCCCTCACCCTCTCGGCCATGAAGAGGTGCCGAACCGCACCTTACCGAAACTCGCCAAAATTGCTCCGCATCATTCTCCATACTTAGAGCACTTGATCCCCAAGTGAGATCCCCCTGCCATTTCTTCTCTCGCGAGCTCAATTTCGCAGTCGAAATTCCACCCAAAACCAGGACACTTCTCCACGGTGAGCCAATCCCCAAATCGATTGGTTCTACACCTTCACCGTACCAAGGGAAGGTGTCCACCAAGCAAAAGCCCCATCTCCAGAGCCACCCGGCTTGCTCCAGCTCTCCAAGCTTTGTGATCGGGCTTGGTCGAAATCACGTCTAGACAATTCACCGCACCAGGAGACTTCATCCGGAGCTTGCCGGGATCCAATCGAAGGTGCAACAACTCTCGCATCGAAGCCACACTTCTCCGAGCGAGGTATGAACTAATTCTTCATCCCGAGCTTCTGGAGATTCTCCATTTCAAATGCCTTAATTTCAATGCATGATAACCATATAGATGTGTTCGTCTCTTCAAGACGAATCCATAGAGCATAAGAACATGAAAATCCATTGAGTATCGAGTGAGATATTAAGGATTTAGTGTGGACGGCTCTCGGGTGAGGACACTTGGGGACGATGAACGGATGCCGTCCATTTAATACACGCGCGGACGAACGGCCAGGATCGCGTCGGATCAGAGGACGGAGCGATACAGCGGGTCTCGGGAGCGCTGACGCGGATGGCGGCGTCGAATGGGAGCGCGCCACGCGGCACTTCGGAGCTGCCGATGTTTCGCTGGCGCCGCGTGGATAAGTAGAAAATTAGGGGTATTTTCTATTTATTTAATTCCCTAAACTTCAAAAATTCATAACTTTGTGTAGGAAAATCATAAAAATAAAATAAAAATACCCTCTTGCTCAGTGAACAGAGGATAATAATGTGGAAAAGAAATTAATTAATTTTGTCCAGTATTTTATTTTTAATTAATTATTTACTCCCTGCATTGTTTTAATTCTCCATGCATTCATACAATTCACCATGGCATGAGACTATAGGGCTTTTGAAGCCTCCGAACTTAGGAACATTCCCCGAATTTTTCAAGGTCGAGGCCATCTCTGTGAAAAGTTATTGATTTTTCAAATGCATGTTGCTCGTTTTAAGTATTTTAATTTCAAAAATTAGCATGTTGTGAAATAAATTCTAGGAAAATTTGGTGATGTTCCTTATGACCAGAGAACCCTAGGAAAAATAGGACTTGGGTTAATTCACTTAAGGTAACCCTAATCGGCTTAAACATCCAAAATAGACCCCTAATTAATTAGATCTAACCATACATCAAATTGACTTGAAATCAATTCTCCACTGACCTTTAGGATCAGAGGAACCCACCATAAAAATTTGAGGTCAATCGGACTTGGTTAGCCCCACTAATCGGGTTGATTAAGCCACTTAGTCATGTTAAACTTTAAAAATTCATAACTTTCAAAATACCTTTCAAAAATTTACCAAATTGGTTTTGGAGCCTCTCTGATATCAGGGGAATTTAAGAAAATTAAAATTTCAGTTTTCTAAAAAAGTTGATTTTTTAATATTATTTTAATATTTTTAATAATTAAAAAATAATAAAAATCACAAAAATAATAAAATTCACCAAAGTGTCACATTTTGAATTTTAATCACTTAGGAACAAACCCCATATTTTTCCTAGGTCTATTTAGTGAGATATTAAATTTTAAAGCTCTAGGGTAATTTTAAAATTAAAAAAATGTATTTTCTAGCATTTTCACCAAAATAATTATAATAAATGAAAGAAAAATCAGAAAATTGTAAAATTTGGTTCTCTGGAATCCTTGATATCAGAGAGAATTTTAAAAATTATAAAATTCATTTTTCAACATTTATTTTATTAATTAATACTCCAGAACTTAAAATAATTCTAATAAATAAAATATAATTCAAAAAATTACAAAATTTGGTCCAAGTGATCCTCTGGTCATTAGGAATGTCCCCTAATTTTCTTAAGGACAGAAACTTACCCTTGGTCATGTTATCAAATTTTCCTTGAAAATCTCTATTTTCTACTAAAAATAATTATATAAATAAATTAAATACAGTAAAAATCACATTTTCTCCTCTCATGTCTTTATTGACATATGAGTGAAGTCACATAAAAATTTCAAGTTCATTTGAGTTCAATTTAGTGAGTTATAAAATTATTGAGCTTAAAGGGCAAGATGGTAATTAAAATTTTAACCCTTAATTAAAACTTTAGGTTTAATAAAAAAAATTAACAAGTAAAATATTTGATTCTAACCTGATTTGGATGATTGAAATTTAATAATTAAAGGGTAGAAACCCATTAAGCAATTTAAAATGATTAAACCTTAATTAAATAATTGATTAAATTTGGAAGAATAATAAAATTGGAATTATTAAAATAGGGATATTATTAGGAAGAGATTTATTCTTTAATTTAAAAATCCCTAAATTTAATCATCTCATTAATATTCAACTCTTAATTAAAATGATAACTCAAATTTAAAATATTAAAAGACTTAATCATTAAACTAAAATTAAATCATTAAACTCCTTCAAAAATTTCAATTAAAATTAAATTAAATTAAATTAAAAATTAAATTAAATTAAGTAAATTAAATAAAATTAAATTAAATTAAATTAAATAAAATTAAATAATTAAATTAAATTAAATTAAATAAAATTAAATAAATAAAATTAAATAAATTAAATTAAATTAAATTAAATTAAATTAAATTAAATTAAAAATTAAATTAAATTAAGTAAATTAAATAAAATTAAATTAAATTAAATTAAATAAAATTAAATAATTAAATTAAATTAAATTAAATAAAATTAAATAAATTAAATTAAATAAATAAATTAAATTAAATTAAATTAAATTAAATTAAATTAAATTAAATTAAATTAAATTAAATTAAAAATTAAATCAAATCAAACTAAATTGATTTAAATTAAATTAAACTAAATTGAATTAAATTAAATTAAATTAAATTAAATTAAATTAAATTGAATTAAGTTGAATTAAATAACATCACCTAAGACATAAAGAACTCAAAAATAAATCTAAAATAACTTGAACACTATTCCAAACTCAAATCATTAATTTGAACTTAAATTTGAATCACAAATCATTAAATATCATTTTGCCCTTGAAAGCTTTAATTATCATAACTCCTAAATGGAATATAAAATGAAATGTTACTTCACTTATAGGACATTCAAATATCCTAGTTCACTCGAGCAAGTTAACAAAAATTGAAAACCTCGGACGATCGATTCATTTATATAACTAAATTCATTTGGACTTAAAACAATCCTAGAAATATCGAAAAGATGTTTAGGACCCTTCCTAAGCACTTCCTCAATATGATAGGATATTTATAAGAACAATTGAACTTAGTTATTCTTTGATGAAGAAAATCGTCCTCAAACTAAAAACACAAAGAACCTAGACGTCATAGGAAATGACTAGCTATAGGATTAGGAACTTGGTAGAAAACGATAACCCTTTCCCTTAGCTTTACCTAGGAACTTGCTTAAATATTCTAATTGTGTTTTAAGTGCAGCTTGGGATGACGGGAAGACCCTCCAGGTACGCTTTTATTTTATTGCAATATATTTAATGGCAATTTATTTAATCGCATCGCACTTATTCTTCTTGCATGATAAACAACAGTTGCATGAAAACCTACACCTTTAGGACAGAAACCAAAACTGAAACCCATAACTAAATTAAAAGACACTACAAGATAAAATTCACCTCCACAACATTTCAAAATATAAGACAACTCAAAATTTAATCACAAACGAACACAAAACTACAATTACAACTAAATTAAAACGTCCTGTTGGATGATCGGGAATACCTCGGATGATGTAACCTACGTGTTGCTAACGGGATTTCCCACGGTCTAAATGAAAGTGTGGAACTCATTCGATTGAGTTTAGCAAATTCATCTGGACTAAGTGAATCCGATAAAAATAATGATGCCGGAAGGATGGAACCGTGGGATCTTAACCGGTGTTGTTATAATCAACTTTAAGATTTGTTTTAATTAAAACACAAAAAAAAAAAAACACTTGGAAATTAAGACTTCTCTAAACCAAAACACTTCTCTCATCTCCTGATTTATGACTTCTAAAACTAAACCTCTGCAACAACAAGGAGCTCGGAGCATGGTGGGCAGCACGGCCATCGTCGTCAAGCAAAACTTGAACCTACTTCAAGCAAAACTTTCCTAGAATTAAATAACAAAGCCATAGGACTTCGAGGTAGTTTGCCTAGTGCAACATAAATCCTCAACTCTTCGTTAGGCATTTGCATTGCAAATTAAGCCCTAACCGGTCTTAGGATTCCGAGGTAGTCGTCCGATACGACATAAACCCTCATATCTTCCAGGCAATTTGTATGATTCTATCATATAAATATAAGCCCTAATTAACTAAAATTGGCAAGATTAAAACATTAAATGAACATTAGGACTTTCCTAAATCCAAGCCAAACAATAGGATAGTCGGGAAATTACCGAAGTTTGCTTCGAATCCATAATTTCTCCTACTTTTCTTCCTTTGAATTCCCAAAATAAAATGTTCCAAACTTGATCCATCCCCTATCGAGATTCAAAAATTCAATTCTTTGAAAACTTAAACTTTCAAATTCTTGAGAGCGGAATTATTGATTATTATCGAGAGTTTTCTTAGGTGATTCCCGTCACTTAAGATGTAATTAACTATAGGGGCTTGCCCTTATAGGGAATTTTAAAGAACCTGTGTAATATAAACCCCGTTTAATAGTTTCATATTAAGCTGGGAATTTGTCGGCTTATAAAATTGGTTCGCGACCAAATGGATGTCACAAATCTTCTAGTTTATTTAACCGAGCCCCACCATCAAGCGATGTGTCTATCCTTAGGGATAGATACACGGCTTACTGATGCGGTGCTCGTTTATATAAACTATTTGGGATGTGAGATCGGTTTGATTTCATATCTTAAAATTCTTTAAAATTATTTTCAAAATCAAAACACTACTTTTCAAATTATATATATATGTAAATTAAATTAAAAAATTCGCCGACAACTTCTGTTAGGCGACCCCTTTTTAAAATATCACATAACCTAAAAATATGCCGACAAAACTTAATTGTACTTGGATTGTGACTGGACTCCACTAATCAAGCTAACCCAAGTGACTTTTTCTTCAGCCCAAAGCAGCCTTGGGTGGTGCACTCAACCCAAACCCATGACTTGATCCAATTGGACCTAAAATGACCCCCTCACCATACCACTTAAAGCCAAGCTCTTTACACATGGTCAACCTCCATTGCTTGCACCAAATTCAAGCCCTGACCTCCCTGACCCTGAAGGTGACCCATGCTCGGCCGGCCGACCACCACGAGCCGCTCGAAAACACCATGGTCGAGAGCACCCATTTGATTCAAAAATTCAAACTCACTAACCGAGTCGTCCCACTTCAATCGGACTCCATGGCTGTTCTTCCCTTGACCAAGGCAGCTGATCCCAAGCCCTAACTCCACCTGGGAGGCCCTCCAGCCATGTCTATTTAAACCCACCACCTTCTCGGCCAAATAAGGTGATAAACCAGAGCATAACAAAACTCTGTAAAAAATTCTCCAGGACCTTGTCCTAGCCTAGAGCAATTGATCCCCATTATTCTCTTGCCCTAATCCCCATTGATTGAGCTCAATTTTGGAGCTCAATTCTTAGCTCAGAACTAGAACATCTCTGAAACCTCCAATAAAATAAAATTAAACTCACCCACACCTGCACAGGAACAGGAGAAGGAGTTCCCCTGTGGAAGCCCCCTCACCAGGCTAGCCATTCTCTCTATCGGCCAAGCTTTAAAATTGGGCTTGGTGGAAGTTGTACCTAGACATTTCCCCAGAGCCAAAGACTTCAATTGGAGCCTCCTTGGGTGCAATCGAAGGCATCACAACTCTCTAATTGAAGCTTCACTTCTCAGAGCCAAGGTATAGAAGTCTCCTTTCTCCCGAGCTTCCAATGATTCTCCATTTTGATTGGCTTAATATTCATAGCATGTAAACCATATGGATGTGTTCGTCTCTTCAAGACGAATCCATAGAGCATAAGAACACAAAAATCTATTGAGAAATGAGAGAGTTCTTAGGGTTTTAGTGTGGACGGTCACGGGTGCACACCAGTCGTAGACGATGACCAGGCACCGTCCGATCGAGTTTGTATTGAGTGGACGGTCCAGATTGCACCGGACCAGAGAACGTTTCATGAACCGCGGGCCCCAGAGCGTTGAGTCAGATGGCGGCATCGAATTGGGAGGTGACGCATGGGCTTTCGGAGCTACCGAGGTTGAGTCAGCGCCGCGTGGATAAGTAGGAAAATATGGATTTTTTTGATTTATTTATATACCCAGAACTTAGAAAATCCATATCTTGGTGTAGAAAAATCACAAAAATAAAATAAATATACCCTCTTGCTCAGTGAATAGAGGAGAATAATGTGAAAAAGAGAATTGAGTTAATTTGATGAGTATTTTATTTTTAATTAATTATTTACTCATTTCAGTATTTTGATTCTCCATTTGCATAGACAATTCACCATGGCATGAGACCATAGAGCTTTTGAAGCCTCTGATCTTGGGAACATTCCCTGAATTTTTCAAGGTCAGAGGCCATCTCTATGACAAGTTATGTATTTTTCAAGTTTATGCCACTATTTTTGGTATTTTATTTCAATCAATTTGCATATTGCTTAGAAAATTCTAAGAAAATTTGGGGAAGTTTCTTAGGACAAGTGGACCCTAGGAAAATTATATTTTGAGTTAATTCATTAAGAATAACCCTAATTGGCCTAATTACTCAAAACTAAACTTTAATTAATTAGGGTTAACCACACATTAAAAGAGCTTGAAAAAAATTCTCCACTGATTTTTAGGATCAGAGGGATCTCACATAAAAATTTGGAATCAATTAGAAATGTTTAACCCCACTAAATGGATTAATTAAGTCACATAATAAAAATTAAACTTGAAAAATTCATAACTCTAAAATACACTTTAAAAATTTACAAAATTAGTTTTGGGGCTTCTCTAATGTTAGGGGAGTCTAGGAAAATTAAAATTAAAATTTTCTAAAAATCTTCATTTTCCACTATATTTTAATATTTTAAATAATTAAAAAATAATAAAAATCACAAAAATGTTAAAAATCATAAAAATGTCATATTTTGACTCCTAATCACTTAGGAATAAACTAAATATTTTTCCCAAGCCTCAAAGTAAAGATATTGAATTTTAAATGCTTAAAACAATTTTTAAATTAAAAAATGAATATCCCAACTTTTTCACTAAATTAATTCTAATAAATCAAAGAAAAATCAAAAAATTATAAAAATTGTTTCCCTGAACTCCTTAAGGTTAGAGAGATTTATAAAAAATATAAAACTTAATTTTCAACCCTTATTTTATTTTATAATAAATTAACACTCTAAAACTCAAAATAATTATAATAAATAAAATATAATTCAAAAAATCACCAAAATTGGTCCAAGTGGTCCTCTAGTCATTAGGAATATCCCATAATTTTCTTAAGGATAGAAACCTTTCCTTGGTCATATTGTTGAATTTCCATTGAAAACCCTTATTTTTCACAAAAATAATTATATAAATTAAGTTAAGTTTAGAAAAATCACATTTTCTGCTCTAATGTCTTAAATGACATATGAGTGAAGTGACATAAAAATTTCAAGTTCATTTGAGGTCAATTTAGTGAGTTATAAAATAATTAAGCCTAAAGGGGCATAAAGGTAATTAAAGGATTTTAACCCTATTTAATATTTAGGTTTAATCAAGGGGAGGGTAAAATGTTTGATCTTAAAATTTTCATTAGAAGATTGAAACCTAGAGAATTCAGGGGTAGAAACCCATTAATCATCTTGAAAATATTTAAAGTAAACCTTAATTAATTAAATAATTCGAACTTTGGAAGAATAAGATAAAATTTGGATCATTAGAATGGGAATATAATTTAGAGAGACTATAATAACTTAAACTAAAATCCCTAAATGAATCACTTTAATAATATTTAACTTTTAATTAAATTTAAAGTTATAATTAAAATTAATAATTAAATAATTAAAAGGAAAGTGAACCTTATTTAAATTAAAACTTAAAACATTAAATAATTCGATAATTAAATTGAAATAATAATAAAAAAATTATTAATTTCAAACATCACTTGAAAGCAAATTTAAAACAAACTTGAAACATCAAAATTAATTTCATAAAAATAGATTCTTAATTAAAAAAATAAATAAATAAAAATCAAACCAATTAAAAGTTAATCTAGAATATTGCAATTAAATTAAAATTAAATCATTAAAGTCTAAATTAAATAATAATTTAAACTCCTCTTTCAATTCAAATGGTTTAAAACATTTTAGAATAAAACAACTTAAACACTATTCCAAACTTAAATTATTAAAATTTTATAACTAAATTAAATCGCCTTAAATCACCAATTCCAATTTTAAATCATTAAATTCTTTAACAAACTGATTTGTCCCCTAAAGGTTTTCATTATTATAACTCTAAAGTAATGCAACAAGTGAAATGTCACTTTACTTATAGGATAATCAAACATCCTAATTCTCTGAGCAAGAAACTAAACTAAATTCTTAGATGATTAGTTCACCAGTACGATAAAATTCATTTCGACTCAAAATAATCTCAGAAATATTGAAAAGATGTTTAAGACTAGTCCTAAGCACTTTCTCAAAATGATGAGTTATTTTAGAAGAAAAACTGAATTTAATTGTTCTTTGATGAATAAAATCATCCTTAAACAAAATACAAGAACCTAGACGTCATAAGAGATGACTAGCAATAGGATTAGGAATTTGGTAGACAACCAAAACCCTTCCCTTAGTTTTACCTAGGTACTTGTTATAAATATTTAAATGCCCTAACATATGATTTAAGTGCAGCTTGGAATGATGAGAAGACTCTCCAGGTACGCTTTTATTTTATTGCTGTTTGTTTTATTGCAATTTACTTTCCGGTGCTACATTGTACTTTTCTTGCATGTTAAACAAGATTGTTGCATGAAAACTAAAACCTTTTAGGATAGCCACAAAACTGAAACTCAAAACTAAATTAAAAGTCACAACAAAATAAAATCCACCACCACAACATTTCAAAAGATAAAACAACTCAAAATTTAATCACAAACAGAACAACGAAACTGCAATTATAACTAAATTAAAACGTCTCGTTGGATGATCGGGAATACCTCGAATGATGTAACCTACATATTGCTAACAGGATTTCTCACGGTCTAAATGAAAGTGTGGAACTCATTCTGTTGAGTTTAGCAAATTCATCTAGACTAAGTGAATCCGATAAAAATAACGGTGCCTGAATGATGGAACCGTGGGATCTTAACCAGTGTTGTTATAATCAACTTTAAGATTCCCCTAATAAAACATTAAAAACACCTGGACTTTAAAACTTTTCTAAACCAGAACACTTCTCTCAACTCCTGATTTTCACCTTATGAAACTAAAACTCTGCAACAACAAGAAGCCTGGAGCACAGTGGGCAGCATGGCCATCGTCGTCAGCAAAACTTGTGTCTACTGCAGCAAAACATTTCTTAGAATTAAATCACCAAGCCATAGGATTTCAAGGTAGTTTTCCTAGTGCAAAATAAATCCTCAGCTCTTCGTTAGGCATTTGCATAATCATGTTATGCAAATTAAGCCCTAACCGGTCTTAGGAATCTGAGGTAGTCATTCAGTACGACATAAACCCTCACATCTTCGAGGCTATTCGTATGATTTTGTCATACAAATATAAGTCCTAATTAATTAAATTGGGCAGGATTGAAACGTTAAATAAACTCTTAAATTGAAGCCAAACAATAGGATAGTTTGGGAAGTTGCCAAGAATCTTCTTGGATCCTCAGCTTCTCCTACTTCTCTTCCTTTGGACTCCCAAAATAAACTGTTCCAAATTTGATCCAATCCCTTTTGAAATTCAAAAATCCAATTGTTTGAAAACCTTAAACTTTGAAATTCTTGAGAGCAAAACCACTGATCATTATCGAGAGTTTTCTTAAATGATTCCCGTCATTTAAGATGTAATTAACTATAGGGGCTTGCTCTTATAGGGAACTTTAAGAACCTGAGTAATATAAACCATGCTTAATTTCTTTATATTAAGCAGGGGAACTTGTCGGCTTATAAAATTGGTTTGCAGACCAAACGGATGTCACAAATCTTCTAGTTTATTTAATCGAGCCCCATCATCAAGCAGTGTGTCTATTCTTCAGGATAGATACACGGCTTGTGGTGTGGTGCTCGTTTATATAAACTATTCAGAGATGTGAGATCGGCTTAATTTCATATCTTAAAATTTTTAAACTTAAACTTATTTTCAAAATCAAATGCTACTTTCCAAATTATATATTTTAAATTAAATTTAAAATATGAAAATTTGCCGACAACTTCTGTAGGCGACCCCTTTTAAAAAAAATATGACATTTAACCTAAAAATATGCCAATAACTTCTGGCGACTCCGCTGGGGACTAGTTCCTCTCTCCATTTTGATCAGATGGTTTTGATTTCATAAATAGGTAGTGTATCCATGTCCCTAGTGGAGCAAACTTCCATTCTTTCTGTTGGCATATCACGTTCATTTCTATCTTGAACGGGTATAGCCAACTTCTCTCGGATTTAGGAGCCACTATTTAGACACCCCTAAACAGAGAGGTTCCAAAATCCTTTTACCTCTTTTCTGAGGTGGGGTGGACCCCCAATATGTGTTAGCTTAGGAGCGGTCCTTCGGGTTGAGGAGTTTTTACGAGACTTTCTCTTCCTTTCCAATTCTGAATCGGGTCCTTTACCTTTTCTATACCTTTAATCATTTTGTTCCTAACAAACAACTCCTCTAATAAACAACCTTCTAATAAACGAATTCTCTTAAAAACCACAAATACACTTAGAAAAACAAGAATGTGTTCGGATGCTTTCTTTTTTGTTCTAAGTTTTTTGATGAAAGGAAGCATAATTCGGGACTGACATTTGGAATCTACACTGCAGAAAATGACTGCCCCAAAGTTAATTTTCCCCTTCACCAATGGAATGGACTTCACTGTCTATAAGGATGAGCTGTCTGACAATGGAATCATCTGTTTCAGACAAGGATTCGACAACACAGATATTAAGTTCACTGACGTTACTCTCTTCGCACTATTGGACAAAGTGCCAGAAACTGAGGAACTCGTAATTGAGTTAAACCTGAAGTCAACTCTAGAATTCCCTCCCCTACAAAAGGTTCCAGCCGAGAGAAGCACAGCTATTTGTAGGAGGACTATTGTCTCTACCCCCACCGGTCTAGTCATCTCTGCACCTACCCCGGCTTCTGCCAAACTGAAGGGGAAGGAGATTCAAGTTTGTGATGAGCATGTCACCGTGGAGGGTACAAATTTTGCTACAATACCATCTGTTTTTGAGATTGGGTCCTGTTCAAGAGTTACACCCCTAACTCGGACTCAAAGGAGAAATAGAAGCAGAAAGATCACCAGGATCGAGAAAGCCAAGGCTGCTGAAGTTGCTTTTCCAGAAGAAATTCCTGAGGAAAGAGAAGAACTACCTGAGTATATACCTCTGTTGGAAGGGAGTAAATTTCACCTCCTATCTGCTGCATCATATGAAGAAGACGTCCGAAAGATTGCCGCTACATTACTCCGACCTGCATACTATAGTAACTACAACAGAAAAAGGGTTAAGACTACGCCATTTGCTTAGCTACAAGCTGTGATAGAAAAATTAGCAAAGAAAGAAAGATGCCCCACGTCAGAAATCCTAAGAAGAATGGGATGAGTGCCAGCTAGATCCCGCCTCGGACCACGAGTAGAGCCTGTCACTGCCATTGAGAAACCAAGGAAGAAAATGAGAGCTAGTTCACCTGTTGTTGTATCGGTCCATCATATTAGGGAGGACACCACCTACCAGCATGTAGCCGACAGACCATTTGGTCCTAGGCCGCCTGCTGCAAGAAGGATGGTGTGGCGACCTATTATTACCGAGCGGAGACCAACACAACGTCCTGAGAAGAAAAGCCTTGTCAAAGAGCTTAAATCTGAAGGAAGTGCTACTACAATAAAAGAAACTCCCGAAAAAGAAGTTCAACAGCCATCACACGACAACCACGAGACCATCTGGAAGATACCCCTCGAGGATGCTATAGGAATGTTAAGGACAGATATCCGAAGGTTGGCAAAAGAAAGAGGGGAAAAGTTGGAAAATGAAGTTGATTCATCAGAATTCATGGATGAGGAGTATGCCGAGATCAACATGGTTGACACACGAGCATCATCAACTTCGCAAGGTGCTCCGGCAGCTGCGGAAAGAGATGAATTGTAAGTGATGAGAGAATAGCTTAGGGAAAGTGATGACACAATTTCCCAGATGGCAAAGAAGATGGAAGAGATGTCTGCTGCTTTAGCCACTCTCCAGAGTCAGGTGCAACCTCAGAAAGAAACACCCCCAGAGATCATCCATATTGTAGATGGAGGAAAAGATATCACATCTATAAACGGAGATGAGACACCAAAGAAGGATTCTACACAGACTATGATTCCCGAAAAGGACATTAAAAACATGGTAGAAAAGCAGGTGCGAGAAACCTTAGCACAATCTAAGAGCGGAGCATCTATTCATATGGGTAGACCTTACCCCAAAGAGTTCGATGCAGTCCAATACGTGAAAGGCTTCGTACCACCTCTGTTTAAGACTTTTGATGGAACGGGAAACCCCCAGCAGCATGTCGCACATTTTCGTGCTAGTTGCTGCAATGCCGGTGGGAGTGATGCTTTACTCTTCCATCAGTTTGTCAGCAGCCTGTCAGGGATTGCATTCGACCGGTACGCAGAATTGCCAAATGGTTCAGTTAAGACCTTTGTAGAAATGGAAAACCTCTTCGTTAAGCGGTTTGCTGGGGCTCGGCACCACATCACCATCGATGATCTAGTGGTGGAGCACCAGAAACCGAACGAAACTCTAGTGGATTACATACTTCGATGGAGGAACTTAAGCATGAAGTGTGAACCACAGCTTCAAGAACAGCATGCAGTCGGCATCTTTCTTACGAGTATCCATGGCCCGATAGCACTTCTCCTTAAAGAGTTTACAATCAAGACTTTCGAGAAGTTGCTTAGCAAGGCCGAGAGCTTATAAGAGGAAGCAAAGCAGCTAAGTTTCATGGACAAGACCGATAAACAGAAACCGGTAAAAGCATTCGAAAAGAAGTCCGGAAACGTCGCGACAGTAGATAAGGGCAAGTAGCCAGTGGAGATACAGCTAGAGCGGCCACAACCTAGCTATCAACCACTGCAACGTACTTACCAACAAGCTCAGCAGGGCTATCAACAGCCTCGACCGAGCTATCAGTCACCTTAGCATTATGAACAATCGCCTCATCCACAGCTCACCTTGAAAGATTTTCTGAATAAGGAATATCCATTCAAGACTGAAGCAGTAGCAAAGATGTTCCACAGTTTAATGAAAACACCAAATTTTCAGCTACTAGAGCCCAAGAGGACGGAAGAAGTCAACAAGAAAGACCATCCGAACTATTGTCCCTACCACCGAATGCTTGGGCATAAGATAGAGGATTGCATCACTTTCAAGATTTGGCTTGACGACAATCTCTGGAAAGGGAACATAGCGATCCCGAAGGAATACATGAAGGAACCCCAAAAGGGAGGTTCCTTCAATGTTATTTCAACGGATCCTATTGTTCCGATAGACCCTTACACGACCCATAATGGATGGAATACCGTCTGGGCAAAGTCTTCAAAGATAATCTTAGATCATATACCGAACACTTCGGTACATGCTTCAACTCAAAGTTTGAAACCTGTCGAGCCGGCACTATCGCTTGCGATCGAAGAATCGCCTCAGAAGGAGGAGAAGATCGTGGAAGAAAAGAAAACTAAGGCTCCAAAGAGTAGACTTGGGGCTGCTTATCCTAGGATAGTTGTTTCCGATTCATGGGAGAAATCCCTCGAACCTCTGACTCTGTATGATTATTTGCTCGCCCCGATAACTAGTGACAACCGACTTAATTCGAATCTCGATTCCGATATAAATAACGATTCTCAAATTATACACAACCTCGATGACCACGACGAAGAAGATGTTCACAAAGGAGGCTACGAAAGCTCACCAAGCAACGAGTCCATTTGTGAATTTCGAGGAGCTCCAATCGCGATAGAATTAGAGTTATTGGATTCTGAAGCAACTCTAAAAGAACCAGTCGTTCCAATTCAAGGAGAAACATCGGCAGATCCAGTACCAGACTCAGAATAAGTAACTGAAGTCAACCTAAGAAGCAGAAAAATTCTACCTCCGAGAATGGGTCCAAAGGATAAAGGAAAGCAGGTGGTTGCTCAGGAAGAGCCAACCCCAGCAGAAGAATTGCCCATTCAGGAAGAAACCGAGGAACATGATAATAAATTAGACTATATTGTGATAGCCCATCTTAGGAAGCTACCAGCCAAACTAAGCATATATGACGCTCTGATCCTGTCAAAGGAGATGAGGGAAGCTCTGATCAAGGCTCTACTTGATCCAGAGATTTTTTTAGCTCAAATGGCCAGTAATTCCTTAGACGAGGTTTGCTTGTTAAAAGAACAACGAGGTGTTACCTTCACGGACAATGATCTATTACTGGGACAACAGATCACAACCGACCGTTGTACATTTCAGTCACTATTAGAAAGTTTACGCTCTCCAGAGTGTTGGTTGATCCAGGGGCATCAATCAACAAAATGAATCTTCTGACGTTAGCATATTTGGAAATTGATGCTCGCGACCTCGAAGCAGACAAGATGTTATTAAGAGGGTTCAATCAGAAAGGATAAAGATCTCTTGGATCGATAACATTACTGATGAAAACCAGTGACTTAGCAAAGACAACCGCAAAATTCCATATAATTGATTCTGATACATCGTTCAACGCTCTACTGGGTCGGCCATGGATCCATGAAAACCGGATGGTACCGTCGTCTCTGCACCAGTGCATAAAGTATTACGAAGGAGGAGAACAGTGTATCAAAGGTGATTTGTAACCATTCTCCGTACACGAGATTGGAATTCATGAAAATGCAGCCTACTATGCGCCTCCGAAGAAAACAATCTTCTCTAGAAATGTCATAACAAATGAAGCAAAAGAAGCGCAAGACGATGAAGAGCCTGAAATTCTAGTCCAACAGTTACTGATCACTCCCTTACGGCGAGATGGTGAAGGTTTCTCCAGAACTCGCACCCGAGGTCGAGGCCGGGGACGGGGTCGTGGAAGAGACGTTAGAACAAGTTGGACTGAAGAAACCAGCCATCGACGTTGATTGGGAGACCGAGCTCCAAAGAAGAAGAAATCAAGAAAGAAGCAACGAACAAGAAATCAAAAGAAACCTCAGTTCAAGATCTCACTTGAAGATGAAAAGAATGAAGAATCTAAATCAATGTACGAGAAGATTAACCATTATGTACATACTATGACCCTGACCCCGATTCATTCTAATAAGATCGAGGGTATGGTGGTCAAGGAAATGCATGGTGGTGGTACTAAACCAATCAAGTTTTACCGTGGTGCTTCTTCTTCCAATACTGAAAAAGATGTACAACTCAGAGATGTTACTTCATATGAACTAATGGAACTGCCTTTTGAGTGGTACTCTCCCTGTGTTCAAAATTTAATTCAACGTGGTGACTTACCTCGATGATGGACAAAAGACCGATCACAACATTTTGAAAAATTAGGGAATAATGCCAGCCGGCCTCCCAATTCAAAACATGGCCTCGGATTCAGCACGGTAGGATCAGTTGACAATACGGGATTTTGCTTGATTGTCACTTGCGAACCTAATGAAGACTGCTTGGAAACCTCAGAAGATCTCGAAGATCTGCAAAGCGAAGATGCTCCGCAAGAATTTGAAGAAGAAATTAAATCTACAATAGAAGAGTTAATGGATGTTAACTTAGGTACTAGCGAAGAGCCTAGGACGACCTTTGTTAGCTCCTTACTCAATAAAGAAGACTCTGAAAACATAATCAAGCTATTGATGGAATTCAAGAACTGTTTTGATTGGAGTTACGATGAAATGCTAGGATTAGCTCCAGAAGTCGCAGTTCACAAGTTAGCAGTAGATCCCACTGTTTTTCCAGTCAGACAAGCTCCAAGAAGAATGCGTCTGGAGATTGAACAACAAGTAATAGCTGAAGTTAAGAAGCTAATAGACGCTAAATTTGTCCGTGAAGAGCAATAACCTACTTGGTTAGCTAATGTGGTACCAGTTAGAAAGAAGAATGGTCAGATCAGAATCTGCGTGGATTTCAGAGATTTAAACAAAGCATGTCCGAAGGATGAATTCCCGATACCAATTCTAGAATTGATGATCGACATCACTTCAACACATGAAATCTTTTCTTTCATGGATGGATCTTCGAGATACAACCAGATAAAGATGGCACCGGAAGATGAAAGGCTCACATCCTTCAGAACGCCAATCAGAATATACTGCTATACAGTAATGCCTTTCGGATTGAAGACCGCAGGATCAACATAACAAAGAGCTATGATGAGGATTTTTTACTGTCTCATTCACAATCAAATCGAGTGCTACGTGGATGATGTGGTCATCAAAAGCAAACTAAAGGAAGATCATTTGTATGATTTGAGAATTGTTTTCGAGCGGTTAAGACAATATAACCTTAAGATGAATCTCCTGAAATGCGCCTTCGGCGTCACCTCTGGGAAATTCTTATGATTTGTCGTCCGACATCGTGGAATTGAAATCAATCCGGAGAAGATTAAAGCTATCCTAGAAATGCTACCTCCTAAAACCTTGAAACAACTACGATCCTTTCAAGGAAAATTGGCATATCTTCGACGCTTCATCTCGAATTTATCAGGTAGGTGTCAGCCCTTCTCGGCATTGGTTAAAAAGGACGCAAAATTTGTTTGGGAAGAGAAATTCCAGCGGGCCTTCAAGGACATTAAACGATATTTAATGACATCTTCTGTCTTAGCAGCCCCAGTCTTGGGTAGACCGTTGATACTTTATACCGCAGCTTTAGACGACTCCCTTAGGGCCCTGATAGCCCAGGTCAATGACGAGGGAAAAGAAAATGCTCTCTACTACTTAAGCCTTCGTCTAATTCCGACGGAAGTAAAGAATCTTCCTATAGAGAAGCACTGTTTGGCCCTGATCATCGCCGCACAGAAGCTCAGGCATTACATGCTTTCTCATAAAGTCAACCTTATTTCGAAGTTTAATCCGTTGCAATATTTGATGACCCGACCGACGCTTTCTGACAGACTTGCCAGGTGGTCAATGATACTATTGCAATTCGATATAACTTTTGTTCCTCTTCGTGCCATAAAGGGACAAGTCCTGGCAGACTTCCTTGCAGAACACCGTTTACCGGCAAAATCGCCTCTCGCCGATGGCTTGCCAGATGAGCAGATAATGAGCCTAGAAGACCCCGATGATCAGCGTTGGGAACTGTACTTCGACGGAGCATATTCAGCACATAAAGATAAAGAATCGCAAATGATAGTGCCCTGTAAGGCAGGAATCGGACTAATCTTTATAACACCGAAGCGGGGGATGTTAAGGTATTCCTATCACTTAACATAACCGTGTACGAATAATGAGGCAGAATACGAAGCCCTCATAACAGGATTGGAGTTAACCATTTAGATGGGAATAACATATATCAACATCTATGGGGATTCTCAGTTGATAATTCAGCAAGTTGCCGGACAATACAGAATTCTAAAGCCAAGACTCGAGCAGTACTTTCAGTACGCCATGAAACTGTTGGAGCAAATTCCAAATGTAACGATCTAAAAGATTCCCAGAAGAGAAAATGCCCTTATAGATGCGTTAGCCCGTCTTACAAAAGAATTTGCCTGCTTACAGGATGAGTCAGTTGAAATGTCAGTTCAGGGACGGCAGGTTCTCTCATCGACTCGACATGGATACAATACATAAATCGAAAAAGCAGAAGAAACAATTGCAAGCAGCGACAAAAAATACGAAGATTGGCGACGACCACTACTGACTACTTCGAAAACGGGAAACCTACCAGACAATAAGTTGATAACCCATCAAATCAAGAAAAGAACTCTGTCTTACGCATTAATAAACAATACATTATACAGAAGGTCTCTCGATCAGATGTGGCTATGATGCTTGAGTGGGTCCTAGGCTCGTGAAATTGTTAAAGAAGTACACTCAGGACTTTGCGGCGCTCATCAGTCGGATCCGAAAATGAAAATGAAGATTAAAAGACTAGGGTACTACTGGCCCATAATGATGATCGATTGCATGAAGATTGCCAAAAGTTGTCACCAGTGCCAAGTGCATGGAGTAGTTCTACATCAACCTCCAAATGTGCTACATTCGACAATCGCGTCGTGGCCGTTGGAGTGTTGGGGCATAGATATTGTGGGTCCGATAGAACTGCCTTCTTCAAGAGGACATCGCTTCATTCTGCAGCTACAAATTACTTTTCCAAGTGGGCAGAAGCTATACCACTCAGAGAAGTGAAAGCGCACCATGTGTTGCAGTTCTTCAAGAATCAAGTAGTCTACCGTTTCCGGGTACCGCGCAGAATTATTTCGGATAATGGGTCCGCATTCAGAAGGATGAAGATCAACAATTTTGTCAGAAGAAACGTAATTGATTGGCGCTATTCAACAATCTATTACCCAAGAGCGAACGGCTTGGCCAAGGCTTTTAATAAAACTCTCGTCCAAATCCTAAAGAAAAATTTGGACGAAAACAAAAGAAATTGGCACGAGAAGTTGTTAGAAGCCTTATGGGCCTACAGAACGACTTTCAGGACTCCCACCCAGTCTACGCCTTACGCCTTAGTGTACGCGTCCGAGGCCGTTCTACCCTTAGAAGTACAGCTTCCGTCACTCAGAATTGCAGTTGCTAACAAGATCACTACAGAAGAAAATGACAGACTACAACTAGAAGAATTGGAAAGCTTGGAAGGGAAAAGACTTTCAGCACAGCAGAACTTGGAACTGTATCAAGCCAAGATGATCCAGGCCCATGATAAATTAGTCCGTCCAAGGACATTCAAAGTCGGTGACTTGGTTTTAGTACTCAGAAGACCTATTCTTGCACACCGCAAGATAGGAGGTAAATTTGAACCAACATGGGAAGGGCCATTCGTGGTCGAGACAGTCTACTCAGGAGGTTCCTACCAACTGGTAAATTGCTGTGGAGAATGACCTATGCTTCCAATCAATGGACGATATTTCAAGAAGTATTATGCAACTTGATGTTTCGAAGGATGAACTTTAAAAATGAGGTCTCATTCCTAGAAGCACGGGTAGAGTAATCATTTACGACTGGGTCTGAACCCAAAACATAAAAAAATGGATGATAAAAAAGAAAATCATTAACAAAAAAATGTGTTAAAAAGAATTAAAAATGGTGTGAAATTGTAATAATAAAATGTTAATCTTTCCTTTTAAATCAATTCATTCCTGATCTTTCCGTCATCTCTTCCTACTTTCTTTAAAAAATTTAAAAGAGATAAATAGAATTTTTCATTAATAAATGTTTTTCTTATTGTTCTTGTTCTTAGTACAGCCCCTGATCCTTTCCTTGTTTTTCGCAGGGAAATGTCAAACGGGCGGTTGGTTCTGAACTTTAAGAATGGCGTGAGTCTAGCACTTGATGAAAAGAGGGTGATGGATGGAGCCGTGATCGAGATTGACTCTGACTTCACACCAGCCGGGCTACAGTACGAAGAAAATGATTGGACCCCGATTGATCGGGAAGAACTCCGTAGCCATACAGTGATGAAATTGGGTGGCTCAAATCAACCATCTACCAGCAAGAAGAGAAAAGTAAATACCGCTCATGCAACAGGAGAAGATAAGAAAGTTAAGTCCGTTGTTGCTACAGCAGAGGGTAGGCTTTTCAGCGCCATGCCCACAGAAGTCCAAGGGGTAAAGAGAGCTACTGTCACTGCCACTCAGCGGAGGAACAAGAATCGCCGCATTCGCAAGATGTAACCAAGTTAGCAGCAGATCAACATGAAGAGACAGTTACTACCATCAATACAAATACTCCGAAGAAATTGGTTCGTCAGGAACCGGAAAGGAGGAAATCAACTCCGAGGAAAGCAGAACAGATAAAGGAAATTCCAAGAAGAGCAGAAATAGAATCAGCGCCTCAACACCAAGCAGATGCACAAGTTCTGAAGAGTCTTGCTGCAAAAGAAACCCCGGAGGATGTCCCGACGGAGACTATCCCCGAGGAGCCAAGACATGCAGGAAAGCGTGCCGGGGTTGAAACATACATTCCCCAGTACGTTACTAGACCTCGTCGATTGCAGATAATCCCGGAATACGAGCTAGAAAAATTACAGCAAGTTGAAAAGAAAACTTTTGAATACTTCGAAAGAATTCGAGGCAAGAGGGTCAACATCTTGGAAGGCCTTGAGCTGCATACAGATGTGTTTTCGGACTACGAACAACAACAAATTGTAGACTGCGTACTTGAGCTTCAGAAAATGGGCCGAGTTGGTCGCCTAAGGGAAAAGACCTATTCAGAACCCCGAAGATGGATGCCAGGAAAAGGAAGAATTACAATCCAATGCGGATGTTGCTACAACTTCGAGGTAGACAGAAAAGAGAATCCACCAGGAATACTCCATCACACTGAGGTTGATCCGATGCCAAGAATTATCAAGGATGATAACATGGAGGGTATTGCCTGTAGATTGCATACCCAACAGCTGCATCATTAACATCTACAAGGAGGACGACTGCATACCTCCACACATAGACCATCATGATTTCGTTAGACCTTTCTGCACAGTGTCTTTTGTCAACCAGTGCAATATCATGTTCGGATCTGACCTCCGGATAGCAGGCCCCGGTGAATTCCAAGGGCCAGTAGAGATACCACTACCGGTAGGTTCCGTCATGGTGTTAAAAGGGAATGGAGCGGACATCGCAAAGCATTGCATTCCAGGAGTGCCTATTGAGTGGATCTCTGTTACATTCTGATGAATGGATGACAGAAAGATTCCTTTTCACTTCTAGCCAGATCCAGAGTTAGAGAACCTCCGGCCTTACGAGCTGTGAGTTACCTGAGAGATAGCACACCTCCAATGCACATCCATACGGCATTCCAGCCAAGGATGACTTGGAAGGTGATGTTATTGTCCATGTATCTCGCTATTCAGACATGGATTTTCACAGATGCTTTTAGAAGAAACTTGAAGAATCTTACACAATCCATTTTGGATTTATATGGATTGTATGAGATATTAAATTCTCAAAGAAAATATCATCATGTTTTGGATCAAGTTGTATGATGTATTTTCAACAAGAATGGAATGAAAGTGACCATGTCATGTTTTGCCTTCACCTCTTTTTATGCAAATTGACTGGGAAACGCCATTAAGTTAAATGAACTTCGAACAAAGAACAAAGAAAAAAATGAAAATAAATGAAAACTCTCTAAAAAAAAATTTGAATGCTAAAATAAACTACAAATAAACACAAACTCTAATTAAACATTAACTCTAAAATTGAAAAGTCAAGCTAAAATCAGATTACAACAAACTAAAAAAAAATTCCTGAATCTGAAATCCCCAGCCTTCGGCTATTCTCAAATCTCTTTTGACTCTACATATTTCCTTTCCTCTTTTGAGAAGGTCAATTGAATCTACTGACACAGAACCACGAAAATTTTCGATTTGGTTCTGATTGCATGGAATCATATCCTTCGCCAAGTAATTAGACTTTTATCGATCCTCGTGAAACATGAAACACTTTCACGTCTCACTCCAAATCTTCCGCTAAACTCAAATCTCTACAGCAAATTTTAACCCTTTAAACCTTCGAGACTGGAACCAGATTCCAGTTCTCTTTAAACCTTCGAGACTAGAACCAGATTCCAGTTCTCTTTAGACATTCGAGATTGGAACCAGTTTCCATTTCTCTCTAGTCCTTCGAGATTGGAACCAGTTTCCATTTCTCTCTAAACCTTCGAGATTGGAACCAGTTTCCATTTCTCTCTAGACCTTCGAGATTGGAACCAGTTTCCATTTCTCTCTAAACCTTCGAGATTGGAACCAATTTCCATTTCTCTTTAAACCTTCGAGACTGGAACCATATTCCAGTTTTCTTTAGACCTTCGAGATTGGAACCAGTTTCCATTTCTCTCTAGACCTTTGAGATTGGAACCAGTTTCCATTTCTCTCTAGACCTTCAAGATTGGAACCAGTTTCCATTTCTCTCTAGACCTTCAAGATTGGAACAAGTTTCTATTTCTCTTTAAACCTTCGAGATTGGAACCAGTTTCCATTTCTCTTTAAACCTTCGAGATTGGAACCAGATTCCAGTTCTCTTTAAGCCTTCGAGACTGGAACCAAATTACAGTTCTCTTTAGACCTTTGAGATTGGAACCAGTTTCCATTTCTCTTTAGACCTTCGAGACTGGAACCAGATTCTAGTTCTCTTTAAACCTTCGAGAGTCGGAACCGGATTCCGAGTTCTCTTTAAACCTTCGAGACTCGGAACCCAATTCCAGTTCTCTTTAAAGTTTCGAGATCAGTACCTAAATTCTGATTCTCATCCTTTTTAATCGATACTTAAACTCCGATTCTTACTCCGAGGCTGGTACCTAAATTCCAGTCCTCTTCACAATCCTGAGGTTGGAACCTAGGTTCCAATTCTCATTTCAAATCCAGATTTCCTTGAATTGATTTTAAATTAAACCTCAACCGAAACTGAAACTCAGAACAAATCGAAATCTAAACTCACACATTAAAAAAAAAAAAACTAGGAATAGAAAATGAAATGAAATCTAAATCAAATTTCCCTAGATCTTATGATATGGAATTCACTTCCTTTTCTTTTCCCAGCGAGAGTTCAGGGATCTCCAGTCTTGGAGATATACTCAATACTCCCCAGCTGAAATTTGTTTCTACTCTGTTCTAAGTGTGTCACTTAGACGTCTGTGTTGGTCTTGTTGATCTCTTCGGTCAACGCCAATACACGCGGTGTGCTTGGTTAGCACACCACACCTATTGGGGGTCCATTTGTTGACCTCATTTTTGATGAGGTATTTTCTCTTCTCTCTCCTTAATACTTAGGATCTAGCCTTAGGCTTTCCCTTTGACTATCTTAGAGGACCAGAAATGGGACACACCACTTAAAAATTTAAACACCTCTTAACTCCCTACAAACCCCATAAGCTTGATTGTAAAGCCCTAAGTTACTTGGAGGGCTAAGATCAAATGTGGAGGTTTAAAGGATGAGTTCCCTATAGGACTCTTTGGCCTTAGGACTACCCTGAGTGGCCTGGTCTGGTGAGGGTTGACCTGCACACATTACACATTCACACACATCCAAAATCCTAAAACCATTAATACCTAGCTTGACTTCCTGACTCATGTAGGTGACTCAGATGGATGGACCTTAACCCCTAGGCCCTTGGCTAAGAGGGTTAGGAACAACATAGTGAATGCCTCAAATGAGTCCTCTCATGGCTCTTATTGGCTTGATATGGCTTCATGGCTCAACCAAAGTTATTCCATTATACTTAAACTTGATCAATCTTCTTTTTTTCAAAATTTCAATTTTTGACCTCCGGGGCCCTACACCCACTAAACCTACCAAATGCCCTTAAAACCACCCAAAATTTGCAAAAATCACCTAAATTACCCAAAATTCTTCCAAACCAATCCTAAACATTTTCCATCATTCAAATTGATCATCCTTAGTCAAATATACCAAAATTTCCAAAGATACCCCCCAATACCCTCCAAATACCCAAAATGCTCTTCTTAACCAAAAAATCCATAAATTCCAAAAATTCCCCGAAAATTCCAGAAAATCCAAATTATTCCCAATTTCATTTTGTTCAACTTCACCATAAGCCAATTTTGTCAATTTAACCCACTTTTACCAAAACCCCCAATTTGACTCATTCTTAACCCAAGTGGACACAATGTCAAACCAAATCAGCTAAGTGACCTCAATTTTGATCCAATTTAATTCTAAACTTCAATTCAATATCCCCAATATCAATTTAGACCAAATACAAGCCCAATGTGATTAAAATTTGGATCCAATTCCAATTTGAAGCATAAGGCCCAATTTTAGCCTACAACCTAAACCTAGCCCAAACCAACCCAATTCAACTCCAATTAACCCCAAATCTTTTCCTAAAACTTCCTAACATCTCCACAAACAAAAAACTAACAAGATTTGCCCCAAATTTGAACTTAAACTCCACCCAAACCAAACCCAAAACCAAAATCCCCATTTTGTGCCTAAACTCACCATAAACCCAAATGGGCCCAAATCTCAAAATCAAAGCCCAACCAAGGTTGAAAACTCTTTGTGACACTCCCATAAACATTTCTCAACATTAATTTTACATCAAATCTAACCTTAGCCCAACCTTAGCCCAAGTTAGCCCAATTTGACCCACTTTGGCCCCTTTACCAAAAAAGGCCCAAAATTAAATCCAATTCCACTCTAAATGATACCAAATCTTTTCTAAAATGTTTACGACACATCCCTAAAATAAACCCAGTATTAATTTGGCCCAACCCCTTACCAAATTTTCAACCAAATGTTTATTTCCAAATTTAAAAGCCCACTCCCTTAAAGCATTTAAAGGCCTACTTCCACCAAAACCTTAAAGCACAAAACCCATTCCAAAGCCCACATTAAGCTTCCCCTCATCACCCCTTTGATTTATATAATCCCTAAAGTTCTAATTGATCATCAAATTTTTCTAAATTAAGCCTCATGCCAATTGCCCCTAAATTCATCAAAAATGCCAATATCCTTCTTCATGCAAATGATTTGACTTTTCCAAAGCCAAATGAAGCCACAATGAAGTCATCCACAAGCCATATGAAGCAATGATAGGTTGGCCTTGTCATCAATCCATTTATGGCAAGAGAGGGGAGCCCTTCAATGATTCCCTTAAAATTGATTAAACATTCCCATGCTTCCCTTAACCTATGCTTAAACTTAATTGTACTTGGATTGTGACTTGACCCCACTAATCAAGCTGACCCAAGTGACTTTCTCTTCAGCCCAAACCAGCCTTGGATGGTGCACTCAACCCAAACCCATGACTTGATCCAATTGGAACAAAAATGACCCCCTCACCATACCACTTAAAGCCAAGCTCTTTACACATGGCAAACCTCCATTGCTTGCACCAAATTTAAGCCCTAACCTCCCTGACCTTGAAGGTGGCCCATGCCTGGCCGGCCAGCCACCACACTTGCCCGAAAACACCATGGCCGAGAGTACCCATTTGATTCAAAAATTCAAACTCGCTAGCTGAGCTGTCCCACTTCAATTGGACTCCATGGCTGTTCTTCCCTTGACCAAGGCAGCTGATCTCAAGCCCCAACTCCCCCTGGGAGGCCCTCCAGCCATGTCCATTTAACCCACCACCTTCTCGGCCAAACAAGGTGATAAACCAGAGCTTAACAAAACTCTACAAAAAATGCTCCAGGACCTTTTCCTAGCCTAGAGCAATTGATCCCCACTGTTCTCCTGCCCTAAACCCCATTGATTGACCTCAATTTTGGAGCTAAATTCTCAGCCCAGAACCAGGACATCTCTGAAACCTCCACCAAAATCAAATTAAACTCACCCACAGCTGCACAGGACCAAGAGAAGGAGTTCCCCAATGGAAGCACCCTCACCAGGCCAGCCATTCTCTCTATCGGCCAAGCTTTAAAATCAGGCTTGGTGGAAGTTGTACCTAGACATTTCCCTAGAGCCAAAGATTACATCTGGAGCCTCATGGGTGCAATCGAAGGTGCCACAACTCTCTGATTGAAGTTTCACTTCTCAGAGCCAAGGTATAGACCTCTCCTTTCTCCCGAGCTTCCAGTGATTCTCCATTTTGATTAGCTTAATTTCATAGCATGTAAACCATATGGATGTGTTCGTCTTTTCAATACAAATACATAGATCATAAGAACACGAAATTCCATTGAGAAATGAGAGAGTTCTTAGGATTTTAGTGTGGATGGTCACGGGTGCACACCAGTTGTAGACGATGACTAGTCGTCGTCCGATCGAGTGTGTATCGAGTGGACGGTCCAGATTGCGCCGGACCAGAGAATGTTACATGAACCGCGGGCCCCCGGAGCGCTGAGTCATATGACAGCATCAAATAGGGAGGTGGCGCGTAGTCTTTCGGAGCTGCCGAGGTTGAGTCAGCGCCGTGTGGATAAGTAGGAAAATATGGATTTTTTTCATTTATTTAAATACCCAGAACTTACAAAATCCATATCTTGGTGTAGAAAAATCACAAAAATAAAATAAAAATACCCTCTTGCACAGTGAATAGAGAAGAATAATGTGAAAAAAGAATTGAGTTAATTTGATGAGTGTTTTATTTTTAATTAATTATTTACTCATTTCAGTATTTTGATTCTCCATTTGCATAGACAATTCACCATGGCATGAGACCATAGGGCTTTTGAAGCCCCTAATCTTGGGAACATTCCCTGTATTTTTCAAGGTCAGAGGCCATCTCTATGGCAAGTTATGTATTTTTCAAGTTTATGCCACTGTTTTTGGTATTTTATATCCATTAATTAGCATATTGCATAGAAAATTCTAGGAAAATTTGGGGAAGTGTCTTAGGACCAGAGAACCTAGGATAATTATATTTTGAGTTAATTCATTAAGAATAACCCTAATTGGCCTAATTACTCAAAACTAAACTTTAATTAATTAGGGTTAACCACACATCAAAAGAACTCGAAAACAATTCTCCACTGATCTTTAGGATCAGAGGGACCTCACATAAAAATTTGGAATCAATTGGAAATGTTTAACCTCACTAAATGGATTAATTAAGTCACATAACTAAATTTAAACTTGAAAAATTCATAACTGCAAAATACACTTTAAAAATTTACAAAATTTTTTTGGGGCTTCTCTGATGTTAGGGGAGTCTAAAAAAATTAAAATTAAAATTTTCTAAAAATCTTCATTTTCCACCATATTTTAATATTTTAAATAATTAAAAAATAATTAAAATCACAAAAATGTTAAAAATTATAAAAATGTCACATTTTGACTCCTAATCACTTAGGAACAAACCAAATATTTTTCCCAAGCCTCAAAGTAAAGATATTGAATTTTAAATGCTTAAAACAAATTTTGAATTAAAAAATGAATTTTCCAACCTTTTCACTAAATTAATTCTAATAAATCAAAGACAAATAAAAAAATTATAAAATTTGTTTCTCTGAACTCCTTGAGGTCAGAGAGATTTATGAAACCAATATAATACTTAATTTTCAACCCTTATTTTTTTTATAATTAATTAACACTCTAAAAATCAAAATAATTATAATAAATAAAATATAATTGAAAAAATACCAAAATTGATTCAAGTGGTCCTCTAGTCATTAGGAACATCCCATAATTTTCTTAAGGTCAGAAACCTTTCCTTGGTCATGTTGTTGAATTTCCATTGAAAACCCTTATTTTTCACAAAAATAATTATATAAATTAAGTGAAATGTAGAAAAATCACATTTTCTTCTCTAATGTCTTAATTGACATATGAGTGAAGTGACATAAAAATTTCAAGTTCATTTGAGCTCAATTTAGTGAGTTATGAAATAAATAAGCCTAAAGGGGCATAAAGGTAATTAAAGGATTTTGACCCTAACTAATATTTAGGTTTAATCAAGGGGAGGGTAAAATGTTTGATCTTAAAATTTTCATTAGAAGATTGAAACCTAGAGAATTAAGTGGTAGAAACTCATTAATCATCTTGAGAATATTTAAAGTAAACCTTAATTATTTAAATAATTCGAACTTTGGAAGAATAACATAAAATTTGGATCATTAGAATGAGAATATAATTTAGAGAGACTATAATAACTTAAACTAAAATCCCTAAATGAATCACTTTAATAATATTTAACTTTTAATTAAATTTAAAATGATAATTAAAATTAATAATTAAATAATTAAAAGGAAAGTGAACCTTAATTGAATTAAAACTTAAAACATTAAATAATTTGATAATTAAATTGAAATAAAATAAAAATTATTAATTTCAAACATCACTTGAAAGAAAATTTAAAACAAACTTGAAACATCAAAATTATTTTCATAAAAATAGATTCTTAATTAAAAAATAATAAAAAATAAAAATCAAACCAATTAAAAGTTAATCTAGAATATTGCAATTAAATTAAAATTAAATTATTAAAGTCTAAATTAAATAATAATTTAAACTCCTCTTTCAATTCAAATGGTTTAAAAAATTTAAGAATAAAATAACTTGAACACTATTCCAAACTTAAATTATTAAAATTTTATAACTAAATTAAATCACTTTAAATCACCAATTCCAATTTTAAATCATTAAATTCTTTAACAAACTGATTTGCCCCCTAAAGGTTTTCATTATTATAACTCTTAAGTAAAGCATTAAGTAAAATGTCACTTTACTTATAGGATAATCAAACATCTTAATTTACTGAGCAAGAAACTAAACTAAATTCTTGGATGTTTAGCTCACCAGTACGATAAAATTCATTTGGACTCAAAATAATCTCAGAAATATTGAAAAGATGTTTAAGACTAGTTCTAAGCACTTTCTCAATATGATGAGATATTTTAGAAGAACAACTGAAGTTAATTGTTCTTTGATGAAGAAAATCATCCTTAAACAAAATACAAGAACCTAGACGTCATAAGAGATGACTAGCTATAGGATTAGGAATTTGGTAGACAACCAAAACCCTTCCCTTAGTTTTACCTAGGTACTTGTTATAAATATTTAAATGCCTTAACATGTGATTTAAGTGCAGCTTGAAATGACGAGAAGACTCTCGAGGCACGCTTTTATTTTATTGCAGTTTGTTTTATTGCAATTTACTTTCCGGTGCTGCATTTTACTTTTCTTGCATGTTAAACAAGATTGTTGCATGAAAAATAAAACCTTTTAGGATAGCCACAAAATTGAAACCCAAAACTATATTGAAAGTCACAAAAAAATAAAATCCACCGCCACAACATTTCAAAATCTAAAATAACTCAAAATTTAATCACAAACAGAACAACGAAACTGCAATTATAACTAAATTAAAACGTCTCGATGGATGATCAGGAATACCTCAGATGATGTAACATACGTGTTGCTAACGGGATTTCCCACGGTCTAAATGAAAGTGTGGAACTCATTTAGTTATGTTTAGCAAATTCATCTGGACTAAGTGAATCTGATAAAAATAACGATGCCGGAATGATGGAACCGTGGGATCTTAACCGGTGTTGTTATAATCAACTTTAAGATTCCTCTAATAAAACATTAAAAACACCTCGACTTTAAAACTTTTCTAAACCAGAACACTTCTCTCATCTCCTGATTTTCACCTTCTAAAACTAAAACTCTACAAAAACAAGAAGCCTGGAGCACAGTGGGCAGCACGGCCATCGTCGTCAGCAAAACTTGTGTCTACTGCAGCAAAACATTTCTAAGAAATAAATCACCAAGCCATAGGATTTTGAGGTAGTTTGCCTAGTGCAACATAAATCCTCAGCTCTTCGTTAGGCATTTCCATAATCATGTTATGCAAATTAAGCCCTAACCAGTCTTAGGACTCTGAGGTAGTCGTTCGGTACGACATAAATCCTCACATCTTCGAGGCTATTCGCATGATTATGTCATACAAATATAAGTCCTAATTAATTAAAATGGGCAGGATTGAAACGTTAAATAAACTCTTAAATTAAAGCCAAACAATAGGATAGTTTGGGAAGTTGTCAAGATTCTTCTTGGATCCTCAGCTTCTCCTACTTCTCTTCCTTTGGATTCCCAAAATAAACTGTTCCATATTTGATCCAATCCCTTTTGAAATTCAAAAATCCAATTGTTTGAAAACTATAAACTTTGAAATTCTTGAGAGCAAAACCACTGATCATTATCGAGAGTTTTCTTAAATGATTTCCATTATTTAAGATGTAATTAACTGTAGGGGCTTGCTCTTATAGGGAACTTTAAGAATCCAGGTAATATAAACCCTGCTTAATTTCTTTATATTAAGCAGGGGAACTTGTCGGCTTATAAAATTGGTTCGCAGACCAAACGGATGTCACAAATCTTCTAGTTTATTTAATCAAGCCCCATCATCAAGCAGTGTGTCTATTCTTCGGGATAGATACACGGTTTGTGGTGTGGTGCTCGTTTATATAAACTATTCGGGATGTGAGATCGGTTTAATTTCATATCTTAAAATTTTTAAACTTAAAATTATTTTTAAAATCAAATGCTACATTCCAAATTATATATATTTAAATTAAATTTAAAATACGAATATTTGCCGACAAATTTTGTAGGCGACCCCTTTTAAAAAAATACGACACTTAACCTAAAAATATGCCGACAGGTGACCCCTTCTCTCCCACAATCTTTATACTTGCCTTTGATTACGTCTCGAAACTGTTAAACTGGATGTTTACTGATTCTCCTTATTTGTCTTATCAACACAGATCTAATATCATTATTAGCCATCTGTCTTGTGTTGATAACTTAATTATCTTCTCTAATGCATCCTAACTTGCCATCAAAACTATCTTTCAAGTGCTCAAACATTTACAAAATGCCTCAAGGATGAAGCAGAATCTATAAAAATGTCAAGTTTTTGCCAACAATAATCTTAAGCCTCCTCACAAGCACTGGATTACTGAGTTCACAGGGTTTAGTTTAACAGCACTCTATGAATTATTTGAGAGCGCAATTAATTAAAGAGGGAGTTAAACATACACAATTCAATGTGGTGATTGACAAGATCAAAGCTCAACTACTGTGCTGGACTAACTCATTCTTATCCAATGGAGGAAGAATTGCACTATTGAGAAGCATCCTGACTGCCTTACCTTCATATGCTCTACAAATTTTCACCATGAGGAAAAGTACCCAAGTAGAAGTGAGGAGGATTTTTAACAAGTTCTTGTGGGCAGGACATAAAAAGTAATATCGCTGGCTTCCATGGCAGAAGGTATGTAAGCCTTTACATGTTGGAGGTCTGGGCTTTAAAAGTTTTCAACATCTTACATTAATCACTTTACGTAAACAGTGGATTAGATTCAGGGCTCAAGACTGCATGTGGGCTCAATTCATGTTGGGGAAGTACTGTAGCAACTCTCATCCCTCTATTTTCACTCACAAATTAGGAGATTCAATGCTCTGGACCAAGTTATTGCACATCAAACAACAACTGAAGACCTTTTTATTTGGAAGTTAGGGAGGGACATTTAAAATTCTGATTGGAAGAATGGGTTTGGAGTGGGGAGAAGCTTACCTGCACCACTTCAAGTCCCGACCTTAGCTCTCAGGTGAGAGACTTTTGGTGTAATGATCAGTGGAACTGTAGCATACTAAATAATATCTTGTTTAGAGAGAAAATTATAAATGTCCAGAGAACTCCTTTGTGCCCTGAATGGAAGGATAAACATGTTACAAAACAAAGTCCCTCCTAAAAATTATCTATTTTTATTTATTCTACCTTGGTCAATTGGAATTTTATTCTCTGGGGTCAGAACATTTAGGGAAATGGCTGACTCCCTCTCTGTCCTTTTTTTGTTGGAGACTTTGGCTACAGTTACTCCCCATTGATGACATCCTTAAACCGAAAGGCTTGAGAGGGTCTTCTTGGTGTCGTAGTTGCAATGCTGAGGAAGAGTCTCTTGGGCATCTTTTCTTCACTTGTCTTTTCTCCTAGGAGTTATAGAGTCATCTATTGGCTTAATTGAACGTTATCTCCCTCAATTTGAGCTGGTCAGCATTTTCTAAATGTTGGAAGGACTCGCATGAAGTTAAACTCTCACTTATTCCCTGTGTGGTGGCCTAGTTACTATGGATGTGTAAAAACCAAGCTAATCATGAGGAGGTTACCTCAAGAATCACCACTATTTTGATTAATTGTCTCTCATTTATCCATAAGTTGATTCAACATCATCATCTACCTAATGTCTGCAAGTTTTGGAACACTGACTCCAGGCAGCAGCCTATTTATGTTTTTTTGGTCACTTGGGCCCCTCCTCCAACCCCCTGGATCAATGTAAACACAGATGGTAGCTTCTCAAAGACTTCTGTTGGTTTTGGGAGAATCTTTAGGGATTCCCAGGGGCAGTGCTTGCTTTACTTTTATTCTACCACTGAAGCCTTTGATGCACTTGAAGCTAAGATGATTGCTATCTTCTAGGATCTCTTTTTTGCACACCAATGCAAGTGTATATTTCTCCTAGTGGAATCTAACTCACTTACTTGCATAAGGATCTTAAGGAACGTTGAGGCTCCTTCCTAGCAGGTTATCAAATGGATGAACAGAATGGCTCGTTACCTCCAGACTGCCGAGATTACTTTTGTGCATACTTCTAGGGAATGTAATGGCTCGGTTCAATGGTTGGCCACCATAGGGAAGAACACTGAATCTGTTTTGGTGAGGAAGATTCCCCCCACCTCCACTTAGCCATTTTGTTACATGGGGATATTTTGCCTCTTCCCCATATTCATGTCATGTGACTATTCTTTTATCTTGCATTTAATATAGTGCTTGCCAGTTGGCAAGTTTTTGGTTAATATATATATATATATATATATATATATATATATATAATTTTGAAAAGTATCATTTCTAGTTTGAAAATATGAAATAAAACTGATCTTGTGTATTTAATACTTCAAATTAATGAGCACTACTTCACAAGCCATGCACCTACCCCAAAGAAGAGACACATTGCTTGATAATGAGGCTCGATTAAATAAACTAAAAGATTTATGCCATCCATTTTGTTTGTGAAGCCCTTTTATGTTGACCAATAGGTTCCCCTATCTAATATAAAAAATTAGATAGGATTTATATTAAACTGGGTTTTTAAAGTTTCTTATAATGGCAAGCCCTTATATTTAATTACATCTCAAGCAACCAAAGTCACCTAAGAAAACTCTCAATTTAGATCAGGAAATACTGTCTTCATGAATTCAAAAGGTTTAGGATTTTCACGCTCGAATAATGGAAATATCAAATGGGAAAGGTGTGAATGGGATTAGTTATTGTGGAATCCAAAGAAAAAAATTGGGGATGCCACAGATCTTGAGGAGAACCTCGGTGACTTCCCAAACTATCATGTGGGTTGGCTTCAATTTTGGAGAGATATTTTTTAATGATTCAACCTGCCAATTCTTATTATTTAGGGCTTACATCTGCATAATATTGATTATGCAAATAGCCTGGAAGATAGGAGTATTTACATCGTATCGGACGATGACCTCGGAATCCTATAATGAGTTAAGGCTTATATTGTACAACTAGGTTGTAAAATGTCGTAAGGATCAGTTGAGGATTTACATCGTACTAGGCAAACAACCATAAAGTCCTATGGATGCTTATTTAAGTATAACAGAAGACTTTGTTGTTGTAGATTTGTTTACCCTCTCAAAGATGTTTTTCTACATGTCCTCGTCATGCTGCCCACGTTGCATGGTCCAAGTTTCTTGTTGCAGAGAGTTTCAATTTTGAAGTGTAAAGTTCAAGAGGTTCAGAGCAGTTTCAAGATCTTTAAGGTATGTATGTGTCAGATTGTGTTGTTGTGATTTGTTATTTAAATATCTTATGGGGAAAAGTTTTGGTTGATTAAGCGATACCAGTTAAGATCTCATGGTTCCCACATTCCGATACCACTATTTTCTTTGGATTCACTTAGTCTAAATGAATAGTTAAATTCATCTAAACTGGGAAAATATCATTAGCAGTCGAAGATTGCCTCCTCCGTGGGATTCTGGATCACCCAAAGAGGGTGTATTAATTTTAGTTGTCTTTTGTTTTGCTTTGAAAATGTTTTTTTATTTTTAATTTTGAAAAGAAGTTTTGTTTTGTCTTGAGTTTTGTATTTTTTTAAATTTTTTTAGTTTTAATTTCAATTTTGGATTTGTTTTGTATGTTTGTTTTTTTGAGTTTCACAGGTAACTAAGTAGGTACATGCAATAAAGTAAATATAGTTAAGTAAATGAAGTGAAGTAAATGCAGGAAAATAAAGTAAAAGTAGACTATAATACAATAATGTAAAGTTGTACCAGTCATCTTCTTGCACTCAAACTGAAATGTTATAACTTGCAGCACACACACACACACACACACGGATATATATATATATATATATATATATATATATATATTGCGGGAAGGAGCAACTCATGGCCCCCGACACTTTTAACTAAATTTGGAGTACAGAAAAGAGAGGGGAAAAGGAACCCCAACTAAAATAGAAAGAAATACATTGAAATCCTATAGGGTTTCTTCCACAATACAGCTCCATAGAAAAAAGGAAAAGCTAACTCCTAGACCAAATTTAAAAATCAATACATATATATATATTTTTCTACAAAACTCTGATATAAGGAAGGCCTAAGACATCTCTCTATAGTAAAATAAAAGATTGGGAGACAAACAAGTAGAAACTATAGGAATTTCATAATGCATAATAGTTTTAGCAAGCCAGTTTGTTGGCTTGTTGCCTTCCCTGTAAATAAACTAAATAATTACAGTAAGAGAGCTGGAAAGCTGTTCAATTTGCTGTAGCCAGGGTACTAAAAACCATGGGCAAAGAGTTTTGTGTGTCAAAATATCAATCAACAGTTGGGAGTCAGATTCCACAATGATAATATGTAGCTGTTTTCTAAGAGAAGCAATCATAGCCCAATATATAGCTAAGGTTTCAGCTTCCAATGCATTACAAGCAAAAACTAGAGTTTGCAGATATAAAAAGAAGTGGTCATTCCAATCTCTAAAAACTACCCTAATACCAGTATTTGGAGATAGATGGCTGCCATCAGTGTTTATTTTAATCCAACCTCTTTGAGGTTTCTGCCAATAGACCAGCTATGTACTGATAGTGAAGGAGGAGTTCAGAACTTGTGGGAGTATGTTGGGGAAGTTCTTCTACTGCATCATTTTTTTTAAGAAAGATAGGCAGTAGGTTGACCTGGGTTCGAGAGGTAGTAGGGTTTATATGATTGTGGGGCTTTATATTATATATTTTATAAATGATTATCAGAGTAAAATTAGCAATTGTGTCCCCCCCATTTATCAACGCAAGTATACGTATCGTTCAAGTAATAAAGGGCTCTAATGGAGTCCTAGATATCGATCCCACGGGGAAGTTTAGAGATTAAGAACTAATTTCAGCAGATGCAATTACTATCTAGTGTATGGAAATAAAGAACGCTTATACTAAAATCTATTACTTAATTTTAAAATGGAAGATTGCAATTTAGAAAAAGTATCTTTCTCCTTGTTAAGAGAATTAAGTGAATGAATAATTAAATTACTTAGAATTATATTGTGCCAAATAGGAGCATTCCTATTCTTTACCATTTGGTCCAGGCATAAAGAACATTGACTAATCCTATGCATGGTTACTGAATCTGCGGCTAGGCTAGGAGGATACCGACTGCCACTTCAGAGCTCCCACGTTCCGCTCGCCTGAGGGCTAACATCTACACTTCAGCTCCCTAACGATAGGACCGAATTGAAGATTTTAGTCTGTCACACTAAAATATCCTATTCTACGCCCGATAAATAATATTTCCCTATTTAATTGCACCATCCTTCCAAGGTTTTTGACTTCCCGAAGCTTAGATGTAATCTTTACAATAGTTGATAATTCAACATATTTTAACAATTCAATTGGCCAAATTGAAAGTAAATTAATATTTAAGTAAAAAAATTATCATAATTTTATTTAATATTTTTAGGCACAACTAATTTAATTCTTCATTTCAAAAAATCTCAACGACAAGGAGAAAGACAGAGAAAACTACTCAGAATGCATAGGAAAAATAACACTAAACTTAGATTTCATTTAAAGTTATAAAACAATAAATAAAAACTTATCTCGAATCTTCTCCCCAGGCATACTCTTTGGGGTTACTCTAACTCTTCCTTCTTGTACAACACATTTAATTATACTTACTAATATACTCTAAAACACACTAATGCACACACAATAGACTCACCACGCACTACTGACTTCCACAAGACACACACTTTTCAGTATAAATTCATCTATATTTAAAGAAGAAGGAATATATCCAAAGGTTACTTAAGCACCTCTTCAAAAAGCGTCCAGATTTAATGTATTTGGCTTGAACCGACATTTTTGCCGTCAGCGGGCTCGATCTTGCCCTCGGTGGGCTTCTATAACTTTGGCTAACTGCAAAGGCTCGCTGTCGGTTGGCTCAATCTCACCGTCGGTGGGCTCCTTTATAATATAATCAAAACTTTCGAGAAAATCACGCCGTCGGCGGAATTGTTCAATTTCCATCTCTTTTTAGTCCTTTTCGTTCCAAATTTGCTTCTTATCGATCTTTTTGCTTCCAATACCTATTAATCTTCATACCTGCAATAAAACATAGAAAATATCTTTCTTTAAAGTACAATTTCATATAAAATTGGTATGAATTTCTTAATACATTTTCTTGTGGTCAAATCCCCCAAACATAACTATTACTTGTCCTCAAGTAATCTTGATACTATATAAAAGTAATGATTATTTGTAATAAAATATTAATTCAGTAATACTATGAATTTGATTTAAATAAAATATTATCGTAAAGTTTATTAGAAAGATTTTTAGATAATAAAATTAACTCTATAGATGTAAGGCTATTTAGTCGTCAAGTTTAAGATTTCTAATCTTCTATTTATTTCAAGAATGACTATATTTTGCAATATTAAATTGCTTAAGATATTCAGATGATAGGAATTTCATGAAAGCACTACTTAGTAAAATACTAATCTATATATATAAGTTCGAAATGTAAGCGAGTTTACCCTTTAGGTTGATTCAAATGAAGCCGATTTTTGATAAGGCATCTCCTCGAAGCTTCTTCTCACTTACTTTCTCTTTTCTTTTCATTTGGATTGATTTTTCAATCCTTCTTTCTTTTTCAAGTGAGGATTACTCTATCTGGATAGCCTGTTAATAATTTTGAACTTCACCTTCCTTTTCCTAAATTTGAAACTTGAAACATTTACTTACCTTATATGTATTTCAAATTTTTTACTTCATTGAGTTTCAATCTTTTCTTTCTCAACTAAATACTTAAGAATTTCATATTTTGAAATATAGTTTCCCTTACTTTAAATAGTTAACTATATTCTTATCCTCTTATACCAAATATCTTAATCTACAAAATTAGTTTAATCACTAGAAATATTTCTTTTAACTTTCTATAATAATTAAATAAATTAATTCTAGTTTACTGAATTAAATTCATTACAGAAAATCATTTTATAATAATTTTTGAAAATATAAATTGAGAACAATTTAATAATTAAATTTTTATTTTTTTCCTCCCCCAAACTTAAATTTTTCTATCTATTTATATAAGGTGAAAAGAAAATAAAGTGTAAATTTAAATCATACCTTCATGCTTTAGGTATTTTTCCTTTTTGAAGTTCTGCAGGTTCTTTTCATTTCATCACTTAATTAACCTGTACTGTTAATAACTTTCTACACATACATAATATCAAAGAAATTGCTCGGTAAAGAAGTTTTGAATTAAGTACAACTACTAACACAATTTATACCACAACATAACACAACATCCACATATATTTCACAAATCCATTTTCAGAGTTACAATCACAAATTGAAATATTAAAATTTAAAAGCCACACAAATTTAACTTATACAACATTATTAAAATGTCTTTCACAACATAATAATCAAAGTTCATAAACTAAACATCAATACTGAATCTATGAAAACAAACAAACAATCACATAACATAAATACCTAAGCATAGAATCTAATCATCAACATTAAACTTCCCAACTATATCCTTGTCTGCTTGTTCAGCAAATGGAGTAGGCTTGTAGTGAGTATAACGGGGGCACTTAGGAAATATAACATCAGGTTCTCCTCTCCGATAATGATTCTCAGCATCATAGTAGGCTATCTCAAATTTAGATTGTCTTTGGGGATAATCGCTATCATAATTATGCCTCCGTTCTAGTCGTCCAATTCTCTGATCAATATGCTCCAATTCAATTATTTCAAAACTTTTTCACTGCAGGGTCATTTCATTCATCAAATCATAAAGGGTAGGAGAACTATAGGTAGGAAGGTCATAACTGGTAGAGGGAATATTCCTACTAGTTTAAGGTGCATAGCTCCTAGTCCCAGATCTCCATCCTTCGTGGGATTCATAAGTTTTATATTAGCCTGGGTAATGGGTTTCATAGGTTCAACCCATTCCTCATCATCTCTAGCCTCTACTCTAGACAATTGGCAGAGTGCATAAATAAGACCTGGTTGTCCTAGTCCTCCACCACTTTCACTTTTTGCAGTGGCTAATATATTTTTGTAAATAATACTTCCCACATTAATACTTCTATGGTTCTGAATACAAAAATTTAGAACCACTCTATCTCTTGTTACATCACTATGGTGATAGGTAGGTAACAAAGTAGAACAAATAAAATAATGTCAAGCTTTAGAGGTTGCATTTAACATAGACAGAGGGAAGTTTACCCGTTCACGCTGCTTAATTTTCCAAGTCCCTTTCCCATCAGTGAGAAAGTTAATCACCTCCTCCAGCGGTCCTTCCATTGTTCCGAATGTATCGTACTCGCTGGTATGCAGATCTTGTACTTTGTAGAAAGAATTTATTCTTGCATCATTAATATCAACTAAAAATCCTCTGACCTTTATTGGTACATCTTCTATCTCAGTTAGGTTGGCATAAAATTCTTTCAAGATTTCAACTGCAGCTCTATTTGTTGTATAACAGAAATTTTCCCATCTTCTCTCTTTTATCGTTCATTCCACTTCTCCTCCCATATTCTTAAAAACTCTATCTTGAATGCATTTTCTTGCTTTGATATTAAAGTTGTATCTTGATTGAGCTCTAGCATTCACGAAAAGTGTCTCGTCAAAATCTAGTCGCCTCTTCTATCGTGGAGCCATTTCTCGATCTATCAAATTTACAGAAATCATGACTAAACTTCAAAATAATACTAGAATGGCTTCCAAAGGTGACTTAAAATAATCTAAAATGAATTCCACGGATTTCTTCTAACCATTTTTTCTATATTTCAATTTTTTCTAAAATCGCCAAATGTGGAAGAAATACTCGGTGAAAATTAAAATTTTTTGCATGGGTGTGAAGCTCTTACTAAGGGAAGATAAAATCTGGTGTCAAAATGTGTTGATATTGCTCCAAATCCATGATCTCTCATGCCCTAGGTCGATTTTTCAAAGTTTTGAGAAAGGGGACAATGAATAGTGACGGTTGACTGGTAAAAAAAAAGTGTTTCTTGGGATCTGACCGTCAGCGGGAAAAATCTCGCCGTCTGCGGGCTAATTAATTAAAATAGGCTTAAAGTTTCTTGAAAATCTCGCCATCGGTGGCATCGTTCTCGATGTCGGTGGGATTTTTTGGGAATTAATATTTTAATATTTATAATTTTTTCAATTTATTTTAAGCCTTGATAATGTCCGATCAATCAATTAAATACATTTTATTGTGATTAGATACTATTTTAACTCAGATAAATTCACACAACACAAAACATAACAATTTTATATATGAAATCCAAGGTTTTACAATATGCATACACTACATTTACTTAACACATAAAATTCAGCATCACAATCCAAACCACAGTACTCGAAATGTTGAGACTAAACAAACAACACATAATCTCATCTATACTGAGATCAAATCTTAAAATGTAAAATATCAAAAATGAAAATTTCATAAAAATTAAATTCAAACTAACTCAACACATAAACAAATACGAATGTCTTCTACTCGTCGATGTAATCGTGCTAAATTCATCTCTTATATCTCCGATAGAACGTAGATGAACGAATAGATTGTAGAAAGGCCTGTAAGGAAATTCTTCTGTAGAATCGTCTTCAATCCATCCTTTCTTTCTCAAAAGCCGTATGGAACTAGTGATCCCCGATAAATGCAACGACGCCAAAAACTTGGTACCGTCCGGTAAATGCGCTGATGATTTAGATATGAAACTTATGATTTTATAATATGGGATACTACACAAGTTTACGTATCGTTTATTAAGTAATATAAGACTTTTTGATTAAGTCCCGAGATATCGAACACACAGGGAAAATGTAAAAATCTTTAAAGGAATTAGAAAATTATCTTTTTACTCTCTTTAATTATTTTTGAAAAAGTATGTCTTGATTTTGAAAAGTTTTGAAAGTTGATTTGTCTTTTGAAATTTCCTTAAAAGGTTAAGCAAGAAATTATAATAACTAATAACACTGTATGTAAAAAACTATTAACTAGAATATCTTTTTCTTTCCTTTTATGAAGTAGGAATAATTCTTAAAGTATTGTTGTAGAAGTATTCAAATTTGTTGTGACGGATAGAAGCAAATGTGTTATTTACCCTTACTTTGTTCTATAAAGTACATAGGTTAATTTGAAATTTTTATTATTTTGAACATGGTTAGGCAGAGAAGATACCAGTCTCTCACTCTAGAGTTCCCTCGATTCTGACCACCTGGGGGCTAACTTCTCATAACAAAACTCAAAACATCAAACCAAATTTGGTGGTTTTAGCCTGTCACTCTAAAATCCTCAAATTTTACTCCCTTCCATAAAAATATCTTCTATTATTACATTCAATTATATGGACTACAATTCTAACCCATATAATTTCCTGTGAATCTTACTAATTTTTATCAGACAATACCGCATTGGATCTTACATAATCTCAAGAAATTCTACAACTTAACAGGCCAAATTAAGAAGTAAATAAAGTTTTTAGAATCAATCTTCACAACTTCTTCCAACTTTTAAACACTTATACTTTCCACAACAACTTTTTGTAAATTAATTACTTCTCCATTTAAGAAAGAAAAAGATAAAGTAAACTACTCAGAATGCATTGAGAAAATACAAAAACACATTGATTTGAAATTAAAAACAATAAGAAAAATAACAAACTAAATAAAATATTAATATAAAGATTAAAAGTAAACACTTATCTGAAAATCCTCTCCACAAGACTAAGGAAGTTCCTCTGAAACTTTGACTCTTCGCTAAACTACTCCTCAAAGCAAGTCTCCCAACTCTGATGACTTAAAATACAGACTTCAGACTTCAATAAAAACTAAACTAAAAGAAAGAAAAGAAGTGGGAAGAAGAAGACTTCACTCTGACCCTTTTCTCCTTTCTACTCTCTACTCCTACTCTAAAATAAAAACTCTTAAAATGCAGTGGAAGAACAAAGAAAGAAAGAAAGAACCAATCAAAATGCAAAGGAAGAGTCTCCTAATATTTCCTAAGACTCTCTTTAAATCGTAAACCAAAAGGTGCCTTGGTGTCTCTTCAAAATGTGTCCAGATTCAATGTATCTACCTAGGAACGCACCCCTTCATTCAAACTGCCCAAAGGAAGTTATGGTAATTACCAACAAGAGTTGCATCCCATCCCCTTTGAAATTTGTACCAAATTCATTTGTATTTCAATTTTTAACTGTGGCGGCTAAGCGCCGGCCCAGCGACGCTTAGCCGCCATTGTTAAAATTTTGATTTTTCATTTTTTTGCTCCAAATTTGATACAATTTTTCTCATTTCATCATGACCATCCATTTTTATCATACCTGCAAGAAAAACACAACATACCTTCCATTAAAGTGCAATATCATTAAAAATAGGTATAAAATTGTGCATAAAAATACTATATATTTTAGGTGTATCAAAATCCCATAAACTTAAAATGTTACTTGTCCTCAAGTGACAATTAATCTCATAGAACATTTTAGCATGCAAATTATGTAATGAGTTTCTTAGGAAGATAACAAAATTCTTTTCTATAAATGGAATAGTCCAATTTAGAAAAAAATTTCAGTAATTAAAACCAACTTAAAGTTCAGAAAGTTCTTAAGTAAAGAAAAATGACAAATTTAAGTCTCTATCTATTTCAGAAATATTTATAGATTCTTCAAAATATATGATTCAAACATTTATTTTTCTCACTTAAAAATCTTTATTTGAAAAGTAATTTTACTTACGATATTATAACCTTAAGTTTTAGATTTTCTCTGAACTTATATCTTAAACTTTAGGTATGAAACCAATTTTTGATTAGGCCCTTAAATCCTCAAGCTTCTCCTCCCTTTTCAAATACTATTTTTCACTTTTTCTCCTTTTTTTTATAACGACAAGGATTATTATATCTGGATAGACCTTTATTGATTTTGAATTTCACCCTTCCATTTAAAATAAAGGTCAGATATACATCTTTTACTTAAAAATCATAATAATAATATTTGAAAATTATTCTTCAATAAAAGAAATTTAAGCTTTGAATAATAAAAGTCAAATCTTCTATTTATCCAAAAATACAAAACTTCTTACTAAAGATAGTTTAACTTTATTTAACACTTCTTCACTAAGGAAATTTTAACTTTAAGTTTTTCATGATTACTATAAATTTTAACTAAATTTTTTTATTCATTTCTTTATTCAAAATTTTGTTCCCCTAATATAACTTCATGTACATAGTTGTTCTCAATCAAAATTATGAATTATTTTTAAGTATTCTTGAGAATCAAATAAAATTTTAGGTTTTTTAAAATCTTTGTTTAAAAAAAAAATAAACCCCCCCTAAAATTTATTTATTTTTAATTAAGATAAAACATTTAAGCATAAGAAATGATATATGGGTGAGAAATAAAAATTGACATATCATGCTTACAGGAATTTTTAACATCCTAATATGTAAGTATAACAATTTAAATAACAGGAGTAAAATGAAATCAAATTTAGTTTTTCAAAACATATTTATTTTTTTTATACATAGAAAAGTAATAATTTCAAAAAGACTTCTACAGTAGTGGAGGTTTTCAAAGCAAATATATACCAACTAAAATAACACACTGATACAGATAACAGATAGTAGTGTAATTTAAAAAATTTTGAATATGTAGTTTCCTAAGTAGAAGTTCCTAATAGTGGTTTAAAATCTCCTAACAGCTCTTGAATTAAAGTACACACTACTAAAAACTCTGACATAACATACGCATAAAAAATAATTTACTATTTCACACACTACCAAAAAACAACATATAAAACAGCAACACAACAACATCAATACATCTGAGTATGCATAACAGAAAAATAGTACAACTATAATCTGCATACTATCAAGGTTCACATCACACATAATGAAATTAAATACTAACAAAACAAACATACATCAACAATAACACCACAATAAAAATAAATAACACAAATCTACTCATCATCTTCATCATCATCATCATCCTGCTCATTCCAATCCCTGGATGGCACATAAGGTATGTAGAATGGATGAGGGGGCATCCCAGCACTTTGATCACCTCTAATCAGTCTATCCACATATTGTTGATAATTCTCCTCATATTCATCATGTTTACAATATATCTTTCCACATTATCCAGCTTACCATCCATATCTCTCATATGCTCTCAAGTAAGACTCACTTTTTCAAAATCTTTCTTAATAAATCAGTCTGCGAATCAGTAGATGATGAAGCACGTGAAGTAGTAGCATGAGAAGTAGATGCAGCAGAAGTAGAAGCATTAAAAGCTATACCAAATCCTCCTCTCCAACCAAACTCTGAATGTACAGTGTAAGCACCAACATTTACACTAGTAATTGGTCTTAATGGCTGAAGTACCTCTTCCCAGGTTTCAAACTTCACTCCAGATCTTTCACATAGTGAATGAATCAAGGAAGGAAATCCCATACCTGTAGTAGTGGTTGATCTAGCACAGTTCAAAACATAATCATAATTTATACTTCCAATGTCAATAGGCTTCCCTTGCTCAATACAATGGTTCAACACAGCTCTTTATCTCGTTACTTCACTAGTATGACTCGAAGGTAACAACTTAGATGAGATAAAATAATGCCACGCCTTAGAAATGACATTCCGTTTGGAAGCAGGAAAGTTCACTCTTCTATCATTTGTTATTTTCCATAATCCTCTTCCATCAGTCAGAAATTCCATGATCTCATCTAATTCTCCTTCCGAAGGATGATAGTTAGAATAAAAACAGAACATGTCAGGAGGTAGTCCATAAAAATTATTGATTGCCCCAAAAGAAAAGTTGACCTCATGCCTCCTAACCATCACTTGATTCTCTTCTGCAGCAGGAAAATTTGCATAAAATTCTCTAACTACAGAAACAACAGCAACAACGAAGAAGAAACAGTAATTCTCCCAGTTTCCTCTAGCATTCATATCTTCAATCACCTCTCCTGGCTTACTAAACACAAGCTCAGGAATCAACTTACGTGACTGCAATGCATCGACGTATCGTTCCTCAGCCCTCATACTAATAAATTTTTCAGAATCAAACTTCATCTTTTCTCGTGCACGCTTTAACTTTGGAGCCATCTCTAAAAATTCACGAAAAATTCACCATAAATTCCAAAATCAAACTAAACTTGTTAAAATATCTTCCAAAAGATATTTTCACTAAATCCAAGCAATTTCTCAAGTTTTTCCTCAAATTTTCACCAAGAATAGTGATTTTAAGATTTTCCATAATGTACTAAAAATACATGGTGAAAATCAAAAATTTTTTACTTAGGAGTAGTGCTCTTACCTCAAGAGATTCAAATCTAACAATTTTTGTTGAGATCAGCTCTTAAATGATCCACAATATGATGCCCTAGGCTCCTCTTACGCGATAAACTGAAAGTTGAAGATGATGGGGCAGTTGAAAATTGTAATTTCCAGATTTTTAACTTTCGGGTACTAATTTTCACGAACTGGCGCCTAAGCGTGAACTTTCGGCGCTTAGCCGCGAAATCTGGCGTGTAAGCGCCGGTACTCTGGCGCTTAGCCGCTAGTACTCAAATTTTCATAATTAAGGTATATGCACTAAATCACTTTTTTAATTACCCTTAATTACTCCAGAATAATTATTTCTCCTCACAAATCTTCAAATACTCCAAATCAAAGTTAAATAACCATTGATTCCACACAAATTTCACAAAAACAAATTTATATTAAAATAAACATAAAGGATAAAATTCTTTAAATACAAGAGACATTAATCTCAAACTGATAAGTATACATCTCTAGGATGTAACCATCACATCATCAAGCTTAGTTAATATTTAAATATAAACACTAAACACACCAAACATAACACACAAGAACACCAACAAAACAAAATAAAGCACTCTTAATTCCATTCTCCAATAGGCGGAATATATCCAGGACCACTATTATTCTCATTTGACCCTTCTGGAATATAAATTTGATAGAACGGGCGATCATTGTTCATTATTACATCATCTTCTTCAATCCATTTGTTCTTTATAAACATCGCCTTATCTATTTCTTCCACGTACCTTGAATGATTGAATTGCATCTTGTGTTGCAATCCCATGTGATCCAAATGCAGGTTAGTTTCATTGATCTTTGCTTCCATCGAAGTCACTCGGGCTTCAATTTTTGCAATCATTTCTGCAATACCTTGAATACTAAGAGCGAGATATCCATTAAATAACTTCTTAGCACTATCACTAATGAACTTACTTTTGTCAGAATCTTGCTTCTTCTTCATCTCGTTCTCCCGGAAGACATGATGCACTCAAAATTCTCTTCTTAGATCTTCAGAAATGAAAATAGGACATGGGGCAAGTGTTTTTCTTAAGTCAGATTCTTTTTATAGACTTGGGAAATGCTAGAATATTCCCCAAGACGTTTAGAAGCTCCTAAATAACTCCCAAAACTTCTTCCCCACGATCTAGGCTTCTAGATCCACATTTTTCACATTTTTTATAACTGTGGCGCCTAAGCGCCAACTAGTCGGCGCTTAGCTGCCAGTGCATAATTTAGCACAGGTTTGCTAAGTGTATAAATTTTCATTCTGACTTCTCTTAATCATCAATTAAAGTTAAATAAACTCTACTTAAGTTTAAAAACTCCAAATTACTACCACTAAAAACATAAAAACAAACCAAACCAAGCAAACAAAACACACAAAACAAACATAAAATAAAGCACACCGATAAATATGGGTTGCCTCCCACAAAGCGCTTGTTTTAACGTCTTCAGCCTGACATACCCATAACTCATTCTGAGTGACCCAACATCAAATTCTCATCATATTTAGATTTATTGACTGGAAAATATGGTTTAAGTCTTTGTCCGTTAACTTTAAATATTTTTCCAATCTTAGGATCTTGAATATCTACAGCTCCATAAGAATAAACTTTTATCACAATAAATGGACCCATCCACCTGTACTTAAGTTTTCCAGAAAATATTGTCAATCCAGCATTATACAGCAAAACTTGTTGTCCTGGTACAAGATTTTTAGTAAGAATCTTCCAATCATGCCATAACTTCATCATTTATTTATAAATCTTAGCATTTTCATAAGATTCATTCCTTATTTCTTCAAGCTCATTCAATTGCAATAATCTCTTTTCAGCAGCATCTTTCAAATTATAGTTTAACTCATTAATAGCCCAATATGCTTTTTGCTCAAGTTCAAAAAATAAATGACAAGCTTTTCCAAAAATCAGCCCATATGGGGACATTTCTATAGGTGTTCTGTATGCAGTTCTACAGGAACACAAAGCATAATCCAGTTTAATTGACCAATCCTTTCTATTTGGATTAACAATTTTTTCTAATATTCTTTTAATTTCACGATTGGATATTTCAACCAAACCACTTGTCTGGGGATGATAAGCAGTAGCAATGCAATGATTAATATGATATTTCTTTGCTAACTTCCCAATAATCGCATTTCTAAAATGACTTGCCCCATCAGTTATGATTACTCTTGGTATTCCAAATTTGCAAAATATATTCTTTCTAAAAACTTTGCAACACTTTGAGCATCACATCGAGGTAAAGCAATAGCTTCAATCCATTTGGAAACATAGTCTACTACGATCAAAATATAAACATTTCCGAAAGATGGTGTAAATGGTCCCATAAAATCTAGTTCCCAAACATCAAATATTTCAACTTCCAACAAATAATTGAGGGGCATCTAATTTCTTCTAGAAATATTGCCTACATGCTGACATATATCATAATTTTTAATATAAACATTCACATCCTTAAAAGTTGAAGGCCAATAAAATCTTGATTGTAATATTTTATATGCAGTTTTATCACTTCCAAAATGTCCCCCATAATCAGAATCATGACATTTTTGAATAATTTCATAAGTTTCTTCCAATGGTACACATCTTCGAATTATAAAATCCTTTCCTTGTTTATATAAAAATGGGTCATCCCAAAAATAATCTTAGCAACAGACAGAAATTTCTTCTTTTAATGATATGTCAAACCATAGGGTATAATATTACTAACAATAAAGTTTACTATGTCTGCATACCACGGAACACGCAATTCTTTAACAGTGAACAATTTTTCATCAGGAAAATGTTCATTAATTTCTTCAATATCACAGAGAGATTTTTCAATTTCAGCCTGGACAAATGATCAGCAATATGATTATCAGAACCCTTCCTATCTACTATCTCAAAATAAAATTCTTGCAAAAGAGGAATCCATCTTATCAGTCATGGTTTTGCATCATTTTTCTTCATTAAGTATTTAATAGCAGAATGATCAGTATGCACCACACATTTAGTTCCAATTAAAAATGATCAAAATTTTTCAAAAGCAAATACTATAGCTAATAACTCTTTCTTAGTAGTGGTATAATTAATTTGAGTTTCATTAAGAATTGTACTAGCATAATAAATTACTTTGAAAATTTTATCATATTTATGACCCAAAACAACACCAATAGCATAATCACTAGCATCACACATTAGTTCAAATGGGTTTTCCTAATTTGGTGAAATTATTACAGGTACAGTGATTAATTTTTCTTTTAATGTTTCAACGGCTTTACGACAATCATTATCAAAATTAAAAATTGCATCCTTTTCCAGTAAACGGCATAAAGGTTTTGTTATCTTTGAAACATCTTTGATGTAATGCCTGTAGAATCCCACATGTCCCAAAGAACATCTAATTCCCCTTACATTGGTTGGGCAAGGTAAATTAGATATAACTTGAATTTTTGCAGGATCAACCTCCAAACCTTTTTCTGAAATCCGATGTCCCAAAACAATTCCTCCTGCTACCATAAATTGGCATTTTTCCCAGTTAAGGACCAAATTGGTTTCTTCACAGTGTTTTAAAACTTTAAGTAGATGTTCTAAACATGATTCAAACGAAATTCCAAACACTGAAAAGTCATCCATAAAAACTTCAATCCCTTTTTCAATCAAATCACAAAAAATAGCCATCATACATCTTTGAAATGTAGCAGGGCATTACATAAACCAAAGGGCATTCTTCTAAAAGCAAATGTACCATAAGGACTGGTAAACGTAGTTTTCTCTTGATCCTCAGGAGCAATTTGAATTTGGTGGTAACTAGTATATCCATCCAGAAGACAAAAGTATTTATGTCCAGCCAGTCTATCTAACATTTGATCTAGAAAAGGGAGTGGAAAATGATCTTTCCTTGTGGCAAGGTTTAAATTTCTATAATCAATGCATATTCGCCACCCTGTAACTTTTCTTGTTGGTATCATTTCATTATTTTCATTAACAGTCACAGTTACTCCTCCTTTCTTAGGAACACAGTGAATAGGACTAACCCATGCACTATCTTAAATAGGGTAGATAATTCCAGCATCCAACCATTTTAAAATTTCTTTCTTAACAACGTCTTTCATAATAGGATTTAATCTCCTTTGGGGATCAGCCCGCGATTTGCAATTATCTTCCATAAGAATTCTGTGCATACAAATTGAAGGACTGATTCCTTTAATATCAGCAATTATCCATCCAAAGGCTTTCTTGTGCTTCTTCAAAATTTCAAGTAAACTCTCTTCTTCTTTTTCAGATAATTGAGAGGAAATTATAACAGGCAAGGTTGAGGATTCACCTAAAAACATACTTTAAATGATTAGGAAGCATTTTTAGCTCAAGTTCAGGAGGTTTTTCAATTGATAGACCATAAGATTCATCTTTCTCAGTCATATCCAACACTTCAAAACTTTCACGAACATACTTTAAATCCTCTTAAAAATCTTCATAATCAAATAACTCCTCTTCTTGCTTATATTCAAATTCTTCTCTTTCAGCTTTTTCTTCATAAGTCAATTTGAAATAACATTCACTTAAATATTCAATAACATCCATCCTATAACACTCATCTTCTTTACCTATAGCAGGATATTTCATCGATTTTGAAATATTAAATGTAACAGTCTGATCATTAACCCTCATCGTTAATTTCCCTTTTTGCACATCTATCTTGGCTCTACCTGTAGCTAGAAAAGTCTCCCCAAAATTATGGGTATCTCTTTATCTTCCTCCATATCTAACAAATTGAAATCCACATGAAAAATAAATTGATCCACTTTTACCATAACATTTTCTATAACTCCTTTAGGATATGTGATCTAACAATCTACAAATTGCAGAGTTACAATAGTTGGGGTTATTTCTCCTAGTCCCAGTCTTTTGAATATTGATAGAGGCATAAGGTTAATGCTTGCACCCAAATCACATAAAGCTTTTCCATAGAATCTTTCTCCGATTGCACATGGAATTGTGAAACTACCAGGATCTTTAAGTTTTTTAGGAAGCTTTTTCTGAATTATCGCACTGCACTCCTCACTAAGTGCAACAGTCTCATTTTCTTTAAAATTCCTCTTTTTATTAAGAATATCCTTCATAAATTTTGCATAGCTTGACATTTGTTCTAGGACTTCAACAAATGGAATATTGATGGTAAGCTTCTTTAATATCTCCAAGAATTTTGAAAATTGCTTATCCAACTTTTGTTGATGAAGTCTCTGAGGAAATGGAGGTGGTGGTTTTTCTAAATCAACCTTAGGTGGAGAAATAGGTCTTTTAAAACCTTTTGGAGCGTCCTCTTTAGGTCTTTCAATTTCTTCTTTCTCTACTTCACTTTCTTTTTGAACTCTACCTTCCAATTCTTTTCCACTTCTCAGTTGAATTGCTTTCACTTGTTCTTTATTCTTTTCTCTTGGATTCACTTCAGTATTACTCAGAAGCATTCCTTAGGATCTATTACTTAAGGCATTTTCAATTTGTCCCAATTTATTTTCAATATTTCTGATGGTTGCTCCTTGAATTTGTAGTTGATTTCCCATATGTGATACTACTTCTTCCATAGACAACTTCTTCTCCTTATTTTGTAAAGTATTGTTATAACCTGAAGGATAAGTTAATCTATTATTATTATTACCTTGGTTGTTCCAATTCCTAAATGGGTTTACTTGGGTGTTCCACCATTATTGATTAACACCACCCTAATTATTGTTATTCCAGTTAAAATTTGGATGATTCTTCCAACCTGGGTTATAATAATTGGAATATGGGTTGTTAGGTTTGATTATAGCATTCACAGTTTCTGGTGAAGAATAAGAATCAACCATTTGGCTTAATGAGTTTTCTTCAATCATGAGATTTGGCTGAGAAAAATTCATCCCAAATTGGTCTTTCTTCCTTAATACAGCAGCAACTTGATTTGCTAACATTGTAAAAGCATCATTTTCATAAACATTGGCTACCTTTTTAGAATTTAACCTTTCAGAAGGCCATTGAAAATTATTAATAGTCATTTCTTCAATTAAAGCATAAGCATCAGAAAATAGTTTAGACATTAATGATCCACCAGTAGCACGATCAATGATTGATCTAAGAGATCCAACTAATTCATTATAAAAATTTTGAATTAATCACCAATCTGGTGTCACATGATGTGGACATTTCCTGAGGAGATCTTTAAATCTTTCCAATGCTTCATATATTGGTTCCCCTTTAAACTGACAAAAAGATGTTATATCATTTCTCAACTTAGCAGTCTTAGATGGTGGAAAATATTTAGCAAGAAATTTTTGTGACAGTTCACCCCAAGTTCTAATTGATCCAAGTGCTAACAAATGTAACCACATTTTAGCTTTATCTCTTAGTGAGAAAGGAAAAAGTCTAAGTCTAATAGCATCATACGAAACACCATCATATTTAAAAGTAGCACACAACTCATTCCTCATCATCTCTAGCCACTACTCCAGACAATTGGCAAAGTGCATAAATTAGACCAGGTTGTCCTAGTACTCCTCCACTTTCACTTCTTGCAGTGGCTAATATATTTTTGTAAATAATACTTCCCACTTTAATACTTTTGTGGTTCTGAATACAAAAATTCAGAACCACTCTATCTCTTGTTACATCACCATGGTGATAGGTAGGTAATAAAGTAGAACAAATAAAATAATGTCAAGCTTTAGAGGTTGCATTTAACATAGCACGAGAGGAAGTTTACCCGTTCACGCTGCTTAATTTTCCAAGTCCCTTTCCCATCAGTGGGAAAGTTAATCACCTCCTCGAGCGGTCCTTCCATTGTTTCGAATGTATCGTACTCGCTGGTATGCAGATCTTATACTTCGTATAAAGAATTTAATCTTGCAGCATTAATATCAGCTAAAAATCCTCTAAACTTTATTGGTACATCTTCTATCTCAGTCAGGTTGGCATAAAACTCTTTCACGATTTCAACTGCAGTTCTTTTTGTTGTATAACAGAAATTTACCCATCTTCTCTCTTTTATCGTTCATTCCACTTCTCCTCCCAGATTCATAAAAACTCTATCTTGAATGCAATTTCTTGCTTTGATATTATGGTTGTATCTTGATTGAGCTCTAGCATTCACGAATCGTGTCTTGTTATAAGCTAGTCGCCTCTTCTGTCGTGGAGCCATTTCTCGATCTATCAAATTTACAAAAATCTTGACTAAACTTCAAAATAATACTAGAATGGCTTCCAAAGGTGACATGAAATAATCTAAAATGAATTCCACGGATTTCTTCCAACCATTTTTTCTATATTTCAATTTTTTTCCAAAATCCCTAAATGTGGAAGAAATACTCGGTGAAAATAAAAAATTTTTGCATGGGAGTGAAGCTCTTACGAATGGAAGATAAAATTCGGTGTCAAAATGTGTTTATATTGCTCCAAATCCACGATCTCTCAAGCCCAAGTTCAGTTTTTCAAAGTTTTGTGGAAGGGGACGATGAATAGTGATGGTTGACAGGTCAAAATAAAGTGTTTTTCGGGATCTCACCGTCAGCGGGAAAAATCTAGCCGTCGGCGGGCTAATTAATTCAAATAGGCTTAAAGTTTCTTGAAAATCTCACCGTCAGCGGCATCGTTCTCGCTGTCGGCGGAATTTTTTGGGAATTAATATTTTTAATATTTATAATGTTTTCATATTATTTTAAGCCTTGATAATGTCCGATCAATCAATTAAATACATTTTGTTGTGATGAGATACTATTTTAACTCACATAAATTCACACAACACAAAACATAATAATTTTATATATGAAATCCAAGGTTTTACAATATGCATACACCACATTTACTTAACACATAAAATTCAGCATCGCAATCCTAACCACAGTACTTAAAACACTGAGACTAAGCAAACAACACTTAGTCTCATCTATACTGAGATCAAATCTTAAAATCTAAAATATCAAAAGTGCAAATTTCATAAAAATTAAATTCAAACTAACTCAACACATAAACAAATACGAATGTCTTCTACTCTTCAGTGTCTGTGCTAAATTCATCTCTGATATCTCCGATAGAACGTAGATGAACGAATAGATTGTAGAAAGGCCTGTATGGAAATTCTTCTGTAGAATCTTCTTCAATTCATCCTTTCTTTCTCAAAAGCCGTATGAAACTAGTGATCCCCGATAAATGCAACGGCTCCAAAAACTTGTTATCGTCCGGTAAATGCGCTGTTGATTTAGATATGAAACTTATGATTTTATAATAAGGGATACTACACAAGTATATGTTTCGTTTGTCAAGTAATATAAAACTTTCTGATTAAATCCCGAGATATCGAATCCACAGGGAAAAATGTGAAAATCTTTAAAGGAATTAGAAAATTATCTTTTTTACTTTCTTTAATTATTTTTGAAAAAGTATGTCTTGATTTTGAAAAGTTTTGAAAGTTGATTTGTCTTTTGAAATTTCCTTAAAAGGTTAAGCAAGAAATTATAATAACTAATAACACTGTATGTAAAATACTATTAACTAGAATATCTTTTTCTTTCCTTTTATGAAGTAGTAATAATTCTTAAAGTATTGTTGTGGAAGTATTCAAATTTGTTGTGACAGATAGAAGCAAATTTGTTCTTTACTCTTGCTTGGTTCTATAAAGAACATAAGTTAATTTGAAATTTTTATTATTTTGAACATGGTTAGGCAGGGAAGGTACCAATCTCTCACTCTAGAGTTCCCTTGATTCCCACCACCTGGGGGCTAACTTCTCATAACAAAACTCTAAACTTCAAACTAAATTAGGTGGTTTTAGCCTGTCACTCTAAAATCCTCTAATTTTACGCCCTTCCATAAAAATATCTTCTAATATTACATTCAATTATATGGACTACAATTCTCACCCATATAATTGCATGTGATTCTTACTATCTTTTATGAGATAATACTGCATTGGATCTTACATAATCTTAAGAAATTCTTCAACTTAACAGGCCAAATTAAGAAGTAAACAAAGTTTTTAGAATGAATCATCACTACTTCATCCAACTTTTAAACACTTATACTTTCCACAATAATTCTTTATAAATTAATTACTTCTCCATTTAAGAAAAAAAAAGATAAAGTAAACTACTCAGAATGCATTGAAAAAATACAAAAACACATTGATTTAAAATTAAAAACATTAAAAAAATAACAAACTAAAGCAAGTATTAATATAAAGATTAAAAGTAAACACTTATCTGAAAATCCTCTCCACAAGACTAAGGAATTTCCTCTGAAACTTTGACTCTTGGCTAAACTACTCGTCAGAGCAAGTCTCCCAACTCCGATGACTCAGAATACAGACTTTAGACTTCAATAAATACTAAACTAAAAGAAAGAAAAGAAGTGGGAAGAAGAAGACTTCACTCCGACCATTTTCTCCTTTCTACTCTCTACTCCTACTCTAAAATAAAAAATCTTAAAATGCAGTGGAAGAACAAAAAGAAAGAAATAAAGAACCAATTAAAATGCAAAGGAAAAGTCTCCTAATCTTTCCTAAGACTCTCTTTAAATAGTAAACCAAAAGGTGCCTTGGTGTCTCTTCAAAATGTGTCCAGATTCAATGTATCTACCATGGAAAGCACCCCTTCATTAAAACTTGCCGCCCAAAGGAAATTATGGTAGTTACCAACAAGTGTTGCATCCCATCCCCTTTGAAATTTGTGCCAAATTCATTTGAATTTTGATTTTTAACTGTGGCGGCTAAGCGCCGGCCCAGCGACACTTAGCCGCCAGTGCCAAAATTTTGATTTTTCATTTTTTTTGCTCCAAATTTAATCCAATTTTACTCCTTTCATCATGACCATCCATTTTCATCATACCTGCAAGAAAACACAAAATGCCTTCCATTAAAGTGCAATATCATTAAAAATAGGTATAAAAATGTGCATAAAAATACTATATATTTTAGGTGTACCAACTAGCCTCAAGATGTCCAGAATAATCGAAGTGTTCCTTCATCCTCTAATCAATATGATCAAATAAATCAGAGATATTATTAATGTAAGTCATCACATTTTGTACCTCTTTTTCCAATCTATTGAGTTTTCGTAAGATCAGATTTGTTTTATCAGTAAAAAGCCAGATTGAAAAAGAGTTTTGAGATGCTTCGATCCGCGATAATGGTCGTCTCATTATTGTTATCCGAGTAGGAAACATATCAGTTGGATCTAATGGTTTCTAAGGCAAAAGTACTTTTTCCCAGGCTTCATAAGAAACTTGGTACTGACTGCATAATGCAAAAATTGTTGAAGGATGTCCAAGCCCATAAATCGATCCATGCACAATTAGGCCTAAAGCAGACTTCACAATAATTGAACCAACATCGATAGGTAATCCCACTTGAATACAATAATTCAGAATTGCACACTCCTTAGAAACTTTGTTTGCCTTCATAGTGGGTAATAATTTTGAAGAAATAAAGAAGTGCCAGTGTTTAGAGAGGGGGTTTAGAAGTGATGCAGAGAAGCTAACATACCTGTCTTCTCTTGTTTCCCAATCTTCTGATTCATCAGCCAAATATTGATTTATCTCATTCATATTATTTCTTGTAGGAACAAAATTGGAATAGCGGCAAACAGGTGTATTTTCAATTGAATATAACTCATTGATTCTAGAAGGAGTTAAAGTTACCCATCTGCCTCGCACATAAGCACTTCCGTTGTTGATTCCATGAAGATTGGAGTAAAATTCTTTTACTACGGGGATGATTACTGCAGAAGTTGTATAGCATAATATCTCCCAACATTGTTGCATAATCATCTCCTTAATAGACGTTGTTGAATTCTCCACTCCTCTATTCACGAATCCTCTTTCTTTGATTAATCTCTTCTTCATCATAACTTTGTTGAAGATTCACTGGGCCTCATAACTGACAAACTTTCTTCGATTGAACACTCGGGATCTAGTGATTTCAAGTGGATTGGATGACATAATGATGAATTTTTGTGGAGATTCAAATTGTTTTCAGGAAGTAAATGGTTTAGATTTCGAGTTTTAGGCGTTCTTAAAGAGTTAAAACACTTAGAATCGCCATAAATCGTCAAAATAACTCCCTAAACTGCTCATTCACCGATCTCACCGTCGGTGGCAATGATCTCGCCGTCGGCGGGATTCTTAAAAATATGAACTGAATTTGGCAGAAAAAACTCACAGTCGGCCGTGTCGATCTCGCTGTCGGGGGGCTAAGGCAAAGTTGTCTAGTTTCGCTCTGGTCTGAATGCTATGTATCTAATATCGTGATGATTATAAATATAAATTTGAGTAGTAGAATTCATTTTATACCAAAAATAATAATAAATTAAATAAATATACAATTATTACACCTAAATAAAGATCGCTATGGGTTGCCTCCCATAAAGCGCTTGGTTTAACATCGTCAGCCTGACCTATTCTGGTTATTAATTAGGTTGACTGAGCATTAAAACCTTTTTAAAATTTGGTCTTTTTTCCTTCAAAATATGGTTTTAATCTGTGACCATTTACTTTAAATTTGTGTCCAGTCTTTTGATCTTCAATTTCTATAGCCGCGTATGTAAATATTTGAGTTATAGTGAAAGGTCCTAACCATCGAGATTTTAGTTTCCCAGGAAATAATTTCAATCTTGTATTATAAAGTAAAACTTCTTTTCCTGGTTCAAAATTTTTTTGGTTAATCTTCTAATCATGCCATAATTTCATTTTCTCTTTATAAATTCTATCGTTATTATATGATTCATTTCTTAATTCTTCTAATTCATTCATCTGCAACAATCTCTTCTCACCAGCATCTTTTAAATTATAATTGAATTCTTTAATCGCCCAATACACTTTGTGCTCTAATTCAACTGATAAGTGACAAGTTTTTTCATAAATAAGCCTGTAAGGAGTCATTCCAATCGGGGTTTTATAAGCAGTCCTGTATGCCCATAATGCAGTGTCTAGTCTTGTAGACCAATCTAATCTACTAGGGTTTAAAGTTTTTTCTAAAATTCATTTAATTTCTCAATCAGAAACTTCAGCTAATCCACTGGTTTGTGGATGACAAGAAGTCGACATTTTATGAATAATGTTAAATTTTTCTGCCAATTTCTGAATTTATTTATTCCTAAAATGGGATCATCCGTCAGTGATAATCACTCTCGTCATTCCATATCTTGTGAAAATATTTTTCATTAAAAACTTTGAAACACTTTTAGCATCACAACGAGGTAAGGCTTGTGCTTCAATCCAATTAGAAACATAATCAACAACAACTAATATATATGAGTTTCCAAATGAAGGAATAAGTGGTCCCATGAAATCTAATCCCCAAACATAAAAAATTTCAACTTCTAATATAAAATTCAGAGGCATTTCATTTCTTTTAGATATATTACCTACTCTTTGGCATTTATTGCAAGTTTTGATATATCTATAAACATATTTAAAAAGAGTAGGCCAATAAAATCCAGATTGCAAAATTTTATAAGCAGTTTTATCAGTCTCAAAATGTCCTCCAAATTTAGAATTGTGACATTTTTGAATAATCTGTTCAGTTTCTTCATAAGGCATGCATCTTCTAATAATTAGATCCTTACGTTGTTTATATAAATATGGTTCATCCCAAAAATACTTTTTAGCATTGTAAATGAATTTTTTCTGTTGTTGCAGAATTAGCATGTGTGTTAAATTGTCACTTACAATATAATTAACTATATCAGCATACCATGATATTTTCCACTCATTTATATTATAAAGTTGTTCATCAGGAAAACTGTCTGGAATTTCATTGTCAGTGTCAGATAATTCACAATATTGTAATCTTGACAAATGATCTGCAATTTGATTATCAGTTCCCCTTCTATTAATTATTTCAAAATCAAATTCTTGCATCAGTAATATCCATCTGATTAATCTTGGTTTGGTATCTTTCTTTTGCATTAAACATTTAATTGCAGAGTGATCAATATGCACAATACATTTAGTTCAAATTAAATAAGGTCTAAATTTATCAAAAGCATATACAATTGCTAATAATTCTTTTTCTATAACTGTATAATTGATTTCAGCACTATTGAGAGTTTTACTAGCATAGTATATAACTTTAAAAATTTTATCATACCTTTGTCCAAGAACAGCTCCTATAGCATAATGACTAGCATCACATATAAGTTCATATGGTTTCTCCCAATTAGGTGAAACTATTATAGGTGCTATGATTAATTTATCTTTTAATAATTCAAAAGCATTTAAGCATTCTGTAGTGAATTCAAATTTCTTGTCTTTTTCTAAATGTTGGCATAAAGGTTTAGTAATTTTTGAAAAATCTTTTATATAGCGTCTGTAAAATCTGGCATGTTCAAGAAAACTTCATACCCCTCTCACTTTACTAAGAGGTGGTAATTTAGCTATAACTTGAATTTTTGCAGGGTCTACTTCCATGCCATTTTCTGAAATTTTATGCCCTAATACAATTCCTCCTACAATCATAAATTGACATTTCTCCCAATTTAGGACTAAGTTAGTTTGTTCGCATACCTCTAAGACTTTTTCAAGATGATCCAAGAATGTGTCAAATGATGTTCCAAATACAGAGAAATCATCCATAAATACTGTTATTCCATCATCAATTAATTTACTAAATATAGACATCATACATCTCTGGAATGTTGCAGGTGCATTACATAATCCAAAAGGCATCCTTCGAAAAGCAAATGTTCCATAAGGACTAGTAAATGTAGTTTTCTCTTGATCCTCAGGAGCAATAGGTTTTTGATGATAGCCGGTATATCCATCTAAAAAACAAAAATATTTGTGTCTGGCTAGTTTATCTAACATTTGGTCTAGGAATGGTAAATGGAAGTGATCTTTCCTGGTGGCTATATTTAATTTTCTATAATTAATACATATACACCATCCACTAACTTGTCTTATAGGTATTAAATCATTATTTTCATTAGCTTCAACAGTTACTCCTCCTTTCTTAGGAACACAATGAATTGGGCTTACCCAAGCACTGTCCGAAATAGGATATATAATACAATTGTCTAACCATTTCAATATTTCTTTCTTAACTACATCTTTTATTATTGGGTTTAATCTCCTTTGGGGATCAACTCTTGGTTTATGTTCATTTTCCAAAATAATTATGTGCATACAGATCGAAGGACTAATTCCCTTAATCTCTGCTAAGGTCCAATGAAAAGCTTTCTTATACTTTTTTAATCTGTCCAGAAGTTTTTGCTCTTGTGATTCATTTAATTCTGCTGATATAATAACTAGTAAAGTTAAAGAATTTCCCAAAAATACATACTTCAAATGAGTAGGTAAAAATTTTAACTCAAGTTCAGGAGTTTTAATAATCGACGGAACTATATTCTTTTCAGCGTTTTCAGTAATATCCAACATCTCAAATCTTTCTTGTATATAATCTAATTTTTCATTGTCTGTTTCTTTAATTAATTCTGTATTTTCTATTTCTGGTTTATCTTCAAAGTATTCTTTTAAAATGTTCATTTTGTAGATGTTCAAGAGTTTCCATTCGAAAACATTCATCTTCTTTTTCTATAGCAGGATATTTCATTGATTTCGCAATGTTAAAAGTTACTTCTTAATTGTTTACTCTCATAGTTAGTTCTCCTTTTTGAACGTCAATCATAGCTCTTCTAGTAGCTAAGAAGGGTCTTCCTAAAATTATGGGTATTTCTTTATCTTCCTCCATATCTAAGATAATAAAATCCACTGGGAAGATAAATTTATCCACTTTTACTAACACATCTTGAATAACTCCTTTAGGATATGTCACTGAACGATCGACTAACCGAAGAGTTACCGAAGTAGGTGAGACTTCTCCCAATCCTAATCTTTTAAAAATTGATAGAGGCATAAGATTTATGCTGGCTCCCAAGTCACTTAAAGCTTTTACATAAAATTTTTCTCCAATAGCACATGGTAAAGTGAAACTACCAGGATCTTTTAATTTCTCAGGAAGTTTTTTCTGAATAATTGCACTACACTCTTTGTTAAGTGCAATAGTTTCATTATATGTGAACTTTCTTTTCTTGTTTAAAATATCATTCATAAACTTCACATAATTAGGCATTTATTCTAATGCTTCTACAAAAGGAATGTTTACCGTTAATTTTTCAGGATTTCAAAAAATTTAGAAAATTACTTATCCTTTTTATGTTGCCTTAATCGCTGAGGAAATGGTGGTTGTGGTATCTCTACAGAAATTTTCATAGGAATTAGTGGATATTCTAAATTTTGATCTTGCTGATCCTTTTCTTTTTCAGTTTCCACTTTCTCTTTTTCAATTTCAGTTTTATTTTATATTCTTGTTTCTAATTCTTTTCCACTTCGTAACTGTATCGCTTTGATTTGTTCTTTTCCTTAATCTTTAGGATTTATTTCCACATTACTAGGAAAAGTGTCATGAATTCTATTATTATGTGCAATAGCGATATGTCCAAGTTGAGTTTCAATATTTTTAATTGCAGTTCCTTGATTTTTTAATTGGTTCCCTTGAATTTGTAGCTGATTTCCTTGATTCTATGAATGCTGACTCATATTTAATATTAATTCTTCCATAGATAACTTCTTTTCCTTAAATTGAGAGTTATTATTAAATCCAAGTGGATAAGAAGGTTTATAATTTGAATTTTTTTGGTTAGATGAATTTCCTAATGGGTTTATTGAGTTGTTCATCCATTGTTGATTAGCAGAGTTGTTATTCTAATTAAAATTTGGATGGATCTTCCAACCATGGTTGTAATAATTTGCATAAGGATTATTGGGTCTATTATTAATAGCATTTAAAGTTTCATATGAAGATTGAGCTTCTATAAGTTGTCTAGATGAATTTTCTTCTATTATATTAGGAGAATAATTCAATCCAAAATGATCTAATTTCTTGGATATAGCAGCAATCTGATAAGCTAACATAGATATTGCATCAGAGTCCTGGATACTAGCTATTTTATTTGGATTCAACCTTTCAGAAGGCCATTGAAAATTGTTGGTAGCCATTTCTTCAATCAATGAATAAGCCTCATCAAATGGTTTTGACATTAATGAACCTCCAGCAGCAGCATCTATAATAGATCTAAGAGATCCTACTAATCCATTATAAAAAGTTTGTATAATTAATCAATCTGGTAATGCATGATGTGGGCATTTCCTAAGAAGATCTTTAAATCTCTCCCAAGTTTCGTATATCGATTCTCCATCAAACTAACTAAAAGATGTTATGTCATTTCTAAGCTTTGCAGTTTTTTAAGGAGGAAAATATTTGGATAGAAATTTTTGTGATAGTTCTCCCCAAGTTCTAATAGATCCAGGTGCTAATGAATTTAACCACATCTTAGCCTTATCCCTTAAAGAAATAGGAAAAAAGCTAAGTCTAACAGCATCATTAGATACTCCGTCATATTTAAAAGTAGCACAAAGTTATAAAATACTAGCAAGATGTAAATTAGGATCTTCGTTTGGTGAACCAATAAATTGATTATTCTGTACCATTTGGATAATTGCAGGCTTAAGCTCAAATGAATTAGCCGCTACATCAGGATTTTGGATAGTTAAATGAATTTCATCTAATATAGGGTTAGCGTAATCTCTTAAAGGTTTGGGTTGATTTATATTTTCAATTGCTGGATTATTTGCCATTTGAGTTAAATTTATAGTTTCTTTTCTCTGTTTTCTAATTCTTTTAATAGTGCGCTCTAATTCTGAATCGTAAGGTATTAAACTTTTAGTTCCAAAATTACGCTTACACAAATTAAGTAGATTTTTTTTTAAAAAAAAATAGTCTGTTACTCTAGTAATTATCTTTAATAATTATTTTATTAATTACCTTAATAATTACTTTACTTCCCCGACAACGGTGCCAAAAGCTTGACCTGGGGTCGGGAGGCAGCAGGGTTTATATGATTGTAGAGCTTTATATTATATATTTTATAAATGTTTATCAGAGTAAAATTAGCAATTGTGTCCCCCCTTTTATCAACACAAGTATAAGTATCGTTCAAGTAATAAAGGGCTCTAATAGAGTCCTAGATATCGATCCCACAGGGAAGTTTAGAGATTAAGAACTAATTTCAGCAGATGCAATTACTATCTAGTGTACCGAAATAAAGAATGCTTATACTAAACTCTATTACTTAATTTTTAAATAGAAGATTACAAGTTAGAAAAAGTATCTTTCTCCTAGTTAAGAGAATTAAGTGAATGAATAATTAAATTAGTTAGAATTATATTGTGCCAAATAGGAGCATTCCTACTCTTTACCCTTTGGTCTAGGTATAAAAACATTGACTAATCCTATTCTTGGTTACTAAATCTGCAGCTAGGCTAGGAGGATACCGGCTGCCACTTCGGAGCTCCCACATTCCCTTCGCCAGAGGGCTAACATCTACACTTCAGCTCCCAAACGATAGGATCAAATTGAAGATTTTAGTCTGTCACACTAAAATATCCAATTCTACGCCCGATAAATAATATTTCCCTATTTATTTGCACCCTCCTTCCAAGTCTTTTGACTTCCCTGAATCTTAGATGTAATCTTTACTATAGTTGAAAATTCAACATATTTTAACAATTCAATTGGCTAAATTGAAAGTAAATTAATATTTAAGTAAAAAGATTATCACAATTTTATTTAATATTTTTAGGCACAACTAATTCAATTCTTCATTTCACAAAATCTCAACAACAAGGAGAAAGACAGAGAAAACTACTCAGAATGCATAGGAAAAATAACACAAAACTTGGATTTCACTTAAAGTTATAAAACAATAAATGAAAACTTATCTCGAATCTTCTCCCCAAGCAGAATCCTTGAAGTTCCTCTAACTCTTCCTTCTTGTACAACACACTTAATTATACTTACTAATACACTCTAAAACACACTAATGCACACACAATAGTCTCACTGCGCACTACTGACTTCCACAAGACACACACTTTTCAACCTAAATTCATCTATATTTAAAGAAGAAGGAATACATCCAAAGGTTGCTTAAGCACCTCTTCAAAAAGCGTCCAGATTCAATGTATTTGGCTTGAACTGACATTTTCGCCGTCGGCGGTCTCGATCACACCGTCGGCGAGCTTTTAGAACTTTGGCTAACCGCTAAGGCTTGCTGTCGGCTGGCTCGATCTCACCGTTGGTGTGCTCCTTTATAATATATTCAATACTTTCAGGAAAATCACACCTTCGGCGGCCTATTCCTCGCTGTCGGCGAGATAGCTCAATTTCCATCTCTCTTTAGTCCTTTTCATTTCAAATTTGCTTCTTTTCGATCTTTTTGCTTCCAATACCTATAAATCTTCATACTTGCAAAAAATCATAGAAAATATCTTTCTTTAAAGTGCAATTTCATATGAAAATGGTATGAATTTCTTAATACATTTTCCTGTGGTCATGGGTGGACACCAATTGTGTTGGTTGAATGTTGTCCTCAAACTTTGCTTTGTTCCTACCACACAAACCAAGCTACCACACATGGAATGATATCAAAATTCTGCTTGTGCTAGTCCTGTCAGCAGCTGAAGAAAGAGTTCCATGAAAGAGTGATGGTCGGTTTTCTAAGGTGAGATAATATTGTTGTCCAAACTTTCTGAACAAAAGGACAGCTGAAGAAAAGGTGTGGCAGTGTTTCTTTATCCCTTTTACAAAACCTACAGTAGGAGGGACCTCTAATTCCCTTGAGTTTCAGCATATCATCTGTAGGAAGGAAATGATGGAAGATTCACCAACAAAAGAAAGACATAGATGGTGATAGAAATTTGTTCCAAAGCTGTTTTCCCCAATGGAGCTTGTGCCCAAGATCATATAGTGAGTAAATAAAGGATGTAGTTATCTGGGTAACTATTTTCTTAACCATAAGAGTGTCCTTTCTGTGAGAGAATATTAGAATTTTCAAGATGTTTTGGACATGTTGATGATCAAAGATATTATTCAGAAACATAATATTCCACTGCCCCTCATGCCAGCAGTTTTCTACCTAAAGGTGCAGCTGACTATTATCCTGTAGATATGGCAATAGCTTCCCCTCCCCACTTCAATTATCAAACCATAAATTGAGTTGACCCTCTCCCAATTGCCATATAAATAAATCTTCAGCTTTATCTTTCACTTTGAGCAAGTTAGACTAGATTCTGGAATCCCCAAGTTTTCCAACAACCAATGTAGGGTGAGAGTCTGCAGTATTTGCCTTTGAGGAAGTGGGCCTACAATGACGTTTGTGCTCTAATGTTGATCCAAATCTTGCAAAAAGTAATTTATTGAAGTTTATAGAAACTTTTAAAACCAAGACCACCATTTCCATAAGGTTTACACACTTTTCTCCAATAAGTCCAGTGTAGTTATTGTCTAGAACGAGCCCACAAAAATCTGTTGAAGGTCCTCTACAGCAATAGTTAAGTACTTTTTTTCATAGTGCCTATTTGTAATATGTAAGAGGGAAAAGTGGCCAGCACACTCTTAAGCATGGTAAGTCTTCCCCCATTAGAAAGAAAGGAAGTAGTTCAGTAGGTGAGTTTTCTATGGATCTTGGAAAAAACCTCATTAAATTGAACTTGTTTAGTTTTGCCTTTGATTAAAGGAACACGAAGATATTTCAATGGACTAGTTTGAAGTTTGAAGCCAGTATCCTGAACAATCCAATCTGCAACCTGAGGTCTGATCCATTTACTTAGCATTATACCACAATTCTGTAAGTTAAGATTCATCCCAGAACAATTCATATAGGTGTAAAGACTGTTGGTGATCAATTTGATAGAAGGTTTTGTAGCTTTGAGGAATATTATCATGTCATCTACAAAGCAAGATGATTAATAGCAACATCTGATCTCTGGTTGTAAAGATTGTGTGGAGCAACTTCAGACAAGTCATTTAACATTCTAGAGAGGTAATCAAAGATTAAAATAAATATGTTGGGTGAAAGAGGATCACATTGTTTAATTACCCTAGTGGAATTAAAGAACCCATGAGCAGCCCCATTGATGAGGATAGAGTTATTACTGTAGTGAAGGCATTTCAAGAAAAATTGAGTGACTTCATTATTAAAGCCTCTATCAGTTAAAACCTACTCAATGAAACCCCAATGGATTGTGAAATTTGCTTTCTGTATATCTAGCTTGAAGATAGAATTACCCCACTGCACTATCTTTCTAAATCTAGCAACAACTCCTGTGTCAAAAGAACATTATCCACAATGCTCCTACCTTGGATATATGTTGTTTGATTTAAGCTGATAAAGTGATCTAGGTGGGGTTGAAGTCTGAAGGCCATGACCTTACTTATGATCTTGGAAATTAAATTAGTCAGACTAATTGGTTGAAAATGGTCCCAGAAAATACCGTTAGTGTCTTTGGGAATAAGTGTGATGGAAGAAGCAGTAAAGTATTTAGGAGGTTGGCCACTGTCGGCATATAAAAAGTTTTAAATATATGTGTTTTTAGTTGGGGTTGCCCATTAGAAGCTGTCAGTCGCTGGAATCGAAGTCCCATCGCCCACTTCAGAAGGAAAATTTTAATTTAATTATAATTTAGTTTAGAAAAATATGGAGTCAAACTGATCTCATATTTTTCAAAGTTCGAATCAAAGAGAAGTATACCTCGAGCTTTGTATATATCCCGAAGGATGAACATAAAACTCGAGGATGAGGCTCAATCAAATGTACCAAGGAAAAGTATGACATCCGTTTGGTCTGCGGAACCTGTAGGTTTTCCGACAATTTCCCCCATTTAATATAAGAGGATTAAATGGGGTTTATATTAATCTGGGGACTTTTTGGTTTTCTACAAGGGCAATCCCCTATAGTTAATTACATCTTAGACAACCGAAGTCACCTAAGAAAACTCTTGATAAAGATCAGGAAATAATTATATTCACGACTTCCAAAGGTAAGGATTTCTTTCGATGAAATGTGATTAACGAAATTCAATAGGTGAATGGTTCAAATTTCAGAACATTTCATTTTATCACAGTCCAAATGAAAAGAAGACTAGGGGAAGAACACAGATTCGAGAAGAATCCCTGTGTTTTCCCAAGCTATCATATTGTTTGGCTCAATTTAGGAAAATATTTAATTTATATTTCATCCTGCCAATTTTATTATTTAGGGCTTACATTCATTTGGTGTCTATCATATGAATAGCCTGGAAGATGTGAGGGTTTATGTCATATCGGGATGACAACCTTGGAAACCTAGACGAGTTAGGGCTTATAATGCACCGGGTGCAAAAGCCTAAAAGATGAGATGAGGGTTTGCTTTGCATCGGGAAAATATCTCGAACTCCTATGGCTAGTTGCTTAATGCTGTCGGTGAATTTTTAATTTAATTTAAATAAATAATTTGAAAAGTAGTATTTGATTTTGAAAATAATTTTAAATTTGAAAATTTTAAGATATGAAATCCAACCGATCTCACATCCCGAATAGTTTATATAAACGAGCACCGCACCACAACCGTATATCTATCCCGGAGAGTAGACACACTCGCTCGATGACGGGGCTCGGTTAAATAAACTAGAAGATTTGTGACATCCGTTTGGTCTACGAAACCATTTTATTTGCCGACAAGTTCCCTCGCTTAATATAAAAACATTAAACGAGGTTTATATTACTCGGGTTCTTAAAATTCCCTATAAGGGAAAGCCCCTATAGTTAATTACATCTTAAGTGACGGGAATCACCTAAGAAAACTCTCGATAATAATCGATAGTTCTGCTCTCAAGAATTTCAAAGTTTAAGTTTTCAAGGGATTAAATTTTGGAATTTCAATAGGGAATGAATCAAATTTGGAACATTTTATTTTGGGAATTCAAAGGAAGAAAGGTAGGAGAAATCACAGATTCGAAGCGAACTTCGGTAATTTCCCGACTATCCTATTATTTTGCTTGAATTTAGGAAGGCCCTAATGTTTATCTAATGTTTCAATCTTGCCAATTTTTAATTAATTAGGACTTGTATTCGTATGATGTGATCACACAAATAGCCTCGAAGATGTGAGGGTTTATGTCGTATCAGACGACTACCTCGGAATCCTAAGATCGCTTAGGGCTTAATTTGCAATGAAAATGCCTAACAAAAGGTTGAGGATTTATGTTGCACTAGGCAAACTACCTCGAGGTCCTATGGTTTAGTTATTTAATTCTAAGAAAGTTTTGCTGAAGTAGACTCAGGTTTTGCTGATGACGATGGCCGTGCTGCCCACCATGCTCCGAGCTCCTTGTTGTTGCAGAGGTTTAATTATAAAAGGTGAAAATCAAGAGATGAGAAAAGTGTTTTGTTTTTTTTAGAAATCTTAAAGTCCAAGTGTTTTTAATATTTTAATTAAAACAAATCTTAAAGTTGATTATAACAACACCGGTTAAGATCCCACGGTTCCATTCTTCCGGCATCGTTATTTTTATCGGATTCACTTAGTCCAGATGAATTTGTTAAACTCAACTGAATGAGTTCCACACTTTCATTCAGACCGTAGGAAATCCCGTTAGCAACACGTAGGTTACATCATCTGAGGTATTCCTGATCATCCAATAAGACGTTTTAATTTAGTTGTAATTGTAGTTTTGTTGTTCTGTTTGTGATTAAATTTTGAGTTGTTTTATATTTTGAAATGTTGTGGTGGTGAATTTTATCTTGCAGTGATTTTTAATTTAGTTTTGGTTTCAGTTTTAGGGACTACCCTAAAGGTTTTGGTTTTCATACAACAGTTGTTTATCATGCAAGAAAAGTAAAGTGCATTTGCAACAAAGTAAATTGCAATAAAATAAAAGCGTACCTGGAGGGTCTTCCCGTCATCCCAAGCTGCATTTAAACACAATTTAGAATATTTAAGCATTTAAAGCAAGTTACTATGTAAAGCTAAGGGAATGGTTATGGTTTTCTACCAAGTTCCTAATCCTATAGCTAGTCACCTCCTATGACGTCTAGGTTCTTGTGTTTTGGTTTGAGGACGATTTTCTTCATCAAAGAACAATTAAGTTCAATTGTTCTTATAAATATCCTATCATATTGAGGAAGTGCTTAAGACGAGTCTTAAACATCTTTTCAATACCTCTAGGATTGTTTTAAGTCCAAGAGAATTTAATTATATAAATGAATTAATCATCCAGGAGTTCAAGTTTTGTTATCTTGCTCAGTGAACTAGGACATTTGAATATCCTATGAGTGAAGCAACACTTCACTTAACACTCCGTTTAGGAGTTATGACGACAAGAGGTTTTGAGGGCAAATCGATGTTCAAGTGATTTGTGATTTAATTTAATTTCAATTAATGGGTTTAAGTTTGGAATAGTGTTCAAGTTGTTTTAGATTTATTTTGAGTTCTTTATGTCTTAAGTGATGTTATTTTTAATTCAATTTAATTTAATTTAATTTTAATTTAATTTAATTTAGTTTTAATTTTAATTTAATTTATTTAATTTAATTTTATTTTAATTTTAACTTGGTTTTATTTTAATTTGATTTAATATGTTTTATTTTAATTTAATTTAATTTAATTTAATGTGTTTTAATTTAAGTTAATTTAATTTAAATTTTAATTTAATTTAATTTAATTTAATTTAAACTTTAATTTAATTAAATTTTAATTTAATTTTATTTTAGATTTTAATTTAATTTAAATTTTAATTTAATTTTACTTTTAATCTTAATTTAATATTTTATTTTTTATGTTTTAAAGATGATTTAATTTTAATTGTTAAAGTATAAATTTAACTCAAATTTTAAAAGAATTTAATTTAAATAATTTAACTTTAATTTAATTTAATGATTAAGACTTTTAGCATTTTAAATCTTAAATTTGGGTTATCATTTTAATTAGGAATTAAATATTATTGAGGTGATTAATTAAGGGATTCTTAAATTAAAGAACAAATCTCTTCCTAATAATATCCCTATTTTAATAATTCCAATTTTATTATTCTTCCAAATTTAATTAATTATTTAATTAAGGTTTATTTTAATTATTTTCAAATTGTTTGGTAGGTTTCTACCCTTTAATTATTTAAATTTCAATCATCCAAATCAGATTAGGATAAAATATTTTACTCTTTCATTTTATTAAGCCTAAAGTTTTAATTAAGGGTTAAAATTTTAATTACCATTTTGCCCTTCAAGCTTAATAATTTCATAACTGACTAAATTGAGCTTAAATGAATTTGAAATTTTTATGTGGCTTCACTCACATGTCAATTAAGACATTAGAGGAGAAAATGCGATTTTTCTGTATTTAATTTATTTATTTAATTATTTTTTTGTAGAAAATAGGGATTTCCAAGGAAAATTCAATAAGATGACGAAGGGAATTTTTCTGTCCTTAAGAAAATTATGGGGCATTCCTAATGACCAGAGAACCACTTGGACCAATTTTGGTGATTTTTTGAATTATATTCTTTTTATTATAATTATTTTGAGTTTTGGAGTTTTAATTAATTTAAAAATAAAATAAAGGTTGAAAAATAAATTTTATAATTTTCAAAAATCTCTCTGATATCAAGGAAACCAGAGAACCAATTTTTACAATTTTTTTGATTTTTCTTTGATTTATTAGAATTATTTTAGTGGAAATGCTAGAAAATACAATTTTTTTAATTTTAAAATTACCTTAGGGCTTTAAAATTTAATATCTCATCATAGATTTAAGAAAAATATGGGGTTTGTTCCTAAGTGGTTAGAATTCAAAATGTGACACTTTAATGAATTTTATTATTTTTGTGATTTTTATTATTTTTTAATTATTAAAAATATTAAAGTAATGCAAAAAATCAACTTTTTTAGAAAATTGCAATTTTAGTTTTCTTAAATTTCCCTAATATCAGAGAGGTCCCAAAACCAATTTGGTGAATTTTTTAGAAGTATTTTGAAAGTTATGAATTTTTGAAGTTTAATTTTGGCTAAATGGCTTAATCAACCCATTTGATAGGGCTAACCAAGTCCAATTGACTTCAAACTTTTATGGTCGGTTCCTCTAATCCTAAAGGTCAGTGGAGAATTGATTTCAAGTCAATTTGATGTATGATTAGCTCTAATTAATTAAAGCCCCATTTTGGGTGTTTAAGCCAATTATGGTTATTACAATTGAGTTAACTCAAAAACCATTTTTCCTAGGGTCCTCTGGTTATAAGAAACATCACCAAATTTTCCTAGAATTTATTTCACAAACATGCTAATTATTGGAATTAAATACTCAGAATAGTGACCTAGAATTGAAAACTCAATAACTCTTCATAGGGATGGCCTCTGACTTTGGAAAATTCAGAGAATGTTCCCAAATTTAGAGGCTTCAAAAGCCCTATGGTCTCATGTCATGGTGAATTGTATACATGCATTGAGAATTGAAATAGTGCAGAGAGTAAATAAATAATTAAAAATAAAATACTTAATGAAATTACATGATTTCTTTTCCACATTATTCTCCTCTGTTCACTGAGCAATAGGGTATTTTTATTTTATTTTTAGGATTTTCCTACACAAAGTTATGAATTTTCCAAGTTCTGGTAATTAAATAAATAAGAAAAATCCTATTTTTCTACTTAAGTGACGCGGCGCCAGCTCAACCTCGGCAGCTCCGAACGCACACGCGTCGTCTCCTGATTCGGCACCGCCATCCGACTCAGCGCTCCAGGGTCCCGCAGTTCACGTACCATCATGCTGTCCGGCTCAATCCAGACAGCCCGCTCGATACACGCTCGATCCGACTGCTCCCAGTCATCGTCTACGACTGGTGTGCGCCCGTGACCGTCAACCTTCTAACCCTAATTTCTCACTTGATTCTCAACGAATTTTTGTGTTCTTATGCTCTATGGATTCATCTTGAAGAGACGAACACATCCATACGGTAAACATGTATTTAAATTGACTGAAATTAAATAGAGAATCTCTGTAAGCTCGGGAAGAAAAGTGGGTCCATACCTTTGCTCAGAGAAGTGAAGCTTCGATCTGAGAGTTGTGTCACCTTCGATTGGGTCCAAGCAAGCTCCAGATGAAGTCCCTTGGCCTGGTGAATTTTTTAGGTATGATTTTGACCAAGCCCGATCACAAAGCTTGGAGGCTCGGAAGCAATGGCCGGCCTGGAGAGGGGGCTTTTGCCGGTAAACTTCTTCTCTTGGTCCGGTGAAGGTGTAGGACCAATCAATTTGGGGATTGGCTCACCGTGGAGAAGTGTCCTGGTTTTGGGCTTGGATTTCAACTCTGAAATTGAGCTCACAGAGAGGAAATGGCAGGGGGATTTCAATGGGAATCAAGTTCTCTATGTGTGGGGAGTAGTCTGGAACAATTTTGGCAGAGTTTCCTTAAGGTTTATTTCAGCACCTCCCATGGCCGAGAGGGGGTGGTGTTTAAATAGGAGAGGGTGGAGGGCCTCCCAGGGGGGTTTAAGGCTTGAGATCAGCTGCTTAGGTCAAGGGAAGAACAGCCATGGTGGCCATTGGGCATGGGGCAGCTCAGCAAGGGAGAATTGAATTTTTTGGCTCCTCCCAAGGTCTCGGCCATGGTGTTTTCCGGCGGCCTGGTGGCTAGCCGGCCAGGCACTGGTCACCATCTTGTTCGAGTGGGTCGTGGCTAGGGTTTAGTGCAATCAATTGGCCATGGACATGTGTAAAGGAGTTTGATTTAAATGGAATGGGAGAAGGCTCATTTTTGGCATGGTTTGGGTCAACCCATGGAAATAGGCTTGGTGCACCTCCCCAAGACCTGATTTTGAGCTGAGGGAATCATTTAGGTCAGCTTAGGAGTGGTGAAGTCTCCATCCATGGTGAGGTGGCTAAGCATGGTTTAGTGTGTGACATGCTTAAGGTAAAAAAGGGTTTAAAAGGGTTTAAGAAAGAGATCCCCTCTCTTGCCATTAATGGTTTGGTGAGGTGGAAAGTAGATTCCATGGCTCTCATGGCTCCCATGGGGCTCATGCATGGCTTCATGGCTCACCTTTGGCTTGGGGAAAAGTTTGGTCAATTTCATGAAAAAGGCTTTAAAAATTTTGGTAATTTAGGGGTGATTTGATGGGATTTGGCATATGGCTTGATTTGGATTTATTTTATCATGGATTTAGAACTTAGGAGATGGTTTTATCAAAAGGATGATGATAGAGGATTGTCATGTGGGCTTTAGGCCTTTTGAAATTATTTTTGATGGGCTTTTAGGAAGGCTAAGAGGATGACCTTTAGGTTTAAGAATGAATTCATGGATGGGAATTTTGTAGAAGTTTGGGCCAAATAATTGTTGGGTTTGGTTTAGGGATATGTCATGAGTGATTTGAAATGAGTTTGGAGTGATTTGGGTTTGAATGGGGTTGGATTTGGGCCTCTTTGGTAAATGGGCCAATGTATGTCAAATTGGGCTAACTTGGGCCAATGTTGGGCTAGGGTTAAAATTGATGTAAAATTAATGTTGGGAAATGTTTATGGGAGTGTTTCAAAGAGGTTTTGACTTTGGTTGGGTTTTGATTTTGGGGTTTGGGCTTATTTGGGTTAGGTTTGGGTTTAGGTCAAAATTGGGTCTTTTAGCTTTGGGTTGAATTTGAGTGGGGTTTGGGTCAAAATTTTGAGCAAATTATGTTAGTGTTTTGTTTGTGGGGATGTTAGGGAAGGTTTAGAAAAGATTTGGGGTTAATTGGAGTTGAATTGGGTGAGTTTGAGCTAAGTTTGGGTCATGGGTCCAAATTGGGCTTTAAGGTCAAAAGTGAAATTGGATTCAAATGTCAATCAAATTGGGCTTGGATTTGGTCTAGATTGGTGTTGGGGATGTTGAATTGAAGTTTAGAATTGAATTGGACCAGAATTTGGGTCAATTGGGTAGGTTTGGTTTGACATTAGGTTTACTTTGGGTTAAAAGGGGTCAAATTGGGGATTTTGACAAAAGTGGGGTAAATTGACAAAATTGGCCCATGGTATAGTTGAACAAAATGAAATTGGGAATATTTGGGATTTTGCTGGAATTTTCTGGGAATTTTCTGAATTTTTGGATTTTTGGGTCAAGAGGGGCATTTTGGGTATTTGGAGGGTATTGGGGGGTATTTTTGGAATTTTTTGTATTTTTGGCTATGAATGATCAATTTGAGTGATGTAGGATGTTTGGGATTGGTTTTGAGGAATTTGGGTGATTTTGGAGAATTTTGAAAAATTTGGGTAATTTCAAAGGTTTTTTGGGTAGAATAGGCCCGGGGGTCAAAAATTGAAAATTTGGAAAATTGAAGATTGGGTAAATGTAAGTGGAATGAAGTCATTTTAGTTGAGCTATGAAGCCATATCAAGCCCACATGAGCCATGAAGGGACTCATTTGAGGCATTCACTATGTTGTTCCTAACCCTCTTAGCCAAGGGCTTAGGGGTTAAGGACCATCCTTGTGAATCACCTTCATGAGTCAGGAGGTCAAGTTGTGTATGGGTGTGGTTTTAGGAGGTGTGCGAAAGTGTAGTGTATAAGTGTAGTGTGTGTGTAAGTCAGCCCTCACCAGACCAGGCCACTCAGGGCAGTCCTAAGGCCAAAGAGTCCTATAGGAACTCATCCTTTAAACTTCCACATTTGATTTCAACCCTCTAGGTGATTAGGGGTCTACAAGGAGTTTGCAGGGAGTTAAGAAGTGGTTTGAATTTCTAAGTGGTGGGTCCCAATTCTAATCCTCTAGGATAGTCAAAGGAAAAGCCTAAGGCTAGATCCTAAGTACTAAAAAGAAGAAGAGAAGACCTCATAAAAAATGAGGTCAACAAATGGACCCCCAATAGGTGTGGTGTGCTAACCAAGCACACCGCGCGTATTGGCGTTGACCGAAAAGATCAACAAAACCAACACATATGTCCAAGTGACAGACTTAGGACAAAGTAGAAGAATTATTTCTAGGGAGTGTTAAGTATATCTCCGAGACTGGAGATTCCTGAACTCTCGCTGGGGAAAGGAAAAGGAGGTGAATCCCAAATCACATGATCTGGGGGAATTTCGATTTAGATTTCATTTTATTTCAGTTTAATTTTTGATGTGTAAGTTTAGATTTTGAGTTTTAATTTAGATTGAAGTTTTGTTAAAATTAATTTGAAGGGATTTGAACTTGAAATGAAAATTGGAATTTTGTGGTTTTAGATGTAACATCTTCAACCTCAAAAATTTGAATTGATTGGATCGAACCATTACAATGAGGAAAGAACTCGTAGCAATGCGGTATTGGATGTAAAATCCTTAACCTCAACAGACTTGATTTGGTGTGCTTCATTGCAATAGGTAAAGAACCTAAAGCAATGCAAGTATCGGATGTAAAATCCTCAACCCCAAAAGTTTGATTTTGATGTATTTCATCGTGATAGGAAAGAACCTAAAGCAATGCAGTATCGTATGTAAAATCCTCAACCCCAAAAGTTTGATTTTGTTGTATTTCATTGCGATAGGGAAAGAACCTAAAGCAATGCAGTATCGGATGTAAAATCCTCAACCCCAAAAGTTTGATTTTGATGTATTTCATTGCTATAGGGAAAGAACCTAAAGTAATGCAGTATCGGATGTAAAATCCTCAATCCCAAGAATTTGATTTTGATGTATTTCATTGCGATAGGGAAAGAACCTAAAGCAATGTAGTCTCGGATGTAAAATCCTCAACCCCAAGAATTTGATTTTTGATGTATTTCATTGCTATAGGGAAAGAACCTAAAGCAATGCAGTCTCGGATGTAAAATCCTCAACCCCAAGAAATTGATTTTGATGTATTTCATTGCGATAGGGAAAGAGCCTAAAGCAATGCAGTCTCGGATGTAAAATCCTCAACCCCAAGAATTTGATTTTGATGTATTTCATTGCGATAGGGAAAAAACCTAAAGCAATGCAGTCTCGGATGTAAAATCCTCAACCCCAAGAATTTGATTTTGATGTATTTCATTGCGGTAGGGAAAGAACCTAAAGCAAAGCAGTCTCGGATGTAAAATCCTCAACCCCAAGAATTTGATTTTGATGTATTTCATTTTGTAAAGATTTGTAGTGTTGATTTGAAAAGTGTGGAATTTTGGTGTTTCGAGAATTTCATGAAAGTTGTAAAAGATTTTTGTGAAATGAAACAGATTATGAGGGAATATGTAGATGCTACATATCCCATTCAAAAGAGTTGATCGAAAGTTGCTGGTTTGGATTGGATACAATTCCTCGCCACTAGATCCGAATCAAAAACCTCGTGGCTCCGTGTCAATGGAATCGACCGCTTCCATCCCAGACAAGGGAGAGAGTAGAACGGATTGGATTTCAGATTTGGAAGGTTGAGTTTGAATTTGATTGAGATTTGATTTGAGATTTGGAAAGTTGAATTTGAATTTGATTGAGATTTGATTTAAAATTCGTGTTCATTTTGTTTGTCCTTTAACGATTCAAATTAGCTTTATCGTTCATTTAATGTTCATGTGAATTTGGCGTTCATCATTTTTTAGATTTTTAAGGAAAGTTTTATTTTATTCTTTTTGTTTCTTTTCTGTTCTTTGTTCGAAGTTCATTTAACTTTAATGGCGTTTCCCAGTCAACTTACACAAAAGAGGTGAAGGCCAAAAATGTGACATGGTCACTTTCATTCCAATCATGTTGAAGATACATCATATAGACTCAAAACTGACTGTGTATGATCTTTGTTGATCCATCCAAAAAGGCATCTGTCAAAAAATCCATGTCTGAATAGTGAGGTACATGGTCAATAACATCACCTTCCAAGCCATACTTGGCAAGGATGCCGTATGGATGTACGTTGAAGGTGTGATATTTTCCATGTAACTCACAGCTCGTAAGGCCGGAGGCTCTCTAGCTCTGGGTCTTGCTGGAAGAGGTAAGGTGCTTTCTCGTCATCCATCCTTCTGAAAGTAACTGAGATCCGCTTCATTGGTACTCCCGGTATGCAATGTTTAGCAACATCTGCTCCGTTGCCCTTTAGTATCATGACAGAACCTACCGGTAATGGTATCTTTACCGGCCCTCGTAACTCACATGGGCTCGCTATCCGGAGGTCGATCCGAACATGATATTACACTCGTTCGTAAAAGAAACCGTGCGTAAGGTGTCCGACAAAGTCGTGGTGATCTATGTGCCGGGGTATGCAAGTCACCCTTCTTGTAAATGTTAATGATGTAACCGCTGGGTATGCAATCCGCCGGCAGTACTCTCCATGTTATCATTCTCTTTACCATCCTTTTGATGACTAATGACATTGGATCCACTCGGCCATGACGGAGTATCCCCGTGGGTTTCCTTTCCCGTCTTCTCGTGAAGTTGTAGCAGCATCCACATTGTATCGTAATTCTCCCTTTCCCCGGCATCCACCTCCGGGGTTCCGAGTAAGTGTTTTCTCAGGCGGCCTCGCTCGACCCATTCTTTTCAAATCCCGGATGCGATCCACGATTTGTTGTTGTTCGTATTCCGAGAACACGTCCGTATGTAGCTCGAGGCCTTCTAAGTATATTGATCCTCCCCGCCTCGATTCTCTCGAAGTATTCAAAAGTTTGCTTCTCGACATTCTGCATTCTTTCTAGCTCGTATTCTGGAATAATCTGCAAATGGCAAGGCCTGGTGACGTACTGTGGGATATATGTCTCAATCCCTTCACGTTCTCCTGCATACCTCGGCTCCTCGGGGATGGTCTCCGTTGGGACATCCTCCGGGTTGCTTCGCAACAAGGTCATGCATTACCGGTGGCTTTATCCGGTGGCGTGGTAGCCTTCCTTCTTCCGATCTTCTTGAGATTTCCCCGGTCTCTTCGTTATCCTCGTAGCCGGCCTCCTTTCTTCGAGTTCCCGGCGAACCGGCATCCTCGAAGTATATGCATCGGTAGTAGCGATCGCCTCGTCGCGCCGGTCCGCTCGCTAGTTTAGTTAACATCTTGCGGATACGGTGATTTTTATTTCTTTGTTGAGTTGCTCGTGAGAGTAGCTCTTCGTACTTCCCGAATTTATGTGGGCGCGGCGCCGACAAGCTCGCCCTCTCGCCGTAGCGACTACGTACTTGATTTTCTTGTCCTCTTCGGTGTTTGTTTTCCTTTTCTTGTTGCCGGATTGGTGGCTTGGGCCACCCACTTTCATTATCGTCCGGATCGGGCAGTCCTCTCGGTCAATCGGGACCCGGCCACCTTCCTCGTATCGCGCACTCGCAGTGCGAAGTCCGAGTCAATCTCTATTATCGCTCCATCTTTCACCCTCTTTTCATCGAGTGCAAGGCTTACGCCATTTCTAAAGTTCAGGACCAACCGCCCGTTCGACATTTCCCTGCGAAAAGACAAGGAAAAGGATCAGTGGCTGTACTAAGAACAAGAACATTAAGAAAACATTTATTAGAGATAGAGTTTTCTTTTTTTTTTCTTTATTACTTTTGTATTTTTAAATTCAACAGGAATGAAGTGGGAAAAGATCAGGAAAAAGATTTTGATATGGAAGAGAAAACTAAGAAAACTTTATTATCATGATTTTATTTATTTTAGCACATTTTTTTTATTATTTTTTGGGTTCGGACCCAGTCATAAGTAATTACTTCACCCGTGCTTCTAGGGATGAAAAATTCATTCTTTCGAAACATCAGGTAGCGTAATACTTCTTCAAGTATCGTCCGTTGATCGGAAGCATATGTCGTTCCCCTTGGCAATTCACTAGCTGGTAGGAGCCTCCTGAGTAGACTGCCTCAACCACAAACGGCCCTTCCCAAGTGGGTTCAAATTTTCCTCCTATCTTGCGGTGTGCAAGGATAGGTCTCTTGAGAAAGAGAACTACGTCACCAACTTTGAAGGTTCTTGGGCGGACCAGTCTGTCATGGGCTTGAACCATCTTAGCTTGGTATAGTTCTAAATTCTCCCGCACCGCAAGTCTTTTCCCTTCCGTGCTTTCCAATTCTTCTAGTCGTAATTTGGCATTTTCTTCTATCGTGATTTTGTTTGCAACTCGCAATTCCGAGTGAAGGAAGCCGGACCTCTAAGGGTAACACTCGCCTCGGACCCATACACCGCAGCGTAAGGTGTAGCTTCGAGTAGGAGTTCGAAGGTTGTCCGGTAGGACCATAAGGCTTCTAATAACTTCTCGTGCCAATTTCTCTTATTATCGTCCAAAGTTTTCTTTAAGATTTGAACGAGAGTTTTATTAAAAGCCTCAGCATGTGCCGTTTGCTCTTGGGTAGTAAATTGTTGAATACCGCCAGTCGATTCGGTTGTCTCCCGACAAAATTGTTGATTTACGTGCTTCCGAATGCCGACCCATTATCCGAGATGATCCCGCGCGGCACTCCGAAACGGTAGACAACTTGGTTCTTGAAAAACTCGTAGCACATGGTGTGCTTTCACTTCTCTAAGTGGAACTGCCTCTGCCCACTTGGAAAAGTAATATGTAGCCGCAAGAATGAAGCGATGTCTTTTGAAGATGGTGGTTCTATTGGACCCACTATATCTGTTCCCCAACATTCAAATGGCCATGACACAATTGTCGGATGTAGCACATCCGGAGGTTGGTGTAGAACCACTCCGTGCACTTGGCATTGGTGACGACTCTTGGAGATTTTCATGCGCTCAGTCATCATCGAGGGCCAGTAATACCCTAGTCTTTTAATTTTCATTTTCATCTTCGGACCCGACTGGTGAGCACCACAGAGTCCCGAATGCACCTCTTTAACAATTTCACGGGCCTCAGACCCTCTTAGGCACCTTAGCCACATTTGATCGAAAGACCTTCTGTATAACGTGTTGTTTATTAATGCGTAGGACGAAGTTCTTTCTCGATCCGATGGGCTAACGACCTATCGTCCGGTAGTTTTCCCGTTTGCGGTGTAGTCTCATTAATGGCCGTCGCCAATCTTTCGTGTTTTCTCGTCACCGTTGCAACCGGTTCTTATTCTTTTTCCGATTTGTGTATTGTGTCCATGTCGAGCCGTGATAGGACCCGATGTTCGTGAACCGAAACTTCCATCGATTCATCTTGTAAGCGTGCAAATTCTTTTGCGAGGCGGGCTAACGCATCCGCTAAAGCGTTTTCTTCTCGGGAATTTTGTAGATCGTCCATTCGGAATCCGTTCCAACGGCTTCATGGCATACTCGGAAGTATTGCTCGAGTCTTGGCTTTAAAATTTTGTACTCGTCCAACGATCCGTTGAATGATTAACTCGCGAATCCCCGTAGATGTTGATGTTTGTTATCCCCATTCGAATAGTTAATTCCGAGTCCCGTTACGAGAGCTTCGTATTCGCTTCGTTGTTTGTACACGGCTCGTTAAGTGGTAGGAGTATCTTAACATCCCCCGCTCCGGTGTTATAAAGATTAGTCCGATTCCCCGCCTTACCGGCACTATCACTTGCGATTCTTCGTCTTTGTGTGTCGAAGATGCTCCGTCGAAATATAATTCCCAACGTCGATCATTAGTGGTCTTCTAGGCTCATTATTTGTTCGTCCGGCAAGTCGTCATCGAGAGGAGATTCTGCCGTGAAGGGTGTGCCGCGAGGAAGTCTACAGATTTGTCCCTTTACGGCACGAAGAGGCACGAAAGTTATATCGAATTGCAATAATATCATCGACCACCCGGCAAGTCCGCCGTAAAGCGTTGGACGGGTCATCAAGTATTGCAATGGATTAAATTTCGAGATTAGGTTGACCTTATGAGAAAGCATGTAGTGCCTGACTTTTTGAGCGGCGAAGATCATGGCCAAACAGTGCTTTTCAATTGTGGGATACTTTATTTCCGTCGAAAGTAAATGACGGCTTAGGTAGTAAAGAGCATTTTCTTTACCCTCATCATTGACCTGGGCTAACAGGGCTCCGAGAGAGTCGTCTAAAGCCGCGGTATAAAGTATCAACGGTCTACCTGAGACTGGGGCTGCCAAGACAGGAGGTGTCATTAAATATTGTTTAATGTCCTCGAAGGCCCTCTGGCATTTCTCTTCCCAAATAAATTTGGCATCCTTTTTAACTAATGCCGAGAAAGGCTGATACCTTCCTGACAAGTTCGAGATAAAGCGTCGAAGATATGCCACCTTTTCTTGAAAAGATCGTAGTTGTTTTAAGGTTCTGGGAGGTGGCATTTCTAAGATAGCTTTAATCTTTTCCGGGTCGATTTCAATTCCACGATGTCGGACAACGAATCCTAAGAATTTCCCGGAGGTGACGCCGAAGGCGCATTTTAAGGGATTCATCTTAAGGTTAAATTGTCTTAATCGTTCGAAAACAATTCTCAAGTCATACAGGTGGTTTTCCTTTACTTTGCTTTTGATGACCACATCATCCACGTAGCATTCGACTTGATTGTGGATGAGATCATCAAAAATTCTTGTCATCGCTCTCTGTAGGTTGCTCCCGCGTTCTTCGATCCGAATGGCATCACCGTGTAGCAATATACTCGATCGACTTTCCGAATCGTCGTAAGTTTTTCATCTTCCGGAGCCATTTTTATCCGGTTGTATCCCGAAGATCCATCCATGAATGAGAATATTTCATGTGTTGAAGCAATGTCGATCATTAATTCGGGATCGTTAGAGGGAATTCATCTTTTGGACATTCCTTGTTTAAATCTCTGAAATCCACACAAATTCTGATCTGACCATTCTTCTTCCTGACTGGTACCACATTGGCTAGCCAAGTCGGGTATTGTTCTTTAGGGACAAATCTAGCGTCTATTAGCTTTTTAACATCAGCTATGACATGCTGTTCAATTTCTAGACACATTCTTCTGGAACCTCGTCCGATCGGAACGTAGTAGGATCCACTCCTAGCTTATGGATCGCGACCTCTAGAGCTAATTCGGCATCTCATCGTAGTTCCAAGCAAAACAGTCTTTAAATTCCATTAATAACTTGATTATTTCTTCGGAGTCTTCTTCATTGAGTAAGGAGCTAACAAAGGTAGGTCTAGGCTCTTCATTAGTACCTAAGTTAACTTCTGTTAACTCATCTATTGTAGATTTGATCTCTTCTTCGAACTCTGGTGGGGCGTTTCCAATTTGTAAATCTTCAAGTTCTTCCGTAGCTTCCATGCGATCTTCATTAGACTTGCAAGTGACAACCATGCAAAATTCAGTATCGTCAACTGATCCTACTGTGCCAAATCCGAGACCATGCCTTGAATTGGGTGGACGACCGGAGTTATTCCATAAATTTTCAAAATGTTGCGATTGACCTTTTGTCCATTGTCGAGGTAAGAAACCACGCTGAATTAAATTTTGAACACAGGGAGAGTACCACTCAAAAGGCAATTCCATTAATTCTGATGAAGTAGCATCTTCAAATTGTACATTATTTTCAGTTTTGGAGGGAGGAGCACCACGATAGAATTTGATTGGCTTTGCACCGCCGCTACGTACCTCTTTGACCACCATACCCTCTTTCTTATTAAAATGGATCGGGGTCAGGGTCATAGTATGTACATAGTGGTTAATCTTCTCGTACATCGATTTATATTCCTCGTTCTTTTCATCTTCGAGAGAGATCCTGAATTGCAGCTTCTTCCGACTTATTGTCGCTGCTTCTTGCTTGATTTCTTTTTCTTCTTCAGAACTGTCTTCCCAATCAACATTGATGGCTAGTTTCCTCTGTCCAACTGTCCTAATGTCTCTGCCACGACCTCGTCCCCGACCTCGACCTCGGATGCGAGTTGTAGAGAAACCTTCACTATCTTGCTATAAGGGAGTGGTGAGTGACTGTTGGACTAGGACTACAGGCTCTTCGTCGTCCCGAACTTCCTTTGCTTCATTCGTTATGGTATCTCTGGAGAAGATTGTTTTCTTCGGAGGTGCGTAATAAGCCGCATCTTCATGGATTCCAATTTCATGTACGGAGAATGGTTGTAAGTCACCTTTGATGCACTCGTTCCCCTCCATCGTAGTATTTGATGCACCGATGTAGAGATGATGGTACCATCCGGTTTTCATGTATCCATAGTCGGCCCGAGAGAGCGTTGAATGACGTTTCCGAATCAATTATGTGAAATTTCGCGGTTGTCTTTGCTAAGTCACCGGTCTTCATTAGCAGTCTTATTGATCCGAGGGATCTTTCTCCTTTCTGGTTGAATCCTCTTAATAACATTTTGTCCGCTTCGAGCTCGCGAGCATCAATTTCCAAGTATGCTAGCGTTCGAAGATTCATTATATTGATTGATGCTCCCGGATCCACCAATACTCCGGAGAGTGTAAACTTCTCAGTGTAATCGAAATGTACAACGGTCGGTTGTGGTCTGCTGTCCCAAGTAGTAGGTCATTGTCCGTGAAGGTAACACCTCGCTGTTCCTTTAACGAGCAAACCTCATCTAAGGAATCTCCGGTCATTTGAGCTAAGCAAATTTCTAGATCAAGTAAGGCCTTGATCAGAGCTTCTCTCATCTCCTTTGATAAGATGAGAGCGTCGTAGATGCTCAGTTTGGTCGGTAGTTTCCTAAGATGGGCTAGCACGTTGTAGTCCACTTTATTTTCATGTGTCTCGTTTTCTTCCCGAATGGGTATTTCTTCCGTTGGGGTTGGTTCTTCCCGAACAACAACTCTGCTTTCCTTTGTCCTTTGGACCCATTCTCGGAGGTAGAACTCTTCCACTTCTTAAGTTGACTTCGTGATTTCTTCGAATCTAGTATTGAGTTTGCTTGGTGTCTCCTTCGAATCGGAATGACAGGTTCTTCTGGATTAGCTTCGGAGTCTGAAGGCTCTAACTCTATTGTGACTGGAGCTCCTCGAAACTCGCAAATAGATCCGTTGCTTGTTGAACTCTCGTAGCCTCCTTGATGGATGTCTTCTTTGTCATTGTGATCGTCGAGATTGTGTATGATTTGAGAATTGTTATTTGTATCGGAATCGACGTCCGGATTAGGTTGGTTGTCGCTAGTTACGTAATTGTTAGAAACAGTCAAAACGTAGCCAACGCCATAACCCTTATCATTATAAGATCCCACCGGAGTGAGCAAATAATCATACAGAGTCAGAGGTTCGAGGGATTTCTCCCCCGAATCGGAAACAACTATCCTAGGATAAGCAGCCCCTAGTCTAGCCTCAGGAGCCTCGATCTTCTCTTCTTCATCAATTTTCTTCTTTTCTTCAATTGTCTCTTGTTGAGGTGGTTCTTCTATCACAAGTGATAGTGCCTACTTGACAGGTTTCGAACTCTAAATTGAGGCTCGCACCGAAGTGGTTTGGATGCGATCTAAAATCTTCTTCGAAGACTTTGTCCAAGCGGTAGTTCATCCATCATCAGTCGCATAGGGATCTATCGGAACAATGAAATCCGTTGAGATAACATTGACGGAACCTCATTTCTGGGGTTCCTTCATGTATTCCTTCGGGATTGTTATGTTCCCTTTTCGAAGATTGTCGTTGAGCCAACTTTTGAAGGTAATACAATCTTCTATCTTGTGCCCGAGCATCCGGTGGTAAGGGCAAAAGTTGGGATCACCTTTCTTGTCGACTTCTTCTGGTCTCTTAGGCTCAGGCAGTTGGAAATCTGGAGTCTTCATCAGATTGCGAAACATTTTCGGCACTGCCTCATTCTTGAACGGATACTCCCTGCTCAGAAGCTCCCTTAACATACGTTGTGGACGAGGAGGTTGTTCATACTGTTGAGATGACTGATAGCTGGGTCGGGGTTGCTGGTAATTCTGTTGAGGTTGCTGCGGCCGTTCTGACGGTATTTGTATCGGCTGCTTGCCTTTATCGACTGTTGCGACGATCCCAGACTTCTTTTCAAAAGTTTTCACGGGCTTCTGTTTGTCTGTTTTGTCGGTGAAATTTAATTTCTTCGCCTCCTATTGCAAGCTTCCGGCCTTGCTTAACAACTTCTCGAAAGTCTTAATAGTAAATCCCTTGAGGAGAAGTGCTATCGGGCCATGAATGCTCTTAAGTAAAATGCCGATCGCATGCTTTGTTCTTGTAGCCGTGGCTCACACTTCATACTTAGATTCCTCCATCGAAGTATATAGTCCACCAAAGTTTCGTTCAGCCTTCGCTTCTCTACCACTAAATCACCTATAGTGATGTGGTGCCGAGCTCCGACAAATCGCTTGATGAAGAGGTTCTCTAATTCTGAAAATGTCTTTACCGAACCGTTCGGTAATTCCGCATACCAATGAAAGACGATCCCTGACAGGCTGCTGACAAATTGTCGAAAGAGTAAAGCATCACTTCAGCCGGCATTGCAACAACTGGCACGAAAATGTGTAACATGCTGCCGAGGGTTTCTGGTTCCATCAAAGGTCTTGAATAGAGGTGGTACAAAGCCTTTCGGATATTGGACAGCGTCGAATTCTTCGGGGTAAGGTCTACCCGTCCGAATGGATGTCCCGCTCTTTGATTGTGCCAAGGCTTCTCGCACTCGCCTGTTCCACCATGCTCTTGATATCCTTCTCTAGAATCATATTCTGGGTAGAATCTTTCTTTGGCTGATCGTCTCCGTTAACAGATGTAATCTCTTTTCCTCTGTCTGTAATATGAATAACTTCTAGAGGCGTTTCTCTTAGGGGTTGAGCCTGACTCTGAAGAGTGGCTAGGACTGCAGCCGTCTCTTCCATCCTTTTTGCCAATTGAGAGATTGTATCATCTTTTTCTCGAATTTGTGCTCTTAATGCTTCCGGTTCATCTCTTTCCACAGCTGCCGGAGCACCTTGCGAAGCTGACGATGCTCGTGTTTCAACCATGTTAATTTCTGCATATTCATCATCCATGAATTCTGATGAGTAGACTTCATCTCTGAATTTTTCTTCTCTTTCTCTTGCTAATCGTTGAATATCAGTTCTTAGCTTTTCCATAGCGTCTTCCAATGGTCTTTTTCGTGCGGTTTCGCAGTTATCATGCGATGGCTGTCGGGTTTCCTTTTTGGGAGTCTCCTTCATTACAGTGGCGCTCTCTTCGGACTCGAGTCTCCTGGTGAGACTTTCCTTTTCTGGTCTCCGTTTCGATCTTAATTGGCCGGTAGTGGGACGCCATACGATCCTTCTAGCAGCAGAAGGCCTAGGACCGGATGGTCTGTCGGCTGAATGTTGGAAGGTGGTATCCTCCCTGATATGTAAACCTGAAACAACAACAGGTGGACTAGCCTTCATCTTCTTACTCGGCTTTTCTGTAGCGATAGCAGGTTCTACTCGTGGCCCAAGACGGGATTTGGCCGGAACCCGTCCTATCCTTCTTAAAACCTCCGATACAGGGCATTTCTCTTTCTTTGCTAACTTCTCTATCACAGTCTGTAGTCGGGCAAATGGTGTAATCCTAGCCCTTTTCTTTCGGCTGTCGCTATAGTATGCTAGTCGAGGTAATGTAGGAGCAATCCTGCGGACATTTTCCTCGTCAGCTGCGGCGGAAAGGGGATGGAATCTACTTCCTTCCAAAAGCGGTGTATACTCAGGCAATGGTATGTACTCAGGTAGTGGTGTGTACTCGGGGATTTCTTCTAAGAAAGCGACTTCAGCAGCTCTGGCCTTCCCGGCGATCTTCCTACCTCTCGATTCTTCTCCGAGTCCGTGTTAGGGGTGGAACCCTCGAGCTGGACCCAATTTCAATAACGAAGGTCTTGCACGGAAATCTGTACCCTCCACCGTAACATGCTCGTTACAAATTTGAACTTCCTTCCCTTCGGTCTGGCGGAAGCCGGGGTAGGTGCGAGACGACTAGACCAGTGGGGGTAGAGATAACGGTCCTCCTATGGACAGTAGTATTCCTCTCAGCTCGAACCCTTAGCAGGGGAGGGAACTCTTGAGTTGACTTAAGGTTGAACTCGATCAAAGGTCTTTCAGTTCCAGATACTTTGTCTGTCAGTGCGAAAAGGGTAACGTCAGTGATCTTGACATTTGTGTTATCGAATCCTTGTCCAAACCGGATGATCCCATTGTCGGGCAACTCATCCTTGTAAACGGCGAAGTCCGATCCATTGGTGAAGGAGAAAATCAGCTTTGGGGCTTCCATTTCTGCAACGTAGATTCTGATTGTCAGTCCCAAGTTATGCTTCTTCTCATCAGGACGAAAAGAAAGGAATCGAAAAGAGTCCGAACACATTCTTGTTCATGTATTTATAAAAAAAGTGTTATTTGTTAAAAGAGTCATTCATTAGAGGGTTTGTTTATTAGGAACGGAATGTTCAAAGTTGTAGAGAAGGTAAAGAATCCGATTCAGAATTGGAAGGGAAAGAAAGTCTTATGCAAGACTTCTTGACTCGAAGGACTGCTCCTAAACTAACACCTATTGACGGTCCACCCCACCTCAGAAAAGAGGCAAAAGGATCTCGGAACCTCTCTGTTTAGGGGTGTCTAAACAGTGGCTCCTAAATCCGAGAGAATGTTGGCTATACTCGTTCAAGGTAGAAATGAACATAGTATTCCAACGGAAAGAAGGGTAGTTTGATCCACTAGGGACATGGATACACTACCGATTTTTGAAAGCAGAACTATCTGATTAGAAATGGAGAGAGGAATTATCCCCAGCGGAGTCGCCATAAATTGTCGGTGAATTTTTAATTTAATTTAAATAAATAATTTGAAAAGTAGTATTTGATTTTGAAAATAATTTTAAATTTGAAAATTTTAAGATATGAAATCCAACTGATCTCACATCCGGAATAGTTTATATAAACGAGCACCGCACAACAAACTGTATATCTATCCCGGAGAGTAGACACACTGCTTCATGATGGGGCTCGGTTAAATAAACTAGAAGATTTGTGACATCCGTTTGGTCTACTAAACCATTTTATTTGCCGACAAGTTCCCCTGCTTAATATAAAAACATTAAATAGGGTTTATATTACCTGGGTTCTTAAAATTCCCTATAAGGGCAAGCCCCTATAGTTAATTACATCTTAAGTGACGGAACCACCTAAGAAAACTCTCGATAATAATCAGTGGCTCTGCTCTCAAGAATTTCAAAGTTTAAGTTTTCAAGGGATTGAATTTTGGAATTTCAATAGGGAATGAATCAAATTTGGAACATTTTATTTTGGGAATTCAAAGGAAGAAAGGTAGGAGAAATCACAGATTCGAAGCTAACTTCGGTAATTTCTCGACTATCCTATTGTTTGGCTTGAATTTTGGAAAGCCCTAATGTTTAACTAATGTTTCAATCTTGCCAATTTTTAATTAATTAGGACTTATATTCGTATGATGTGATCACACAAATAGCCTCGAAGATGTGAGGGTTTATGTCGTATCAGACGACTACCTCAGAATCCTAAGATCGGTTAGGGCTTAATTTGCAATGCAAATGCCTAACAAAAGGTTGAGGATTTATGTTGCACTAGGCAAACTACCTCGAGGACCTATGGTTTAGTTATTTAATTCTAAGAAAGTTTTGCTGAAGTAGACTTAGGTTTTGCTGATGACGATGGCCGTGCTGCCCACCATGCTCCGAGCTCCTTGTTGTTGCAGAGGTTTAATTATAGAAGGTGAAAATCAAGAGATGAGAAAAGTGTTTTGTTTTTTTAGAAATCTTAAAGTCCAAGTGTTTTTAATATTTTAATTAAAACAAATCTTAAAGTTGATTATAACAACACCGGTTAAGATCCCACTGGCTCCATCCTTCCGCATCGTTATTTTTATCGGATTCACTTAGTCCGGATAAATTTGCTAAACTCAATCGAATGAGTTCCACACTTTCATTCGGACCGTGGGAAATCCCGTTAGCAACACGTAGGTTACATCATCCGAGGTATTCCCGATCATCCAACAAGACGTTTTAATTTAGTTGTAGTTGTAGTTTTGTTGTTCCGTTTGTGATTAAATTTTGAGTTGTTTTATATTTTGAAATGTTGTGGCGGTGAATTTTATCTTGCAGTGATTTTTAATTTAGTTTTGGTTTCAGTTTTAGGGACTACCCTAAAGGTTTTGGTTTTCATGCAACAGTTGTTTATCATGCAAGAAAAGTAAAGTGCATTTGCAATAAAGTAAATTGCAATAAAATAAAAGCGTACCTGGAGGGTCTTCCCGTCATCCCAAGCTGCACTTAAACACAATTTAGAATATTTAAGCATTTAAAGCAAGTTCCTAGGTAAAGCTAAGGGAAGGGTTATGGTTTTCTACCAAGTTCCTATTCCTATAGCTAGTCACCTCCTATAACGTCTAAGTTCTTGTGTTTTGGTTTAAGGACGATTTTCTTCATCAAAGAACAATTAAGTTCAATTGTTCTTATAAATATCCTATCATATTGAGGAAGTGCTTAAGACGAGTCTTAAACATCTTTTCAATACCTCTAGGATTGTTTTAAGTCCAAGAGAATTTAATTATATCAATGAATTAATCATCCAGGAGTTCAAGTTTTGTTATCTTGCTCAGTGAACTAGGACATTTGAATATCCTATGAGTGAAGTAACACTTCACTTAACACTCCGTTTAGGAGTTATGACGACAAGAGCTTTTGAGGGCAAATCGATGTTCAAGTGATTTGTGATTTAATTTAATTTCAATTAATGGGTTTAAGTTTGGAATAGTGTTCAAGTTGTTTTAGATTTATTTTGAGTTCTTTATGTCTTAAGTGATGTTATTTTTAATTCAATTTAATTTAATTTAATTTTAATTTAATTTAATTTAGTTTTAATTTTAATTTATTTAATTTAATTTAATTTAGTTTTAATTTTAACTTGGTTTTATTTTAATTTGATTTAATATGTTTTAATTTAATTTAATTTAATTTAATTTAATGTGTTTTAATTTAATTTAATTTAATTTAATTTAATTTAAATTTTAATTTAATTTAATTTAATTTAATTTAAACTTTAATTTAGTTAAATTTTAATTTAATTTTATTTTAGATTTTAATTTAATTTAAATTTTAATTTAATTTTACTTTTAATCTTAATTTAATATTATATTTTTTATGTTTTAAAGATGATTTAATTTTAATTGTTAAAGTATTAATTTAACTCGAAATTTTAAAAGGATTTAATTTAAATAATTTAACTTTAATTTAATTTAATGATTAAGTCTTTTAGCATTTTAAATCTTAAATTTGGATTATCATTTTAATTAGGAATTAAATATTATTGAGGTGATTAATTTACGGATTCTTAAATTAAAGAACAAATCTTTTCCTAATAATATCCCTATTTTAATAATTCCAATTTTATTATTCTTCCAAATTTAACTAATTATTTAATTAAGGTTTATTTTAATTATTTTCAAATTGTTTGGTAGGTTTCTACACTTTAATTATTTAAATTTCAATCATCCAAATCAGATTAGGATCAAATATTTTACTCTTTCATTTTATTAAGCCTAAAGTTTTAATTAAGGGTTAAAATTTTAATTACCATTTTGCCCTTCAAGCTTAATAATTTCATAACTCACTAAATTGAGCTTAAATGAATTTGAAATTTTTATGTGGCTTCACTCACATGTCAATTAAGACATTAAAGGAGAAAATGTGATTTTTCTGTATTTAATTTATTTATATAATTATTTTTTGTAGAAAATAGGGATTTCCAAGAAAAATTCAATAAGATGACCAAGGGAATTTTTCTGTCCTTAAGAAACTTATGGGACATTCCTAATGACCAGAGAACCACTTGGACCAATTTTGGTGATTTTTTGAATTATATTCTTTTTATTATAATTATTTTGAGTTTTGGAGTATTAATTAATTTTAAAATAAAATAAAGGTTGAAAAAAGAATTTTATATTTTTCAAAAATCTCTCTGATAACAAGGAAACCAGAGAAATAATTTTTACAATTTTTTGATTTTTCTTTGATTTATTAGAATTGTTTTAGTGGAAATGCTAGAAAATACATTTTTTTAATTTTAAAATTACCTTAGGGCTTTAAAATTTAATATCTCATCATAGAGACTTAAGAAAAATATTGGGTTTGTTCCTAAGTGGTTAAAATTCAAAATGTGACACTTTGATGAATTTTATTATTTTTTTATTTTTATTATTTTTTAATTATTAAAAATATTAAAATAATGCAAAAAATCAACTTTTTTAGAAAATTACAATTTTAATTTTCATAAATTCCCCTAATATCAGAGAGGTCCCAAAACAAATTTGGTGAATTTTTGAGAAGTATTTTGAAAGTTATGAATTTTTGAAGTTTAATTTTGGCTAAATGGCTTAATCAACCCATTTGATAGGGCTAACCAAGTCTAATTGACTTCAAACATTTATGGTGGGTTCCTCTGATCCTAAAGGTTAGTGGAGAATTAATTTCAAGTCAATTTGATGTATGATTAGCTCTAATTAATTAAAGCCCCATTTTGGGTGTTTAAGCCAATTAGGGTTATTACACGTGAGTTAACTCAAAAACCATTTTCCCTAGGGTCCTCTGGTCATAAGAAACATCCCCAAATTTTCCTAGAATTTATTTCACAACATGCTAATTATTGAAATTAAAATACTCAGAATAGTGACCTAGAATTGAAAAATCAATAACTCTTCATAGGGAGGGCCTCTGACTTTGGAAAATTCAGGGAATGTTGCTAAATTCAGAGCCCTATGGTCTCATGTCATGGTGAATTGTATACATGCATGGAGAATTGAAATAGTGCAGAGAGTAAATAAATAATTAAAAATAAAATACTTGATGAAATTACATGATTTCTTTTCCACATTATTCTCCTCCGTTCATCGAGGAAGAGGGTATTTTTATTTTATTTTTAGGATTTTCCTACACAAAGTTATGAATTTTCCAAGTTATGGTAATTAAATAAATAAGAAAAATCCTATTTTTCTACTTAAGTGACGCGGCGCCAGCTCAACCTCGGCAGCTCCGAACGCACACGCGTCGTCTCCTGATTCGGCGCCGCCATCCGACTCAGCGCTCCAGGGCCCCGTGGTTCACGTACCATCTTGCTGTCTGGCTCAATCCAGACCGTCCGCTCGATACACGCTCGATCCGACGGCTCCCACTCATCGTCTATGACTGGTGTGCGCCCGTGACCGTCAACCTTCTAACCCTAATTTCTCACTTGATTCTCAACGGATTTTTGTGTTCTTATGCTCTATGGATTCGTCTTGAAGAGACGAACACATCCATACGGTAAACATGTATTTAAATTGACTCAAATTAAATAGAGAATCTCTGTAAGCTCGGGAAGAAAAGTGGGTCCATACCTTTGCTCAGAGAAGTGAAGCTTCGATCTGAGAGTTGTGTCACCTTCGATTGGGTCCAAGCAAGCTCCAGATGAAGTCCCTTGGCCTGGTGAATTTTTTAGGTATGATTTTGACTCAAGCCCGATCACAAAGCTTGGAGGTCGGAAGCAATGGCTGGCTCTGGAGAGGGGCTTTTGTTGGTAAACTTCTTCTCTTGGTCCGGTGAAGGTGTAGGACCAATCAATTTGGGGATTGACTCACTCGTGGAGAAGTGTCCTGGTTTTAGGCTTGGATTTCGACTCGAAATTGAGCTCACAGAGAGGAAATGGAAGGGGGATTTCAGTGGGGATCAAGTTCTCTATGTGTGGGGAGTAGTCTGGAACAATTTTGGCAGAGTTTCCTTAAGGTTTGTTTCAGCACCTCCCATGGCCGAGAGGGGGTGGTGTTTAAATAGGAGAGGGTGGAGGGCCTCCCAGGGGGGTTTAAGGCTTGAGATCAGCTGCTTAGGTCAAGGGAAGAACAGCCATGGTGGCCATTGGGCATGGGACAGCTCGGCGAGGAGAATTGAATTTTTGGCTCCTCCCAAGGTCTCGGCCATGGTGTTTTCCGGCGGCCTCGAAGGTCGGTCGGCCGTGCACTGGTCACCATCTTGTTCGAGTGGGTCGGGTCGGGGTTTAGTGCAATCAATTGGCCATGGACATGTGTAAAGGAGTTTGATTTAAATGGAATGGGAGAAGGCTGATTTTTGGCATGGTTTGGGTAAACCCATGGAAATAGGCTTGGTGCACCTCCCCAAGACCTGATTTTGAGCTGAGGGAATCATTTAGGTCAGCTTAGGAGTGGTGAAGTCTCCATCCATGGTGAGGTGGCTAAGCATGGTTTGGTGTGTGACATGCTTAAGGTAAAAAAGGGTTTAAAAGGGTTTAAGAAAGAGATCCCTCTCTTGCCATTAATGGTTTGGTGAGGTGGAAAGTAGATTCCATGGCTCTCTTGGCTCCCATGGGGCTCATGCATGGCTTCATGGCTCACCTTTGGCTTGGGGAAAAAATTGGTCAATTTCATGAAAAAGGCTTTAAAAATTTTGGTAATTTAGGGGTGATTTGATGGGATTTGGCATATGGCTTGATTTGGATTTATTTTATCATGGATTTAGAACTTAGGAGATGGTTTTATCAAAAGGATGATGATAGAGGATTGTCATGTGGGCTTTAGGCCTTTTGAAATTATTTTTGATGGGCTTTTAGGAAGGCTAAGAGGATGACCTTTAGGTTTAATAATGAATTCATGGATGGGAATTTTGTAGAAGTTTGGGCCAAATAATTGTTGGGTTTGGTTTAGGGATATGTCATGAGTGATTTGAAATGAGTTTGGAGTGATTTGGGTTTGAATGGGGTTGGATTTGGGCCTCTTTGGTAAATGGGCCAATGTATGTCAAATTGGGCTAACTTGGGCCAATGTTGGGCTAGAGTTAAAATTGATGTAAAATTAATGTTGGGAAATGTTTATGGGAGTGTTTCAAAAAGGTTTTGACTTTGGTTGGGTTTTGATTTTGGGGTTTGGGCTTATTTGGGTTAGGTTTGGGTTTAGGTCAAAATTGGGTCTTTTAGCTTTGGGTTGAATTTGAGTGGGGTTTGGGTCAAAATTTTGAGCAAATTATGTTAGTGTTTTGTTTGTGGGGATGTTAGGGAAGGTTTAGAAAAGATTTGTGGTTAATTGGAGTTAATTTGGGAGAGTTTGAGCTAAGTTTGGGTCATGGGTCCAAATTGGGCTTTAAGGTCAAAAGTGAAATTGGATTCAAATGTCAATCAAATTGGGCTTGGATTTGGTCTAGATTGGTTTTCGGGATGTTGAATTGAAGTTTAGAATTGAATTGGACCAGAATTTGGGTCAATTGGGTAGGTTTGATTTGACATTGGGTTTACTTTGGGTTAAAATGGGTCAAATTAGGGATTTTGACAAAAATGGGGTAAATTGACAAAATTGGCCCATGGTGTAGTTAAAAAAAAATGAAATTGGGAATATTTGGGATTTTCTGAAATTTTCTGGGAATTTTTTGAATTTTTGGATTTTTGGGTCAAGAGGGGCATTTTGGGTATTTGGAGGGTATTGGGGGGTATTTTTGGAATTTTTGGTATTTTTGGCTATGGATGATTAATTTGATTGATGTGGGAATGTTTGGGATTGGTTTTGAGGAATTTGGCCGATTTTGGAGAATTTTGAAAATTTTAGGTAATTTCAAAGGTTTTTTGGGTAGACTAGACCCGGGGGTCAAAAATTGAAAATTTGGAAAATTGAAGATTGGGTAAATGTAAGTGGAATGAAGTCATTCTGGTTGAACCATGAAGCCATATCAAGCCCACATGAGCCATGAAGGGACTCATTTGAGGCATTCACTATGTTGTTCCTAACCCTCTTAGCCAAGGGCTTAGGGGTTAAGGACCATCCATGTGAATCGCCTTCATGAGTCAGGAGGTCAAGTTGGGTATGGGTGTGGTTTTAGGAGGTGTGCGAAACTGTAGTGTATAAGTGTAGTGTGTGTGTAAGTCATCCCTCACCAGACCAGACCACCCAGGGCAGTCCTAAGGCCAAAGAGTCCTGTAGGAGCTCATCCTTTAAACTTCCACGTTTGATTTCAACCCTCAGGTGATTAGGGGTCTACAATCGAGTTTGTGGAGTTTGCAGGGAGTTAAGAAGTGGTTTGAATTTCTAAGTGGTGGGTCCCAATTCTAATCCTCTAGGATAGTCAAAGGAAAAGCCTTAGGCTAGATCCTAAGTACTAAAAAGAAGAAGAGAAGACCTCATCAAAAATGAGGTCAACAAATGCTAAGAATGGTTTAGCTGAAGTAGACTCAGGTTTTACTGAAAAAGATGGCCGTGCTGCCCACTATGCTCCAAGCTCCTTTGTCGTTGCAGAGGTTCAGTTTTAGAAGGTGAAAATCAAGAGGTGAGAGAAGTGTTTTGGTTTAGAAGAGTCTTAGAGTCCAAGTGTTTTAGTTTTTTAATTAAAATAAATCTTAAAGTTGATTAAACAGAACCGATTAAGATCCCACGGTTCCGTCATCCCGACACCGTTATTTTCATCGGATTCACTTAGTCCGGATGAATTTGCTAAACTCAACTGAATGAGTTCCACACTTTCATTTAGACCGTGGGAAATCCCGTTAGCAACACGCAGGTTACATCATCTGAGGTATTCCCGATCATCCAAAGAGACGTTTTAATTTAGTTGTAGTTGTAGTTTTGTTGTTCTGTTTGTGATTAAATTTTGGGTTGTTTTATATTTTGAATGTTGTGGCAGTGAATTTTATCTTGTTGTAACTTTTAATATAGTTTTGAGTTTCAGTTTTGTGACTATACTAAAGGTTTTCAGTTTTCATGTAGGATGACATTCTTGTTTAACATGCAAGAAAGGTAAAGTACAGTGCAGGAAAAATAAATTGTAATAAAATAAAAGCGTACCTGGTAGGGTCTTCTTGTCATTCCCAGCTGAAACTTTAGTATTGCATTGCATGTATGTGTTTATAATTTTACAGAAATTAAAGCATGCCAGAGAACAGGAAGAAGTAGGACTAACAAGCAGTAACTACTCAATCCTATGATGTCTATGTTAAGATCCTGGTTGTCTACCAAGTCATATGATGTCTATGCGAATTTCTATGTTGTGTTTCAATGAACTTTGTTAATTTAATTGAGGATGGTTTCATTAAGCAGACATATTAAGTTTAATAGACCTCTAAGGTATCCAAAAGGTCAGAGAAGGACGCAGGTCCATGCTTCCCTCTCACAGCCTGGTGAAAAGTTTCGAGCTCATTTAGACTTATTATGTTGCTTAACAACTCATCCTACCTATACCCTTTTGCTAAATAAACATAGGTGTTCAGGGTAGGTTGGGGCAGATGGGTTTAGGTGTGGTTTGGATTTGGATTGGTGGCAATTGGTAGTTTGATTTGGACTTATGGGAGTGCTGTGAAGAGTTTATGATTTTATTTGTGGAAGATTTATTTGAGTTTGTGTTTGGATTTGGTTTTTTTTTTTTTTTGGTTTGGGTTTAGTTTGATTTTGGTTTTGGTTTTAGTTTATTTTTAGAGCTAGGAACTTTGAGTTTAGAATGTGAATTGGGAAGGTTATGTGGACATCGAGTAAAATTTGGGTTACTCCATGCATTTACTAAGCCTAAGGGTATTCTTATTATGTTTTCTACACCAAGTTGTGATTTCTTAGGGGTCTTTATATAGGGAAAAATAAGCCATGCCTTAGGAGGCCTATCCTAGGTTTGATTGTTATCGTGTAGATATTGTATTGTGGTCGGGATTGTTGTTGTAAGTTGTCTTTGTTGCATTATGTTATTATATTATGTTTGTTATTGTTATTTATTATTTTATTATTGTTTATTTTATTATGTGTTATCATTTTATGTTATTATTGTTATTTATTTTTTATGTGTTTTGTTATTTTTATTATGTGTTATTTAAAATTATTATCTTTTATTTGTAAATGAAATTATTATTATCTTTATTATTTATTTAATTTATTATCTTATTTAATTCATTGTGATTTATTTACTTTATTATCATTTATTTATTTAACTAATTGTTATTAATTTAATTTGATTTAGTTTAATTTAATTTAATTTAATTTATTTAATTTATTTACATTATTATTTAATTTAATTAAAATTTTCGGTTTTCCTTTATTTATTATTACTTAATTTTAAATTATTATTTATTATTATTTAATTCAATATAATTAAATTAATTTAATTTAATTTATTTAATTTAATTTAGTTTAATTTAATTTAATTTAATTTATTTTAATTTATCATTTATTTATATTATTATTTAATTTTATTTAATTTATTTATTTAGTTTTTATTTTTTTTCGGTTTTATGTAGCTTTAATTTATTTAATTTTAATTTAATTTTTTATTTATTTAGATTATTCTTTAGTTTTAATTTAATTTAATTAATTTAATTTAAATTAATATTTATTTATATAATTGTTTTTCAGTTTATTTAATTAGTTATTATTTAATTTAATTTGTTTAATTAAATTAATTTTTTTTGGTTTTATTTAATTTTATCTATTTAATTTCAATTTAACTTATTATTTATTTATATTATTTACATTATTTTCAATTTATGTGTATATATATATATGTGTGTTATTTATTTTATTATCCTCATATTCTTATCATTTAAAATATTTAAATTATAAGTTTTTTTTTTGTAATTTATTATTGTTATTATTTTGATGTATATTTAAGTTTATTATTTATATCATTTATTTATCATTTATATCATTATTTACTTAATTATAAAGCTTTTCATTTTCTCTCTCCTTGATTATTCTTGAAGTTATAATCATTTATAATAGGTTATTATATATTAAAATTATTATTTACATATATATTTACATTTACATTATTTTAAAAAGAATCACATTTTTATTTACTTATTTTTGTTTTTTATTTATATTTACAATTATTATTTTAGTTATTATTATTATCATTTTCTTATATTTTCATTATCTATTTAAGTTTATAGTTATTTATTTTATTCTTATCACATTATTTTTTATTATTTACATATTGCTATTATTCATATATCATTATTTTTCATTTAGTTATTTATATTTTAGTAGTATTTATTTAAATTTAATATAGTGTAGTTATATTATTTAAATTTAGTGTAGTCCTTTTATTTAGTAAAATTATTAAATTTAGTATGGTTATATTATTTATATTTAGTATAGTTATTTTAGTAGTTAAATTTAATATAGTTATTTTAAATTTAGTATAGTTTATTTTAGTTAAAATTTAGTAAAGATATTATTTAATTTATTTAAATTTGCAATTATACAACTTATGTTTTTTACATTTGTTATTTATTATTTTATTTACAATGTTATATATTATTTTAGATTTTCCTTTCATTTTCTTTTGTTTTTATTATTATTCTTTTTTCTTTTTATGTTTTATTATTTCTTTTTTTTTTAATTTTAAAATTCATTTTTCAAGTTAGTAAAAATTAGGTGGTAGATTTGTAAATATTTAAACTAGTTAACCTAAATAATTAGATAATTTGCATGAAAAAGAAATCCTAAGGCTAAACATGGATAGATTTAAAAACTAAATAGCTAAATAACTTTGCATAAAAATAGAATTCCTAAGCCTAAGCATGGAAACATTTAAATAGCATGAAGATTTGTGAAAAGAAAAAAATAATTAACACATGATTTTTGAAGATATACAAGGAGATTTGTGATTCTAAATAGCTTGCATATAAATTTAAAAATCTTTTAAAAGGAAGAAGAAAACTAAACAACAAGCATGTATGTGTGGGATCCTAGGCTAAGCATGAGAAGGGTGAAGAAACTTTCCTTGATTTGGAGGAGTTGATGGAAGAAACTTGAAGAGGGGATGCCCTTGTTGAAGCTCACGGCTAGAAGGAGTTGGGATTGGGTGTGGCTTGCTTGGAAGAAGAAGAAAGAGAGGAGGAAGGGAGGCTCAAGGCTAGGAGAGGAATTTGGGGGGGAAGTGAGTGAGTGGGATGGTGAAGTGAGTGAAGTGAGAGTGGGATGGTGAAGTGAGTGTGTAAGTGTGTAAGGGTGTAAAAATGAGATGGTGAGTGGTTTTTTAATGGGGGAGGCTCACGGCTTTGTGGAGTGGGGGAGATAAGGAGGAGGTGAGGTGGAGATATGGTGAAGGTAAGGAGGAGGTGAGGGGAGAAGTGAGGGAGAGGTGAAGGAAGGTGAGAGAGAGAGAGAGGGATATTTATTTATTAATTTTTTTAAAAGTATTTTATTTATTTTACTTTTTTTATATATATTAGGGCATGTCATGAGGTTTAATTTGGTTAATTTTGGTTTAATTTGGTTTGATTTTATCATTAGTTCAGCTAGGTTCATTTGGGTTTGGGTTGGCTTAATTGGGCTAGATCTTGAATGAAGCCCAAGTGCCTTAATCAATATTATCCATATGATTGTAATGAAGATCTTTCATGAAGACACAAAGTGGTTTTGAGCTCATTTGGAAGTTCAATTTCGGTATGGATAGGATTTTTGATTATTTTGGACCATATTAAATTTTGGTCAAGTTATCTTGAGTTTGAGTGCGAATGAAGTCCAGAGGTCTTCAAAAATAGTGTAGATATGGTTGTCTCAAAGATTTTTGATGAAGACATGAAAGGTTTTTGACAAAGTTTTGAGGGTCAATTTGGTGGATTTAGGACATGTGTTCAATTTAGGTCAAAATTGGGGGTTTTGGTCCAAAATGGACTTGGGTAAGACTTGAGCTCAAATTGTGGACAATTGATAATTCAATTTAGTTTAAGGAGGTTTTATAAAGAGTTTGGGTTTTAAATTTGGGAGGAATTGATTGACATTGGGTTTATTTAGGGGATTTTGGATTATTTAGGCAAAATTGGGGATTTTGGATTTCAAGTGGAATTGAATTCAAATGTGGGTCACATTGGGCTTGAATTTGGTTTAGATTGATATTGGGGATGTCGAATTGAAGTTTGGAATTGAAATTGGGCAAGATTTTGTTCAATTGGGTCAAGATTGGGCTACATAGGCCAAATTGGGGTTTTTTGATTTAAATTGCGTTAAATTGACAAAATTGGCTTATAGTGTAGTTTAACAAAATGAAATTGGGAATTTTTTGGATTTTATGGAATTTTTTTAGAGTTTTTTTGGAATTTTTGGTTTTTTTTGCTAAAAGGGTATTTTGGGTATTTTGAGGGTATTGGGGGGTATTTTTGGAAATTTTGGAATTTTTGGTCATGGATGGTCAATTTGAGTGGTAAGGAATATCTTGGAATTATTTTTAGGGAATTTTGGTGAATTTGAAGAATTTTGGGTAATTTAGGGCATTTTGGGAGGTCCCTGCCAAATTTTTGAAATTTTGGAAAATTGAAGCTTGGTTTGAGATGAATGTCATGAGATGGTTTAAATTGAGTTATGGACTAAGGGTAACTCACATTTGGTCCTCTATGTATTGGTACTAGTCAAACCCTAGCCTGATGCCAAGTGTTGAGAAGAACCATCTACATGAGTTTCCAAAGGTTTGGGGGAATGTGTGCATGTGAGTGGTGAAGTTCAGACCTCCCTCAGGGCAAATCCTAAGGTCCAACCACCTATAGGAGACTTCCCCTAGGATTCCTTATGCTTGCCTTTTTTTCCTACCAAAAGGTGGAGGTTAGGCCTTAAGCATATGAAAACCCCTAGTGAAGCAAGAAGAGTTTTGAATTTTATGGGGAGGGTTCCATGACTAGTCTTCTAAGAAAGTCACCAGGAGAGTCCTATGGCTAGACCCTAGGCTATTCTAAAGAGATACTAGACCTCAACCAAAAGTGAGGTCAACAAATGGACCCCCAATAGGTGTGGTGTGTTGGGCAAGCACACTGCACGTATTGGTGTTGACCGACGAGATCAACAAGACCAACACAACTGTCTGAGTGAAAACTCAAGATAGAAAGAAGAGTTTAGCAAGTGAGTTTTTGATGGGGATTGTTTGGTTGAAGACCTTCAAATCCAGAGACTCTCGCTGGGGAAAGAAGAATGGAATACCTTTCAGCTGGAGCTGTGAATTTCAAGCTCCCAAACTTTGAAGGAATCCGAACCGATTTGATTTGAAGAGGGGAACGAAGAATTTGATTCCAAGTTTCCGCTTGAATTTTAGTTTGAAATATTATTTTGAATTTGAAGTTTGAAATTTTGTTTTTTTAATTTAATTTTAGGATTTGAATTTGTGGGAATTTGAAATTTTAAGCGAAATCAGAATTTCGGTACCGCTCGCAGGAGGAAAATCAGAATTTAGGTACTAACTTGAAAGGATGAGTACTGGAATTTAGGTACCAACCTCGAGAATGGAAGTCGGGATTTAGGTACCGACCACGGCAAGATGAGAATCAGAATTTCGGTATTAACCTCAGAGGGAGAGAACTAGATTTTATGTACCAGCTCGGAAATTCAAGGAATGTTTTCTTTTTTGGGAAATCGGACGACTAAGCTCCGACCCCAGAATCTCATGGAAGGCGGAAAAATATCTCAGAAGGAAGATGGAAATTTAGGGAATATTTGGGAAATCAGACGACTAAGCTCCGACCCCAGAATATCATGGAAGACGGAAAAATATCTCGGAAGGGAGATGGAAATTTAGGGAATTTTTGGGAAATCGGACGACTAAGCTCCGACCCTAGAATATCATGAAAGGAGGAAAAATATCTCGGAAGGGAGATGAAAATTTAGGGAATTTTTAGGAAATCAGATGACTAAGCTCCGACCCCAGAATATCGTGGAAGGTGGAAAAAATATCTCGGAAGGGAGATGGAAATTTAGGGAATTTTTGGGAAATCGGAAGACTAAGCTCCGACCCCAGAATATTGTGGAAGGCGGAAAAATATCTCAGAAGGGAGATAGAAATTTAAGGAATTTTTGGGAAATCGGACGACTAAGCTCCAACCCCAGAATATCATGGAAGGCGGAAAAATAGCTCGAAAGGGAGATGAAAATTTAGGGAATATTTGGGAAATCAGACGACTAAGCTCCAACCCCAGAATATCAAGGAAGGCGAAAAAATATCTCGGAAGGGAGATGGAAATTTAGGGAATTTTTGGGAAATCGGACGACTAAGCTCCGATCCCAGAATATCATGGAAGGCGGAAAAATATCTCGGAAGGAAGATGGAAATTTAGGGAATTTTTGGGAAATCGGACGACTAAGCTCCGACCCCAGAATATCATGGAAGGAAGAAAAATATCTCGGAGGGAAGATGGAAATTTAGGGAATTTTTGTTTTCTTGGGTTGTTTCACTTTGTTTACTTTTGACTTTGTTTCATTTGTTTTCATTTCTTTTCATTTTCATTTCACTTCATTTGATTATGTTTTGACTTTCCGTTTCATTTTCAATTTTCGTTTCTTTTTAGTTAATTTCATTTTCAATTTTCATTTTTTTAATCCTTTTATTATGTATCATCATCATTCAATTTTTTTGGAACCAAAGGGTGGTTCAACAGCTTTCGACCGTCGCATTGAAAGAAACATTTCTGAAAAGTCGGAAAATCTTCATTGATTCATCTGAAAAGAAATACAACTGATATGACACTAACAAGCATCCAAAACTGATCATGTGAACAAAACTGAACAAAACTGATCGCGTGTACAAAACTGAACAAAATAGGTGTATCGTGTCATCTGGCTACTACGGAAGTAGTGACAACAACTGCTGCGCTCTGCTGTAAGCTATAGTAGCATTCTGCCTCTGAGGCTGCAGCGGGGGACGGGCCAACCTGCCAAGGTTACGCTCCGGAACAAAAGTCCCCTTGCGAACACCCGGAGGTACCACCGTCACAGTGGCAAAGGACAAAGGTTCTCCAGCTTCGGATCTGGTTCATAGTAGAACGGCGCTTTGTCTTCATCCATTCTCCTGAAGGTGACTGACACCCTTTTTCCTGCAGCTCCGGGGATGTAGTGTTTTGCCAAATCCGCTCCATTTCCTTTAAGACCAGCACTGATCCGACTGGAAGGGGAATCCCAACAGAACCTCGGAATTCACCCCGTCCAACTAACCGAATTTCACGTTCGAACAAAATATTGCATTCACTCACAAAGGAGAACGTCCAGAAGGGCCTCACAAAGTCGTGGTGGTCAATATGAGAAGGGATGTAGTCCCCATCCTTATAAATATTTATAATGCAGCTGTTTGGGATACAGTCTGCAGGCAGTATGAGCCACTTGACCATCCTCCTGATCATTCCCTTGATTTGTGGTGGCATCTGATCCACCTCTTCATGTCGTAAAATCCCCGGGGGGTTTCCCTGTCTGTCTCTGGCAAAGTTGTAGCAGCAACCACACTGAATAGTGACCCTACCTTTTCCTCTCTTCCTTGTAGATGGCTACGTATACGTTCCGGGCTTCAAGAGACCTGCTTTTCCCATGGTCTTAAGAGCTTTGACGCAATCCAGAATATCTTTTTCATCTTCTTTTGAGAACACATCAGTATAGAGCTCGAGTCCTTCAAGGATGTTGACCCATTTTCCTTGAATATCCTCACAATGCTCAAATTCCTGCTTACTAACTCTTTGTATCTTTTCCATGACGTAGTACGGGACTCCTTGTGGCGGCGGAAAAAGATACACTGGTACGTAAGGCTCCACACTCAGAAATTCCCTACTCTGCAGTAGCATCGAGGAGGCTGCATATGCCTCGAAGGTGTCGTATTCCTCAAGCCGTAGAACATGGCATTTTGGGCATTCTGAAAATGCCCCTATATCTGAAGGCAGTTTGGGCAAGCTCGAGTTGCAAATCGAGCGTCCGGCGAAAACTTCCTTCATTGGATCCCATGTCAGAACGGGCTCCTTGATGGTTTCTGGCTCAGTCTCCATGCGTGAAGAACTGTCCTCAGTCTCTTTCATTTCTGGATGATGAAATTCTTCTGGCACAGGCGGTAGCTTAGCGGCTGACTCCCTAGCCCGTCTTCTCTCCATCCTTTCCAGGAGGCTGCGCTTGCGGCAATTTCTATTTCTTCTGATTGTATTTGCTAACGGAGCGTCTGGAATACTGCCGGCTGAAGCAGCAACCAGATCACTTTCTGGAGTGGTGATCATGGATGGGAAATGAGTACGTCTCTCAGTAAGGAGGTGTGAGTCAACCGAACCTCCAGTGCCCCCATGTCTTGAGGTTTGTCCTACCTCCCTGCGACTGAATTTCTTCATTGGCTTCATTTTCTGTGTTCGCATCAGTATACGTTTCGAGATGCGAGGTCGGAGCTGTATCAAAGAGCAAACACCAACTCGAAACTTGAAACATCCTACACAAGTAAACAAGGGGAAATGTCAGCGAGTGGTGTTGTGCACGAACAAAAGCAAATTATCATTTACTTTAAACAAGTTTTAGCAATTAACTTGATGCCATTATTTTATTTAATATGTTTTTATAAAATTTAGATTTAGAATTTAACAAACATGTTTTCAATTTGTGGGAAGGCCATTTCCTTTATTTTATGTAGTTTTTTTATTACAAAATTTTGGACCCAGTCACAGACACTAGCCCTACAACTATATTGGAACGAATATCATTTTTTTTTCAGTCTTTTCATGTCACATAATATTTCATTAAATATCGTACATTGATGGGCAACATGGGTCTATCCCCTTGAGAATCCACCAACTGGTAAGATTCTCCTGTGTAGACCTTCTCCACCACGAATGGTCCTTCCCAGGTCGGTTCGAATTTTCCACCTATTTTGCAGTGTGCAAGAATAGGCCTTCTAAGAACGAGCACGAGGTCACCAACTTTGAACGAACTCGGGTGGACCAATTTATCGTGGGTTTGAATCATCTTCGCTTGGTAGAGTTCCAAGTTCTGCTGTGCGAGCAATCTTTTTCCTTCAAGGCTTTCTAATTCTGCAAGTCGTAACTTGGCATTCTCTTCTGTTGTAATTTGATTGGCAACGGCAACCCGGAGTGACTGTAGCTGAACTTCTAGTGGAAGAACTGCCTCGAACTCATACACAAGAGCGTACGGCGTAGACTGTGTCAGCGTTCGGACTGTCGTCCTGTAAGCTCACAAAGCTTCTAGTAGCTTCTCGTGTCATCCTCTTTTATTGTAGTCAAGCGTCTTCTTTAGAATCTGAACAAGCGTTTTATTGAAGTCTTTTGCCAAACCATTTGCTTTAGGGTAGTAGATCGTCGAGTATCTCCAATCTATCCCGTGTCTTCTGACGAAGTTGTTGATTTTCGTGCTCTTAAAAGTAGACCCGTTGTCGGAGATGATTCTGCGCGGTACACCGAAACGGTAGACGATTTGATTCTTGAAGAACTGTAAAACTTGCTGCGCTGTGACTTCTCGTAGTGGAACTGCTTCTGCCCACTTGGAAAAGTAGTCTGTAACGGCGAGTATAAACCTGTGTCCTTTTGACGAAGGAGGGTCTATCAGACCCACTATGTCCGTACCCCACCACTCGATTTGTCACAAGAAAATCATTGGGTGTAGGACATTCAGAGGCTAGTGCAAGACCACTCCATGCACCTGACACTGATGGCATTTCTTAACTATGTCCATGCAACCTGTCATCATTGCTGGCCAGTAGTATCCGAGTCTTTTGATTTTCATCTTCATTTTTGGTCCTGACTGGTGAGCATCACACAATCCAACATGTACTTCTTTGATGATTTTCTGCACTTCTGCTCTGCTCAGACATCTCAGCGACATCTGGTCGAAGGATCTCCTATACAGAACACTGTATATCAGGGCATACGACAAAGCGCTCTTCTGAATCTGGTGCGCTACTGACTTATCTTCTGGTAGCTTTCCAGTTTGCAGATATTCCTTTAATGGTTGACGCCAATCTTCTGTATCTTCTACCACTACAGCAACTGTCTTTTCTTTTTCAATTTCATGTAGACTGTCGAGGTCGATCTGAGACAACACCTGACATCCTTGTACTGTAATATCTATAGAATCTTCTGGTGGACAAGCCAATTCTTTAGCGAGTTTTGCTAAAGCGTCCGCATGGGCATTGTCTGCTCGAGGAATCCTATAGAATATCACAATCAGAATTTGCTCGAGTAACTTCATCGTATACCGGTGGTGTTCTTCTAATCTTTTATTTAGAATTTTGTATTGTCCGGCCACTTGCTGGATGACGAGCTGTGAGTCGCCATAAATGGCAATGTCTGTTATATTCATTAGTATTGCTAATTCCAAGCCGATGATTAGGGCTTCATACTCTGCTTCATTGTTGGTACACGGCTCTATCAAGTGGTAAGAAAACCTCAGCATGGCTTGATCTGGTGTCACGAAGATTAAACCAATTCTTGCTTTGCCTGGTATAACTGTTCCTGATCCTTTGTCTTTTCGAGCTGAAGACGCTCCATTAAAGTACATTTCCCAATGTTGAGCATTGGGATCTTCTATCTGTAGTATCTGCTCATCTGGTAACTCATCATTGAGCGGGGACCCAGCTGGCAGTGGGTGCGCTGTGAGAAAATCTACAAGAATCTGCCCTTTGATAGATCGAAGGGACACAGAGGTTATATCGAATTGCAATAATATCATTAACCACCTTGCTAAGCGTCCGAAAATCGTTGGTCGGGTCATCAAATATTACAAAGGATTAACCTTCGAAATCAAGTTGACTTTATGAGACAACATGTAATGTCTGCGCTTTTGAGTGGCAAAAACCAAGATAATGTTTCTCGATAAGAGGATACTTTACCTACGCAGGTATTAGACATCGACTTAAGTAGTAGAGTGCATTCTCTTTACCCTCATCATTGACTTGGCCAAGTAGAGCTCCGAGAGACTCATCTAACGCCGCGGTATAAAGTATCAACTATCTACCTGGGATAGGGGCTGCTAAAACAGGAGGTATCGTTAGATATCGTTTAATATCTTTGAAAGCCTGCTGGCACTTTTCTTTCTAAATAAATATGGCATCCTTTTTAATTAATGCCGAGCAAGGCTGACACCTACCCGATAGATTAGATATAAAGTGCCTCAGATATGCCAGTTTTCCTTGATATGAACGTAGTTGTTTCAAGGTTTTAGGGGAGTCATTTCTAAGATGGCTTTAATCTTATCTGGGTCGATTTCGATTCCCCGATGATGGACAACGAATCCTAGAAATTTCCCAGAGGTAACGCCGAAAGCACACTTTAAGGGATTCATCTTCAGATTATATTGTCGTAATCGTTCAAATACAATCCTCAAATAATATAGGTGGCTTCCTCTTATCTTGCTCTTGATGACCAAATCATCCACGTAGCATTCCACTTGGTTGTGAATGAGGTCATCGAAGATCCTCGTCATTGCTCTTTTGTATGTAGCTTCTGCGTTCTTCGGTCCAAACGACATCATGGTGTAGCAGTAAATACTGATCAAAGTTCTGAAAGTTGCGAGCGCTGCGTCTTCTGGGGCCATCTTGATCTGATTGTGTCCTGAAGACCCATCCATAAAGAAGAAAGTTTCATGTGTCGACGCGATGTCCACCATTAGTTCCGGTATCAGCAACGAGAATTTATCTTTTGGACATGCTTTGTTTAAGTCCCTGAAGTCGACACACACTCGAATTTGTCCATTTTTCTTTTTCACTGGCACAACATTAGCTAACCACGTCGGATACTGTTCTTCTCGGACAAAATTAGCGTCTATTAATTTCTTGATTTCTGTTGTAACTTGTTGTTCTATCTCGAGGCGCATCCTTCTGGGAGCTTGCTTTACTGGCATCACATTCTTATCCACTTGGAGGAGGTGAACTGCGACCACCAAAGATAGTCCTAGCCTTTCGTCATAGCTCCAAGCGAAGCAATCTTTGAATTCTGATAGTAACTTGACCAAGTCTGCAACCTCTTCTTTGTTGAGTAACGAACTTATGAAAGTAGGCCGGGGCTGCTCCTCAGTCCTGAGATTGATTTCTCTTAATTCATCGACTGTTGATTTGATTTCTTCTTCAAATTCTGGCGGAGCATCGCTTATTGGCTGATCTTCATATTCATCTTGAATGTCCAGGCAATCTTCTTTTGACTGACTAGTAACAACCATGCAAAATTCTGGGTCATCGACAGGTTCGAGCGTACCAAACCCAAGACCTTCTTTCGAATTGAGTTTCTTTCCTTTTACATTCCATAATTTTTCGAACGATTGTAACTTACCTTCTGGCATTTTCTTTGACACATATCCTTGTTGAATTAACTTTTGTACACACGGCGAAAAGTAGCCAAAAGGTATTTCCATTAATTCATTTGAGTCATTTTCTTCAAGAATTACACAAGGTTCAGAAGTAGAAGGGGAAGCTTTGTAATACTTGATTGGTTTAAAACCATCGTTATGAACTTCCTTGACCTCTATACTCTCTACCTTTTGAGAATAGATCGGAGTAAGGGTCATGGCATGAACATAAAGGTTAATCCGATCGTACATCAATTCGTATTCATCCTTTGCTTCGTCTTCCAGAGAGATCTCGAGCTGAGGCTTCTTCTGACTTATCATCATTGTTTCTTTATCTTCTTTGGAGCTTCCCTCCATGTAGATGTTGATTGTTGGCTTCGTCTGTTCAACAATCTGGGAAATTCTTCCTCGACCACGTCCTCGACCTCGACCTCGGATGCGTAGGCTAAAAGAACTTTTACCAACTCGTTGAGAAGGAGCAGTATGAGATTGTTGAACTGGAGCCATACGGTCTCGTCCTTGTAGTTCCTTTGAGTATTCAATTTTACTAATCACAATGTCTCTTGAAAATACTATTTTCTTCAGAGGAGCATAGTAAGCGGCGTCTTCATGGATGCCCACTTCATGTATTGAAAACGGCTGTAGATCCCCTTTAATTCAATGTTCTTGTCCATCTTTGTAGTATTTGATGCACTGGTGAAGCGACGACGGGACCATATTGTACTCATGGAGCCACGGTCGACCAAGTAGGGTATTAAACGAAGTATCTGCATCGATGACATGGAATTTTGCAGTTGTTACTAGATTTCCGACTTTCATTTGTAGCGTTATAGATCTGAGGGCTCTTTCTCCTTTCTGATTGAAACCTCTTAACATCATTTTATCCATTGAAAGCTCTCGGGCGTCGATGTCTAAGTAAGCTAACGTCCGTAGACTCATTATATTGAGCGACGCTCCAAGATCTACTAAGGCTCTGGAAAGCACAAATCTGTCGATGATGACAGAAATGTAGAGTGGACGATTGTGATCGGCTGTACCGAGTAGCAAATCTTCGTCAGTGAATGTTACGCATGGCTGTTCCTTTATGGTGCAAACTCCATCTGAGGATGTACTAGCCAACTACGCTAAGCAAATGTCGGGATCAAGTAGAGCCATGATCAAACTTTCTCTCGTCTCCTTTGACAGGATCAGAGAATCGTAAATACTTAGTTTGGCCAGCACCTTCCTTACATGAGCTAACACGTTGTAATCCACTTTATTTGGGTTTTCAACTTCATTTCAAACTTGTATCTCTTCATTAGTTGGAGGTATTTCTTCTTGAGTGACTATCTACTTTCCTTTGTCCATTGGAGTTATTCTCAGAGGTAGCACCTTGCCACTCCTTAAATGCACTTCCATTATTTCTTCTTCTTCTGGACCCAGAGGTCCTTCTGTATCTGAGAAGTCCAAACTGATGTCAAGTGGAGCTCCTTTGCACTCGAGGACTGGCTCCTCACTTCTCGTACTATCGTAGCCGATGTTGTCGATGTCTTCTTTATCTTTGCTGGAAGTTAATATGATTTGAGGATCATTTTGGGAATCGAAATCGGGGTTAGATAGGTTGTGATTAGTTTTGTCATAACTAGTGACAGTAAGAATGTAGCCAACATCATTCATATCATTATTACGAGACCCTGGAGGGGTACAATGATAATGATACAAAATCAGGGGTTCGAGGGATTTCACCTCTGAATCTGAAACAACCAGTCTAACGAGAGCAGCCTCTATCATATCCTTCGCGCTATCGTCTTTAATCTCGCTTCTAGTCTCTTTCTTCCTCCATTCTCGTCACGGTAGCTTCCTCAGCGAAGCTTTCATCTTGGACTGTGCTGGCGGTGGACTCCGGACAGTGGCTTTCTTTGGAGCAGACTGAATCTGATCCAGGACCTTCTTAAGCTCATTCCAAATTGCACTCCATCCACCCTTACCGGTATATGGGTCAAGCGGAGAGATTGCCTCGACTAAAATTACATTTATAGAAGGTTTTTCAGGCTCCTTCAAATATTCCTTCGGTATCGTTATATTTCCTCCTTTGTAATTCCGCTCAAGCCAATCCTTGAAACTGAAGCAGTTCTCAATTGTATGTCCAAGCATCCGGTGATAGGGACAGAAGTTGGTCTGATCTTTCTTATTCACCTCTTCTGGCTTTTTCGGCAAGGGTAACTTGAACTCAGGCTTATTTAGCATATTCTTGAACATCTTTGCTACAACATCATCTTTGAAAGAGTAGTTTCTGCGTAGTCGTTCTGATATTGTAGGAACTAGTCTCCCGTCTGTCCTGTACGGTCTCTGCTGCTGCTGACCGGGCTGATTATTCTGCGGTGGACGAGACTGTCCATACTGCTGAGGCTGACTGTACTGCTGAGGTTGTCGTCCGATACGATGTAAATCCTCTTACCTTTCAGGTTATTTGTATAATCAGGTGATTATGTAAATGTAATTCCTATAATTAATTGGCAGGATTGAAACTTAAATAAATTCACTTCCGAAATTCAAAGTCTAACATTAGGATAGTCTGGGAAGTCACCGAAGTTCACTTCGGGTCTGTGACATCCCCTACTTCTCTTCCTTTGGACTCCTAAAATAAAATGTTCCAAATTTGATCCATTCCCTATTGAAATTCCAAAATTTAATCCCTTGAAAACTTAAACTTTGAAATTCTTGAGAGCGTAACTACCGATTATTATCGAGAGTTTTCTTAGGTGATTTCCGTCACTTAAGATGTAATTAACTATAGGGGCTTGCCCTTATAGGGAACTTTAAGAACCCGAGTAATATAAACCCTACTTAATTCATTTATATTAAGCGGGGGAACTTGTCGGCTTATAAAATTGGTTCGCGGACCAAACGGATGTCACAAATCTCCTAGTTTATTTAATCGAGCCCCATCATCAAGCGATGTGTCTATTCTTCGGGATAGATACACGGTTTGTGGTGCGGTGCTCGTTTGTATAAACTATTTGGGATGTGAGATCGGTTTGATTTCATATCTTAAAACTTTTAAACTTAAAATTACTTTCAAAAATCAAATGTTATCTTTTAAACTATATATATATTTAAATTAAATTTAAAATATGAAAATTCACCGACAATTTCTGTAGGCGACCTCTTTTCAAAAATACAACACTCTTTTTAAAAATAGCCGACAACCGTGAATACTCTTGAGTAGTATATCGATCGCGTGCTGTTCTTGTAGCTGAGGTTCGCATTTCATGCTTAAGTTTCTACACCTCAAGATGTAGTCAACCAAAGTCTCGTCGGGCTTCTGACGTTCTACCACGAGATCTCCTATGGTGACATGATGCTGAGCACCGGCGAATCTCTTCACAAACATGCTTTCTATTTCTGTGAAAGTCTTTACTGATCCATTAGGAATTTCTGCATACCAATCGAATGCTATTCCCGACAGGCTGCTGACAAACTGACGGAACAATAGCGCTTCACTTCCTCCTGTATTGCAACAGCTGGCTCTGAAGTGCGCTATATGCTGCCGAGGGTTTCCTGTTCCGTCAAACGTTTTGAAGGTCGGTGGCACGAAGCCTTTAGGGTAAGGTACAACATCAAATTCCTCCGGGTAGGGTCTACCCTTTGAAACTGATGCTCCGCCTTTGGACTGGGCCAAGGCCTCTCAAACTTGTTGTTCGAAGATTTTCTTAAGATCCTTTTCTGGTAGACTCGGGGTTGAATCCTTCTTTAGAAGCTCATTCTCATTGGCAGATGTGACCTCTCTTCTTTCATCGGTGATGTGTATTATCTCAGGCTAATTGATTTCTGGAGATGCTGTCGAACGTGACTGAGATTGTCCATGCAGTGTGGCCATGATAGTCATAGCGGCAGTCATCTCCTCCATTCTCTTTTCCAATTGGCTGATCATTTAGTCTCTAGTGGACACGGCTCTTTGAAGCTCTTCTATTGCATCCTCCCAACGAGGAGCTTCACGCGCAGACGCTGTGGCCCTGGTATCGACCATGTTGATTTCCATGAATTCATCATCCAAGTAATCTGATAGGTGGAGATCCTCGTTATCGACCTTCAATCCTTGCTCCCTAGTTAACTCTGAAATCTCTTCACGAAGTTTCTGAATTCTATCCTCCATCGATCCTTCTTCTGCTATTGACTCTGAAGCAACAGGAGTGGTGATGATAGGAGTGCCGAACTTATAATCCGTTTGATGATTTGTAGACTTCTCGAAGTGGACAGGTGCAGCGACTTTTGATAACCACACTCTCCTTTCGAGAATTGATGCCTCGAGACGGAATGTCTCAGCGGGGACATCAGGACCAATAGAGGAAGTGTGCTCCCTAGAGTGCAGACCATGTATATAAGAAAGTAATCCTCTCTACCTCCTCGGGAGTTCCTTGGGTGGCATTCTTGGACCTAGCCGAGACTTGACTGGTCTTCATATTACGAGTGTCGAATCGGTGGTAGTTGTCTCAACACGCTTTCCCAAACGGTGCTTGACAGAAACCCTGCTAGGCTTTTCCATTTTCAAAATTTCCTCTCACTTCTGGGGATATTGCACATCCCATCCTTTTAAGAAGCTTGGCGATAGAACATACTTCTAATTCGGCCAATCTCCGTAGAAAAGTTTGAGCTCGAGTGATGGGTGTGGGCTTCTTTCCCTCCTCATCACGACTATGCGGTGCTGGAAGCGCAGCGACAGTCCTATGGAGACTCTCATTTCCAGTAGTACCAGCTAACGGGTGGAACCTACTACCTCAGAGGAGAGGAGAGGTATTCGGTAAACTGAGTTCCTCTTGCTGAGGAATCTCATCAATCACTGGCATATTTGCAGCTTGTGCCCTGGCGGCCTTGTGAAGCTTCCAGTTGCAATTCCTCCTTTTGGATTTGGTCAACGGGGGAACCCTGGAACTAGAACCAATCTAAAAGACAGACGGCAGAGCAAGGAAGGCTTTGTCAGAATCTTCCTCGTGCAGAATTTCCTTCCTTTTAGCAGACGGGGAAGTAGGTGCTGTAACGGCAAAGCCAGAAGCAGTAGAGGTGACGACTCTCCTTGTCATGGATCCATCTGGTTTGACGGGGACAACAGTCATCTTCACCTTCTTAGCAGAAGGGAAGTCTTCATGGGAGTTCAGATCGAACTCGGCAGATGGTTCTTGTACATCGGGGGTGGCAACTTTCAGGGCCATGAACGGGGCTTTTCCAAGCACGACTTCGAACTCACTGAAGTTGTCTCCAAACTGAATCAATGGTGCTGCGAGACGAGCCTCACAGGAAGAGGGCAGGTCGCAGGAGAAATTCAGCGAAGGGTTTGACATTTTGACTGTCAAAAGAAACGTTCCAAAATTTAGGAAGGGCCAAAGACCTTGTCATCATAGTATGAACACTATGAAAAAGATTGTTCTGTGAACTGGGTAAAATTTTAGATTTCATTTAATATATTATTATTTTCTCTTATCATATTTTGTTCTTCTTTTTCTTTTATTTTCTTTTAGATTTTCATGTGTTTTCTTTAAATGATATTTAGAATTTTAAAGGTGGATTAACTTGCCGAAGGCAAAAAATTAAATCCAAGAGGCAGAAGAAAAAAGTGAAGCAAAGGACCCTGCTGTGGATCCCTTTTTCACAACGCACATTGCCCAAGTGGAATCAATCCACCAACACACCTATTGGGGGTCCAAACCCACAAGATCAAAAGAAAAAAAATCCTAAGGATCCCCGAACCTCTCTGTTTAGGAGTGGCTAAACAGATGGTCCTGAAATCCAGGAGAGTTGATCATACTTTCCCAAGAAAGAAATGGGTAAACTATGTCAACGGAAGAATGGTAATTTGGCTCATGAGAGACATGAATACATTACCGATATATGAATATAGTATTTCCTAATTTTTATGAAGAGAGAAACTCTTTCCCTAGCGGAGTCGCCAGAAGCTGTCGGCGTATAAAAAGTTTTAAATATATGTGTTTTAGTTGGGGTTGCCCATGAGAAGCTGTCAGTCGCTAGAATCGAAGTCCCATCGCCCGCTTCAGAAGGACAATTTTCATTTAATTATAATTTAGTTTAGAAAAATATGGAGTCAAACTGATCTCATATTTTTCAAAGTTCGAATGAAAAAGCACTATACCTCGAGCTTTGTATATATCCCGAAGGATGTACACAAAACTCGAGGATGAGGCTCAATCAAATGAACTAAGGAAAAGTATGACATCCGTTTGGTCTGCGGAACCTGTATGTTTGCTGACAATTTCCCCCACTTAATATAAGAGGATTAAATGGGGTTTATATTAATCTGGGGTCTTTTAGGTTTCCTATAAGGGCAAGCCTCTATAGTTAATTACATCTTAGACAACCGAAGTCACCTAAGAAAACTCTTGATAAAGATCAGGAAATAATTATATTCACAACATCCAAAGGTAAGGATTTGTTTCGACAAAATGTGATTACCGGAATTCAATAGGTGAATGATTCAAATTTCAGAACATTTCATTTTATCAGAGTCCAAAAGAAAAGAAGACTAGGGGAAGAACACAGATTCGAGAAGAATTCCTGTGTTTTCCCAAGCTATCCTATTATTTGGCTCTGTTTAGGAAAAGATTTAATTGATATTTCATCCTGCCAATTTTATTATTTAGGGCTTACATTCATTTGATGTCGATCATATGAATAGCCTGAAAGATGTGAGGGTTTATGTCATATCGGGATGACAACCTCGGAAACCTAGATGAGTTAGGGCTTATAATGCGCCGGGTGCAAAAGCCTAAAAGATTAGATGAGGGTTTACTTTGCATCAGGCAAATACCTCGAAGTCCTATAGCTAGTTGCTTAATGCTAAGAATGGTTTAGTCGAAGTAGACTCGGGTTTTCGTCGAAGAAGATGACCGTGCTCGCCCACTATGCTCCAAGCTCCTTTGTCGTTGCAGATGTTCAGTTTTAGAAGGTGAAAATCAGGAGGTGAGAGAAGTGTTTTGGTTTAGAAAAGTCTTAGAGTCCAAGTGTTTTAGTGTTTAAATTAAAACAAATCTTAAAGTTGATTAGTTGTGTTTTAGATGAATTAAATCTTTATTATTTATTTAATTTATTACCTTATTTAATTCATTGTGATTTATTTACTTAATTATCATTTATTTATTTAACTAATTGTTATTAATTTAATTTAATTTAATTTTACTTTAATTTATAATTTCTCAATGTTTATTTATTTAAATTATTATTTTTCGAGTTTTATTTTAATTTTTATTATTTAATTTAATTAATTTAATTTAGTATAAATTATTATTTATTTACATTATTGTTTAATTTAATTTAATTTAAATTAAATTATTTAACTTATTTTATTTAATTTTATTTATTATTTATTTACATTAGTATTTAATTTAATTTGATTTAATTTAATTTAATTTAATTTAATTTATTTAATTTATTTACATTATTATTTAATTTAATTTAATTTTTCAGTTTTCATTTATTTATTATTATTTAATTTTAAATTATTATTTATTATTATTTAATTCAATACAATTAATTTAATTTAATTTATTTAATTTAATTTAGTTTAATTTTAATTTAAATTATTTTAATTTATCATTTATTTATATTATTATTTAATTTAATTTAATTTATTTATTTAGTTTTTATTTTTTTTGGTTTTATGTAACATTAATTTATTACTTATTTACATTATTATTTAGTTTTAATTTAATTTAATTAATTTAATTTAATTTAATATTTATTTATAGAATTGTTCTTCGGTTTATTCAATTAATTATTATTTTATTTAATTTTTTTAATTTAATTATTATTGTTTTTTTGTTTTATTTAATTTTAACTATTTAATTTCAATTTAATTTATTATTTATTTATATTATTTACATTATTTTCAATTTATGTATATATATATGTGTGCTATTTATTTTATTATCCTCTTATATTCTTATGATTTAATATATTTAAATTATAAGTTATTTTCTTGTAATTTATTATTGTTATTATTTAGATGTATATTTAAGTTTATTATTTATATCATTTATTTATCGTTTAAATCATTATTTACTTAATTATAAAGCTTTTCATTTTCTCTCTCCTTGATTATTGTTAAAGTTATTATCATTTATATTAGGTTATTATATATTAAAATTATTATTTACATATATATTTACATTTACATTATTTTAAAAAGAATGACATTTTTATTTACTTATTTTGTTATTTATTTATATTTTCAATTATTATTTTAGTTATTATTATTATGATTTTCTTATATTTTCATTATCTATTTAAGTTTATAGTTATTTATTTTATTCTTATCACATTATTTTTTATTATTTACATATTGTTATTATTCATATATCATTATTAACCATTTAGTTATTTATATTTTAGTAGCATTTATTTAAATTTAATATAGTGTAGTTATATTATTTAAATTTAGTGTAGTCCTTTTATTTAGTAAAGTTATAAAATTTAGTATGGTTATATTATTTATATTTAGTATAGTTATTTTAGTAGTTAAATTTAATATAGTTATTTTAAATTTAGTATAGTATATTTTAGTTAAAATTTAGAAAAGTTATTATTTAATTTATTTAAATTTACAATTATATCACTTATGTTTTTTACATTTGTTAATTACTATTTTATTTACAATGTTATATATTATTTTAGATTTTCCTTTCATTTTCTTTTGTTTTTATTATTATTATTTTTTCTTTTTATGTTGTATTATTTCTTTTTTTTTAATTTTAAAATTCATTTTTCAAGTTAGTAAAAATTAGGTGGTAGAATTGTAAATATTTAAGCTAGTTAACCTAAATAATTAGATAATTTGCATGAAAAAGAAATCCTAAGGCTAAACATGGAAAGATTTAAAAACTAAATAGCTAAATAACTTTGCATAAAAAAGGAATTCCTAAGCCTAAGCATGGAAACATTTAAATAGCTTGAAGATTTGTGAAAAGAAAAAAATAATTAACACATGATTTTTGAAGATATACATGGAGATTTGTGATTCTAAATAGCTTGCATATAAATTTAAAAATCTTTGTAAAAGGAAGAAGAAAACTAAACAACAAGCATGTATGTATGGGATCTTAGGCTAAGCATGAGAAGGGTGAAGAAACTTACCTTGATTTGGAGGAGTTGATGGAAGAAACTTGAAGAGGGGATGCCCTTGTTGAAGCTCACGGCTAGAAGGAGTTGGGATTGGGTGTGGCTTGCTTGGAAGAAGAAGAAGGAGAGGAGGAAGGGAGGCTCACGGCTAGGAGAGGAATTTGGGGGGGAAGTGAGTGAGTGGGATGGTGAAGTGAGTGAAGTGAGTGTGTAAGTGTGTAAGGGTGTAAAAATGAGATGGTGAGTGGTTTTTTAATGGGGGAGGCTCACGGCTTTGTGGAGTGGGGGAGATAAGGAGGAGGTGAGGTGGAGATATGGTGAAGGTAAGGAGGAGGTGAGGTGGAGATATTGTGAAGGTAAGGAGGAGGTGAGGGGAGAAGTGAGGGAGAGGTGAGGGAGAGGTGAGAGGGAGAGGGATATTTATTTATTTTTTTTTAAAAGTATTTTATTTATTTTATTTTTTTATATTATATATATATTTATTTTAGGGCATTTCATGAGGTTTAATTTGGTTAATTTTGGTTTAATTTGGTTTGATTTTAATCATTAGTTCAATTAGGTTCATTTGGGTTTGGGTTGGCTTAACTTGGGTTAAAGCTTGAATGGAGCCCAAGTGCCTTGATCAATATTGTCCATATGATTGTAATGAAGATCTTTCATGAAGACACAAAGTGGTTTTGAGCTCATTTAGAAGTTCAATTTTGGTATGGATAGGATTTTTGATTATTTTGGACCATATTCGATTTGGGTCAGGTTATCTTGAGTTTGAGTGAAAATGTGTCCAGAGGTCTTCAACAATAATGTAGATAAGGTTGTCTAGAAATTTTTCATGAAGACATGAAAGGGTTTTGACAAAGTTTTGAGGGTTAATTTGGTGGATTTAGGACATGTGTTCAATTTGGGTCAAAATTGGGGGTTTTGGTCCAAAATGGACTTGGGTAAGACTTATGATCAAATTGTGGACAATTGATGATTCAATTCAGTTTAAGGAGGTATTATAAAGAGTTTGGGATTTAAATTTGGGAGGAATTGATTGACATTGGGTTTATTTAGGGGATTTTGGATTATTTAGGCAAAATTGGGGATTTTAGATTTCAAGTGGAATTGGATTCAAATGTGGGTCACATTGGGCTTGAATTTGGTTTAGATTGATATTGAGGATGTCAAATTGAAGTTTGGAATTAAAATTAGGCATGATTTTGGTCAAATGGGTCAAGATTGAGTTTAATTTGGGCACTTTTGGGCTACATTGGCCAAATTGGGGTTTTTTTATTTAAATTGGGTTAAATTGACAAAATTCGATTATATTGTAGTTGAACAAAATGACATTGGGAATTTTTAAGATTTTTTAGAATTTTTTTGAGAATTTTTTGGAATTTTTGGATTTTTTGGCTAAAAGGGTATTTTGGATATTATGAAGATATTGGGGGGTATTTTTGGAAATTTTGGAATTTTTGGTCATGGATGGTCAATTTGAGTGGTAAGGAATATCTTGGAATGATTTTTGGGGAATTTCGGTGAATTTGAAGAATTTTGGGTAATTTAGGGCATTTTAGGAGGTTAGTGGTCAAATTTTTGAAATTTTGGAAAATTGAAGCTTGGTTTGAGATGAATGTCATCAGATGGTTTAAATTGAGTTATGGACCAAGGGTCACTCACATTTGGTCTTCTATATATTGGTACTAGTCAAACCCTAGCCTGATGCCAAGAGTTGAGAAGAACCATCTACATGAGTTTCCAAAGGTTTGGGGGAATGTGTGAGTGTGAGTGGTGAAGTCCAGACCTCCCTCAGGGAAAATTCTAAGGTCTGACCACCTATAAGAGACTTCCCCTAGGATTCCTTATGCTTGCCTTTTTTTCCTACCAAAAGGTGGAGGTTAGGCCTAAGCATATGAAAACCCCTAGTGAAGCAAGAAGAGTTTTGAATTTCTATGGGGAGGGTTCCATGACTAGTCTTCTAAGAAAGTCACCAAGAGAGTCCTATGGCTAGACCCTAGGCTATTCTAAAGAAATACTAGACCTGAACCAAAAGTGAGGTCAACAGCCACCCCTAAAAAAATCTTGTACCACTCTGATAACATCTGATTTGATGATGTTCCAAGCTTGTTTATAGAAATCTGCAGAAAAACCATCTGGGCCTGCCACTTTGTTACTGTCTAGAGAATAAAAGGCCACTTTAATTTCCCCTTCAAAAGGGATGACAATAAGAGTCAACTTGTTTGTGTAATCCTAAAGGTGAAGGAAGAGAGTAGATTTAATTGGTTTTCTCACAAAAGGGGGTTGGGTTAACCTGAGTTGAAAATGGCGAACAACACTATTAACAAGATCCTAATAAGTTCTCAACCAGTTACCATCCTCATCCTTGATCTGATGAATAGCATTACATTTCCTTCTGTGGTTGATACAAGCATGGTAATACTTAGTGTTTCTGTCTCCCTCACAAAATTTGGTTACCACAGCTTTTTGGAGGAGCAGGTGTTTCTGTAATTTGATAGTAGTAAGAAACTCCTCATTAGCATTAAGCAGGTCAATTTTAGATACTCCCTCATTAATGAATTGTTTTTCAAGTTAAGTAACCTTAGCTTCATCATTAATAACTCTAGTATTAATGTTTCCAAAGACAGTCCAATTCCTAATTTTAAGATGAGAACCTAACTTCTTTTGAAGAACCCAAAGCTTAATCCAATGGTTATTGGATTTATAAGATTGCCAAATTTGTTTCACTTGTGCAAGAAAAATAGGATGGGAGGCCCACATATTTAAATATCTAAAGGAGACTTTAGGCATAGTGTCAGAACCCCTCATTGAAATCACAATAGGTCTATGATCTGAGCCAGAAATAGGTAAATAGAGTACAGTGGTATATAGAAACACAGTTAACCCATGTTGATTAACCAGTATTTTGTCCAACCTCTCCCATATTTTCCCCCTTATCCATGTAAAGTTAGGCACTAAGAAACCTAAATCATGTAGACCAGTAAGTTGTATATTATCATTGAAGTTCTGCATCTTGTTAATATCTGGAGGTCTGCCACCCAACTTCTCCCAAGGGTCAGATAGACAATTAAAATCACCTCCAATGAGCCACTTTATGGAGATTGAGTGATTTAGTGGAATAAGATTCTGCCAAAGTTCCTGTCTATCATATTTAGAGTAGCCTACATATACAAATGTGGCTTGGCCCTCCTGACCAATAAATATAAATGAGAGATGTAAAAATTGAGGGTGGTCGACTAAAATCTGCCAAGTAACTTCCCTGCGACAAAGCAGTCAGATTTTGTTATTTACATTTGCATAAAAATGAAATCCAAAGAACTTCCTCAGTATTTTATCAGGATATTCAGAAACCATTGGTTACAGAATAGCAATGCACCAAAATTTATGCACCCTATTGAGTTATAAAAGTCTGTTAAGGGACCTTGGGTGAGCCATTCCCCTAACATTGCAACACAACAAGTTAATCATTGTTTATTTAGCTTCCTCTACTTGTTCTAAAGATGGAATCAAACTTGGTAGTTGCTAAACTTCCACCTTCTGAGTAATCATCTTGTAAATTCTTTAACTCCATCAACCCTTTTCTCTTCTTTTTAATTTTTTGAATTTGCCAATCTGCCTCTAACTCCTTGTTCAACTGCATTAAAGCAACATATACTATATTTTGTTCATTCTGTGGTATTGAACAATTGAGAAAGTCTTTGTCAGTTGTGTCTGTAGAGCTGGGGGAGTGAACAGTGTCTCTGGACCTGTGGCCACCAGAGGGCACAAGGCAGTCATCTGGTAACCTTATGAGTTCTAAAGCCTCTTTTTTATTCATCTTTCCCAGACGACTGGTTGGGGTGATACCAACACCTTCCAAAGCTAATTCAGTATCCACCTCAGTTGAGTAGTTTGAATCCTCATCCAAGTTATCATCAAATGTGTTGAAGCATGCATCATCTTCAATTACATTTGTTCTCAAAGGGGACTATATCTCAATGACATCAGATCCAACTACAGGAGTAGTAGGAATCTCCATAGCTGGTCCACCTGTATCATTAAAAGGTCTAGTGGGAGGGGTGGCAATGCTGTTCATAGCAGGGACATCTACTCCCATGGCCCCAGAGGGCACCAACATTAGTAACTTCAACAGGTCTTCTAGGGATGGTGGCTCTCTTGGAGGGAGGAAGCAATCTGAAATACTTCTCTTTAGCATGCCCTAACATCTTGCAACGATGACAGTAAAATGGCTTTAGTTCCATCACCGCCTCTTGCCAAGTTCCACCAAAAACAGAGCAAACCCAAACTCTTTTAACTTCAGTTAATGTGATGTCCCTTTCAATACAAACTCTGGCAGCAGCTAGTCTTGCCCTACTGAGTGTATGGCTATCTACCTTCAAGGGGGTACCAATGGCTCTACTGATTTGGAATATGACATGCCTGTTGAAGTATCTATAAGGTAATTGTTGGAATTTAAACCAAATAGGTACCACAGGGGGATCCTTGCTTGGGTCAAAGTCAATAGTCCATTTCTGTAATTTCATTTCAGTGCCAGCAATTTTGACAGATTGTTTGGCAAATAACCTAGCATAATCCTCCTCATTAGACAGATGGATTAGCAAGTGTCTGCTATCAAGTAGCCTGATGCGACCCGACCTTTACTTATGTAAGAATTTAAGAATTTATAGTTAAATATTTATAATAATATTTGTAAAAGTCACAATTTCAAACACAAGTATACGTATCGTTTCAAGTAATACAGGTCTTTATTGGAATCTTGGTTATCGATCCCACAAAGAAGATTACGAGAAAATTTAATTTAAGAAATTTGTTAGATTTTTAAATTAAAAGTAATTAATAATTTTATTTCTTTTCAAAATTCAGATTTTTAAAGTTTAATTTATATTCTACTAAATGTAAGTTAGCAGTAATAAAGTAAAGATTAATGCAAGTATAAATAAAACATCTTTCTCCTTTTCAACTAATCCAAGATTTGTAGAATAATTTTCATTTGTGGAGAACTTAGATTATGGTATTGTGCCAAATAGAAGCATTCCTATTCCTTACCTTCGCTCGATAGTATAAAGAACATTGGCTAATCTATAGATCGGTTCAGGATGTTTTATTAGTAGAATGGGTTAATCTAGGCTCACACTTCCAGATGTCCAAGGGTGGCTATGGTCAGCCCTACCAGTGACCTGTTCCCTTTCTATAATCCAAATTATTAGAATTTAATTTGGTACTCTAAAAACTAATCAAATCTACGCCCAATAAACAATATCTTCCTATTTATTTGCACTTCACCTTGAATAACCCGCACATAGCCTTGGATTACCCAAGGATTCATGTGATATATACAAGTTAAGAACTCATCTCCCGATAGGTCTCAGAATTCTTCAACAGGTTTTAATAATTTAAATGGCCAGTTTAAAAAGTAAATTAAGATCAGGTATTAATATCATCACAATTTTTATAAATATTTTAAGTTAACTTCTCCAAAAAAAATTAATTATCTTATAATCTTTCCTTAATTGAAAGGAGAAAGAAAACTAACTACTTAAAACACATTGAATTCACACAATAAAATATATTTATAAAACTTTGAACCAAGATACCAATACTTATCTGGAATGTTTCTTCAAGTGATCCACTGACTCCTACTGACTCCAATGCAAGTTAAAAGACTTCAACAACAACAATACTTGAAAACTCACACTTACTACTCAAGGAATTGAGTAGTAAGACTCAAAATAAAATCACTAAATACTAAAGAAAGTGGCTGCCTAAAATGATTGGATGTTAGAGGGGGGACTAGAGTATGCATGGGGATTATATGGAGCTAGAAGGGGCACTTTTCTCTGTAGAATTGACTCCTATTTATAGAGCTTCGAATTTAATCAGGGGTTGCTTAAGGCGCCTCTTCAAAATTTGTTCAAATACAATGTATCTTCTAGAAGGTAACTATCGCGCCTAGGCCCTGGAATCGGGCGCCTAGGCGCCGAAGTCCGTGACCAAGTCTTCGCACCTCTTCACTTTGAATCGCACCTCTTTGCGATTAAAACCGTTTCCATGTGTCCAGATGCATTGTATCACATGTCCTATGTATCAGGAGTAACTTCGAGTCTTCTAGAAGATCTGATAACCGCTTAACACCGTCAAAATAACTGTCCAAAGTCGTCAAAAATCTTATCTTCTTCAGTATCGAACTAGCGCTTAGACGCCGGATTCTGGCGCCTCAGACCTAAAATTTCGACAACGTTGCTTTTTAAGCTCTATTTTTGCTCTCTTTTTCTCCTTTTTCCTTCTTGAACTATTTTTTATCACCTACATCCAAAAACATAAAAATACCTTTCATTAAAGCATAATATCCTTAAGAATTGAATCATAAATAAGGCATAAAAATATGTATTTTTAAGTGGATCAAATTCCCCCAAACTTAAACATTACTTGTCCTCACCCTTTTAATTACATAAAATATATAACATTTGGATTGATGTTTAAATATTTAATTTTTCTCATAATTTTTGGTTTTATAAATGCTTTAGCAAATCATTAACCAAATTCCACTAATTAAGGTTAATTTTAAGAATTTAAAGAATACTTAACTACCAAATAATAAGACTTTAAAATTTTTCATTTATTTCAAGAATAACTGTAATTTATCATATTATGGTCACATAGATAATTTAGAAGAAAAGGACTTTCATGAAAACTTTTCTATTAAAAATGCTTTTACATAAAAATTAAGTTAAAAATGTTATTAGTTTTCTTCATATAAGATAATTCAAGTGAAGCCAATTTTTGATTAGGCATTTCCTTAAGCTTCTCCTCACATTACTTCGTTCTTTTCTTCTCTTTCTTCTTTCTTTTTTTAAGGATATTTTCAATCATATATATATATATATATATATATATATATATATATATATTAAAAGAAAAAGGCTCAAAGGCCCTTACATGTTAATGAAATGGAATATTACAAAAGTTCCCCCAATGGGAGCAGCCCAAAAACATCACAAGACAAGCAACAAACATTAAGGTGTAAGCCAGAAATTCTCTCAGCCCAATACATAACAAAAGCAGGTCCCACTCCCAGCAGAAAGTAAACCAAACAAAAAATCAAAAGTGAAAAGGCAGTCAGATTGGATTAGATTCACTGCAAGGTTTGTGACTGGATTCTGAGGTGGGGGGTCTCCAGTAGGTCCCCAAGAATCAGTAATCTAAGTTGGGGGGAGGGGAGGTGGACAGCGACACATCAGGGGCATCAGCTCCTCTCTTAGCTAACCGATCGGCGAGGTTTGTTTCCTTCCCCGTAAGTGAATTGGAACCGGATCGCAAGCTGGTTTTTAATTGTTTGGATCTTCCCCAGCCATTGAGAGTGGTGCCAATTGGTAGAACAGTTTGATTGAATCAAGGCAATCACCTCCATAGAGTCACATTCAACAAGCAGTCTGTTCCAATGAAAGAAATGGCCAAGCTTAACAGCCCAATAGACTGCAATCAATTCAGATTCCAGGGGGTCCAAGGCAATTATAGGGGAGGAGAAATATAGTAAGCACTTTCCTTTAGAGTTTCTGAATAAGCCTCCCATCCCAGCAGCATCATCTCTATAGCTCCCATCAGTGTTTACTTTAATAACATTCTTATTTTGGGGGCGCCAGAAAACTGGAATAATTTTGAGGGACTGCAGCTGAGGGGGAGGGGGGATGTTGCAGATATTGGGGTGCTGTCTAGTTTGAATCAGCTTGTGAAGGTAAGATAGGCAATTCCTGGTCATTGCCCCAACTGTGGGAATTTGATTATCAAAAATTGCACTATTTCTTGCCATCCACAGGAACCAGGCAGTTAACAAGGAACAACACCAGCTCCCCGATTATACCAATCAGTCCAACATCTAGAAAGATCCAACCATTGAAGAAGCATGGTGTTTATATTCAACTTCTCAATAAGCATATGCCAGTCCTATTGAGAGAAATGACAAGTTAAGAAGAGGTGGGGGATTGATTCTTCAGCCTGATGGCAAAGGCTGCAGCAAGAGGGGCCCCTCAGTCCTTTCATTTTCAATATATCATCTGTAGGTAGGAATTTCTTAAATAGCCTCCAGCTGAAAAAATTCATAGAAGGAGAAAGCTGTCTATGCCAAAGAATTTTAGTTCAATCCACAGTCTCCCAATGGAAAATTTGGGAATAAATTGCCTTAGAGAGGCTTTGAGTTGTATAAGCCGTCCAAGTAACATAATCAGCAGAAGTTCAATTAAATGTGATGGAAGCAACTTTTCTGGCAGAAGAGGCTTGTAAAATGGTGTGGAGTAGAGGTAAAGACCACTGGTCTCCATCCCAGCACTCAGAAACCTGCAGATTAAGATTGAGCTGAGTAGTGCAAGGTTGGAGCCAATCAAGAGGGTACCAATGGTCAAGCCAAAAATTTATGGTACCCTTGCCAAGATTCCAGAGATAAATTGTTTCAGCTTGCTGTCTATTTTTTAGCATGCCCTTCCACAGCTTGGAGTCCCCCACTTTACTGGTGACCAAGGCAGGATGTGAGTGTTTGCAGTATTTACCATTGAGGAATTGAGACCATAAGGAATTCTGAGATCTGAATCTTATCCATAGCTTACAGAAATTAAGCTGGAAAATTTGATTAAGACTTTTGAACCTAACCCCCCAGCCCAATCAGGTTTAGCCAGTTTAGCCCAAGAGGCCCAGTGGATCTGCTTCTTTTGACCCAACCACAGAAATCTGTTAAAAAGCCTTTCAAATTGAGCTTGGGTACTTTTCTTCATGGCAGTCATCTGCATCACATAGGAGGGGAGGGTAGTGAGGATGCTCTTGAGTAAAGTGAGTCTCCCTCCAGAAGAGAGGTACAAATGAGTCCAATTGGAAAGATAATTGTTTAGTTTGTTAAGGATTTCATCAAAATGATTTTGTTTGGTCCTGCTTGCAGATAATTGGAACCCCAAATATTTCAAAGGAAAGTGGGCAGAGGAGAAACCAGTGTAGCTGAGGACCCAGTGCTTAACTTCTGGGGGAAGCTTCCTTGGAAAAAGAATTTGACGTTTAGAAGGATTGAACTGTAATCCAGATGTGTCTTGGAAGTGTTGAAGACACTTTTGGATGAGCTTGACAGCAGGTTTTGATGCATTTGAAAAAATCATAACATCATCTGCATAGATAAGATTAGTAATTAGTATATTAGACCTGTGGTGGTACCTGTATGAGTGGTTGGAGCTCAGCTGTTTATTCAAGATTAAAGAGAGATAATCCATGGCTATTGAAAAGAGTGGGAGAGAGTGGATCCCCTTGCTTTAGTCCTCTGGTAGCATTAAAATTTCCCCAGCTGGATCCATTGATGAAGATGGAATGTGAATTATTTTTCAGCCATCTGTGGATAAGGTTACAGAAAGATTGGTTGAATCCCTTGACAGAGAGAAGCTGAAGCAAAAACTCCCAGTTTAGAGTATCATATGCCTTTTTAATATCCAACTTATAAATCATATTGCCACCCCTACAGTTTTTGTCCAAATCCAGGATCAATTCTTGGGCCAAAAGAACATTATCAGCAATAACTCTTCCTTTAACAAATGCAGTTTGATTTAAGCAGATCAAGTTCCCAAGGTGAGGTTGGAGCCTGGCAATAATGATCTTACTAATTGTTTTGCTGATGACTGAGGTTAAGCTGATGGGTCTGAACATGTCCCAAGGTTATTGTTTTTGGGGATCAAAACAGTGCTTGAGGATGTGAAATATTGTGGAAGATCCTACCCAGTGAAAAAGCTGGAGATGGCAGCTACCACATCAGATTTAATAACTTCCCAGGACTTTTTATAGAAGTCTACAGTGAACCCATCAGGGCCTGCAGATTTGTTGCTGTCAATGGATTTTACAGCTTCCCAAATTTCTTGTTCAGTGGGGGGATGAGTAAGAGACAGCTGTTGGAGGTGATCCTGATGATCAGGCAGAAAGGAGGGGTTGAGGGCATGTCTATCATAAGGTGGCTGATGAGTTAGAACTTTAAAAAAGCTAAGAGCATTCCTTCCAATTGCCCCACTGTTATGAAGCCAGTCACCCTCAGTACTTTTGATGTTGTGAATGGTGTTACATTTCCTTTTGTATTTGATGTAAGCATGAAAGAATTTGGTGTTCCTGTCCCCCTCCATGAACCCTGTGAGGGATGCTTTCTGTTTAAGAAGAAGATCCTGCACCTCAATTGAGTGTAAGAGCTTGGTTTGGGCAGCGAGGAGATGGTCCTCAGGAACCCTTCCAGCTTGAACCAGTGCTTCAAACTTTTGGACCTCATGTTCAGCTTCAGTTACAGCAGTGTACACATTCCCAAATTGTGCCCAACCCCAACTCCTGAGAAGATTGCTGATTTTGATGTGCAGCAGCCTCAGCTTGTTCCATGGGTCAAGATGATCAGCACCCTGCCAGCGAGACTGAATAAACTGGACAAAATTAGGATGAGTAGACCAAAAGTTCTGGTACCTAAATGGAGGTCCGGAAATACGCGGTGGGGGGGCGGTTATAGATAGCAACGGTGGTCTATGATCGAAGCAGTGAGAGGGAGATGAGTTACAGTAGTATGGAGGAAGTGGGAGTACCAATACTCATTCACCAACAGCCTGTCCAGTCTTTCCCATATCATGCCTCTTTTCCAAGTGAAATGAGGACCTTTGTATCCAAGGTCAAATAACCCGAACTTGCTCGGATGTTATCTCTGAAGGTGTTCATGCTTCTAATGTTTGGAGGTCTGCCCCCCGGCCTTCTCAGCAGAAGTAGCAATACAGTTAAAATCCCCACCCACAACCCAAGGGATGGTTAAGGAGTAACTGATCTCACAAATCTGATTCCAGAGATCAATCCTATCTTGTCTTCTGCATCCAGCATACAGAAAAGTGGCTAGGATGTGGTGATCAGCAAATTTCAGAGAGCAATGTAGCAGTTGTGGGTGGTCAATTAAGACATTACAACAGACCTCCTTTCTGCAAAGTAACCAAATTTTATTGTTGGAATTTTGATAATAGGTGAAACCAGTGAGTTTTTTTAGTATTTTATTGAGGGATTGATGTACCAAAGGCTCTAGGATGGCAAAACACCAAGGGTTATATTTTTTGTTGAGATAGACAAGTCTTTTAAGAGATGGTGGGTTAGACACTCCCCTGATATTCCAACAAATCAGATTAATCATTCATTTGGGGGAGGGGGATGTAGAGTGGTGTGGCTTGTGTTTGACTCTCCCTCTAGTTAAGGGGGGGAGGTCTCCCTACCCTTAGAAGAGGAAAAATCTGCTATCTTTAATGTTTCTTGTAGAGGTTTCTTTTTCTTTTTAGCTGTGTGGATGATCCATTCCTCCTCCATGGAGTCTTGAGCCTTCTCCACCACAGCAGGGTGTGGGACACATAACTCATTACAAGATTGAATGAGAAGTGGATTAGTGGTTGGTGAGGGATTAATTGGTAAGGGGTTGGAATGTTGACTGACAGTGGGGGTGATTGGTAGTTGAGAAGTAGGGATATTTGAGTCCTTGGAACCAGGCATCAAGGGAGTATTCTCCTGCTCACCCACCAGTGGAAGGTTAGAAGGAGAAGCAGTGATGGTGGGCTGTTTATATTGTGTTCCAGAATTTCTAGGAGGTGGATGAAGCCTATAACATCTTTCAGGTGTATGGCCAAACATTCTACAATGGGTACAAAAATAAGGTTTCTGTTGCATCACCACTTCCTGCCATTGGTCATCAGTCTTAGAGCCAATCCAAATCTTCCTTACTTCAGGGAGTGAATAATCTCTCTCAATCTGAATTCATGCTTCCTCAGGTTTGACTTTGTTTGTAGTAGCTGCATCAAGTTTGAGGGGAGTGCCAAGAGATCTCCCAATTTGGAAGAGTGCAGATTGGTTAAAATATCTGTATGGGAGATTTGGGAATTTAAACCAAATGGGTACAATGGGGGGTTCCTTGCTAGGATCAAACTCAGGGGTCCATTAGATATTTTTCATATCCTTGCCTGCAATATAAATTTGTTGTTTAGCAAATAGCTTAGCATAGTCCTCCTCAGCAGATAGGTTTATAAGCAAATGCCTGCCATCCAATGCACTCTACTCTCCAGTTGCCTATGAATTGTAAGGATTCAAAGTAGCTTCTTACTAGTTCCATTTTTGGATGCCCCAGAACAAATTTTCCTATTAGGGTGAGCCTAAGCTCATTGTTTAGTTCTTCCAATTCTTGATCAGTAAAGTAAACAACTGGACAGCCTTCCTTCTCTTCAATTGGTCGAATGAATGGGAGTGAACTTCTCCCAGCAGCTGCATCATGAAATTTCTGGGGGAAAAGTAAATCAGCTGGGTTAGTGGTAGTAGGGGCCTTTCCCACTACACCTGCATATGATGCTTTGGCCCAATCAATGTGGGTGTTCAGATCAATAGGATTAGCCATAAAGCAGGAAACTAGTTAAAGGGAAAACAACAGATCTATCAAGTGGCAGGGATTCCAGAGGCAGTATAAGTTCTGAGAGAAAACAACAGTACTCCAGAAAAGAGAAAAAGGATAACTAAAGGCCAAAACTGAAGAGAGAAACTCAGAACCAAGTAAAAAGGCCAGCAGCCACCAGCAATGAAACAGTAAAAATTCAAAAACAATAAACCCGGGAAGTGCAAAAACTCCAGCAACCAGACCTTCAAGCCAAACCACACCACAGGCCACTCAAAATCAGCAAGACCCTCACCTACACTTACCAGAGTTGCCGTCCAGGAGGCTGCCGCCGGCAGGCTCATGCTAGAAACCCTAGCAGAGCAAAACCAGCGCCAACCACAACCATTATATATATATATATATATATATATATATATATATATATATATATATATATATATATATATATATATATATATATATATATTGTTTGTAAGGATTACTATTTTTTGATAGCTGTTAATGATTTTGAACTTCACTATCCTTAAGTTATAGTTAAAAACTTATACGTTTTTACTTAACAAATATGGCATTTTTAATAAGTATTTTTCAAAAATTATTTCAATCATTTCTTTTTCAAGCAGTAATCTTGATTCCTTAGTATTTCATAAATATAATTCTCTTTACTCTAAATAGAAAAAAAAATTTAATCTTATTATTCTTTAAGTTAAATAATTCTATTCTGTAAATTAATCAAAATTAAAGAAATTTTAGTTAAGTTTACTAAATTATTTATAAATTGAAAATTTTAAGTAATCTTAAATAGATTTTTCATTCCTTATGTTATGTTAATATTTTTTAAAGAAAATACTAATTCATTAAGGACAAATAATATTTAAATTTCAAAGAATTTTCCATTCCCCCAAACTTCAACTTTAGTATAAAAATGAATCATAAAATTTTCTAAAGCTTGAGACAGAAAAAAACTGGAATTTAACTAGGTAAAAAGATGATGTAGTAAGGAAAAACTCATTTCTACATCTACACATGCTTTAATATGTATGTAACAGAAATGATTAAGCATTTATATAGAAAACTTTGTAGAGTAGGAGTTAATTTCTTTAATTTTTTTATTATTATATATTCTTTAATTATTTTTTATTTAAAACATGCAACATTACTAACTATTCAGGAATACTAAACAGTAGGCTGAAATATAAACAAACATTTATCATAGAAAATAAAAATTCATCCATACTTTAGTCTTTAATACAAAGCACATAAGATGATTTTAAAAAATCTAAACATTAAAAGTCCACATAAATTTAATTAAATAAATAAATATTAACAAATAACAATAAAATCAGACTCATCAGTACTAACATACTTGAAATAAAATAAAAATATAATCAACACATCTCAGGAGGTAAATCAAACTACTAATCACTAGTTGTAGCCTCGTCGTCGTCGACACCAAAAGAAAATTCTACATCCTTCAGATCTACATAAGGTATGAATCTAGGATAGGTAGGCAACTGAATATCATGATCACCCTTCAAGAATCTAACAAGAGACTCAGAATACTCAGTATCATAATCACTCTTCCTTTGGGTGTACTCAGAAAGATTATCGATCTTCTTATCGATTGTATCTACTCTACAATGAGTTAGAAATAACTCATTCTGCTGCTCCATAAACTTACCATGCATGGATTCCCAGAAACTAGATGGTGGCTCAGCAGCAGAAGTAGAAGGTCTAGAAGTAGAAGGTCTACAGAAGTAGGTAATGAACTAGAAGGTGCGGTAGAACTCTTACCTCATAGTCGATCATAGATACTGACACTTTATCTTCCAATGGGCTTTGTAGACTTGAGCTTTTCCATTGAAATCTCAGCAACAACTCCAGTACATTCACACAGAGAATAAATCAAAGATTGAAATCCCAGACTAACAGAAGTGCTAGAAGGAACAGTGGACTCTACAAAATCATAAATGATACTCCCAACATCAATTAGCTTCCTCTCTTGTATGCAGTAGCTAAGGATAGCTCTATCTTGGTAACCTCACTTAAATGATTGGATGGAAGGAGGCAAGCAGAAATAAAGTAATGTCATGCCTTTGTAACACCATTAAGCTTAGAAGATGAAAACTTTACACATTTTTCATTCCGGATCTTCCAAACTCCAATACCATCTATCAGGTAAGCAATAATCATCTATAAATCTCATTCAGATGGAGATAATCCAGAGTAATAGCACTCTATGTTCGGCGGTAGGCCGTAGAAAATATTGATTCGCTCTGGAGTAATTCCTACTCCAACTCCTCTTACGAAGATCTCGTACTCTTCAGCATCCACAAAATTTGCATAAAACTCCCGGATGACAGGGATAACAGTAACAGCAGTAAAATAACAGAATCATTGCCAGTTGAGTGCAATGATTGTATCTTCAATCCTTCCTCCAAGATTATAAAAACATCGTTCTGAGATAAACTTCCTTGTCGTAGCAAAATCATTGTATCGAAAATGTGCCGCAGTAGTGACAAACTTGCTCTGATTAAAATTTTCTCGTTCCTTTCCTCGCTTAGATTTAGGTGCGACCTAAATGTGAAATAAAAATGCAAAATAAATTTATAGGATCAAAGAAAATAAACTAATTTAAGCTTTTCAAACTTGAAAGAGCTTAAAAATCCATGGATTTAACTCTAAAAATCAATTTTTTTCTAAAAATTTCGGTTCTCTTAAAAGAGAGCAAAATCCATGTTGAAAATCAAAAATGGGGGTGGGGGTGATCCCCTCTACCATTGATGCACCAAAAATATATACGGTTTTTGCTATATAATTTTACCTATTTTTGGTGATATTGCACTTTAAAGAAATGTATTTTTCATGATTTGTTGCGGTATGATGATTTTAGGTGACTGGAGTGAAAAGAAGCAAAAAGGAACGAATCTGGAGCAAAAAGATTTTAAGAGCTTCAGTTTAAGTTAAAATTTTATTGGTAAGAGCTTCACTTCTCTTGGTAAGAGCTTCACTTTAAGTTAAAATTATTGGATTTTCACCATGGAAATCTCTCACATTTCTTATGGTGGAATTTTTGGAGTTTTAAAGAGATTTTGAGATTTCCATGATGAAATTTGCTCTTACTTTTTTAGAATAGATTTTGGGGTTGTTATATTGTAAATTTAAGATTTATTGGAATTTTCTTGCAAATTTTAGAAATTCACATGGCTCCATGGATGAGTAAAGGGAAGAGGAAATTGGATTTTGATGAGGACAGGTTTGTCAACATCAAAGCCCAATTTCGCTTTAACTCTTAGCTTCACAATAAGAAGTGTATCCAAGATCAAGCTTTTGATAGTCCTGACGGATCTGTAGAACAATTCATTACAAAGCAGAACTTGGAGAAATTTTGTTATTTCACTGCGAATGCTGTTATGGGAGTTATTAGAGAATTTTATTCGAATATACCCTGGACTAAGACTGAGTATGTTCTTGTTACAGTAAAGATGGTTGAGTTTACTCCTCAGTGTATCAATGCTTTCTATCCGACTCGGGAACCATTCGTTTGTGAATACAAAAACTTTGACACTCGAGGGGAGAATATGAGAGAAGTTATTGCTTTTCTGACCGACGGGCAAGGAGAATGGAAAGTAAGTCAATAACAGTTGATTAATTTTCCCGCCTCCACATTGAATGTTGCTTCAAAAGTTTGGCATTATTTCATTTCTGCAAGACTATTACCATCTTATCACCATAGTGAAGTTACAAGAGATAGAGCGATTCTGAACTACTGTATACAGACGATGAAAAAGATTGATAATGGAACTATTATTTACAACAATATTTAGACGATTGCTAGAGGCGAGACCACTGGAGGATTAGGACATCCTTCTTTGGTTCATGCTCTATGTGTTCAGTCTAGAGTGGAGTTCAGTAGTTCTGAAGAAGTGGCTATAGCATTGAGACCTATTACAAAGAATATTATATGTACGTATGAGTCTCATGTAGGAGCCAGAGCTGAGCGTAGAAGTATTGATATTCCTACTACGAGTTATGATGTTCCATCGACATCTGAGCCGCCTACCTTATCTGATATTATGGAGCAGCTGAGACTACAGAGTCCTAGTATGGATAGACTCCATGGTTGGATGGATGTATTTGAGGCGAGGAGTGATGTGAATGAAGATTATCCGTAGAGGAGTTGAGCTTGATATTGCTTATTATCATGCTCAGGTTAGATTTATGAGGGGGGAGTCCGTGTGATATTTCCTACTTGCCCCAGCTATAAACCATATAGACCTGACCCTACCCTGCTGAAGACCCTATTGCTGATCCTGGTGATGGAGGCTGGTAGATTGTCTGTTTTTATTTCTGTTGTTCTTATTGTGTCGTGTTGTACTGATGTGATGTAGTTATTTGTTTTTCTTGTTGTGTGTAACTTTGTTGGTGTAATGTTTAACTAGACTGTGTAGTATTGTGATTGTTTGTTTAGTACTGTTGTGTTCTGTTGGATGTTTAGATGCTTAATGTTAATTTCTCTTTACCCATGCAAATATTTGAAAATTGTTATATCACTACTACTAATTGTTTCATGCCTGCTAGTTGTAAATTTTGATTAATACCAGATAGCTGTTGAAGATTTCAAGATCCCAGCATAGAAAGGTTAGTTTTCTTCTACTCTCAACTGTTTCAAATTTAATGAAAAATTTAAGTTTGGGGGAGGGTAGAAAAATATTGACATAACTTTTAGCAGTTGAACCTCACTGTAAGTAACTAAAAAATTTTATTTCAGTTGAATATTATGGAAGGATAGGATGAAAATTTTTAGTAATAAAGGTTGATTTTATAGAAGTGAGATATTTGGTATGGATGGATTTGATTATAGTCAACTATTTAAAGTAAAGAAAGCTACATTTATGAAATTTTAGGGGACTTAAAGTATTGTGTGGTAAGAAGACATTGTAACTTTATGATGAATAATAAAGCTTATAATTAACTATAAAGTAAGGAGATGCTTCAAGTTTGAACTTTATAAAGAGGAGAGTGAAGTTCAAAATCATTAAAGACTATCCGCATATAGTAATCCTCATTTAAGAAAGAAAAGAGAGAGAAAAAAATGAAAAGAAGGATTGAAAAACAATCCCTATAAAGAAAAGAGAGAAAGAAAAAAAAATAAAAAGAAAGAAAAAATGTTTATGAGGAGAAGCTTGAGGAGATGCCTAATCAAAAATTGGATGATAAACTAAATAATATGGTTGAGTGCAAATAAATACGGAGGTTAGCCCGCAGGTGGAGGGAATCAAGGAAACCTTAGAGTGAGAGCTAGTATCTTTCCCGCCTAACTCTACTTCATGATCTATAAAATAGTAGATTAACCTATATTCTTTATAGAATCTCTAGTAAGGTTTAAGAATATAATTGCTCCTATTTGACACAACACATTTAGTATACTTCCACAACAAAGTTTCATAACTTGTTACTGAATCATAAGAAGGAAAAAGATATTTTATTTATATTTTATTACATCTTATAAAAGTTTAGTTAAAATTGTTGTTTACTTTTATTTCAAATTTTAAAAATTAATAAAAAGAAGAAAAATTCATTTGCTAGAATATTATATTTAGTTTAAGCAAGATCATTCTTTAAAAAAGTGAAAAAAGTTAATTTTCATTTTTCATTGTTTATCACTATCCCTGTGGTTTCGATAACTTGGGGCTTAATCAGAAAGTCCTATATTTCTTAATAAAATGATACGTATACCTGCATAGTATCCACATTATAATATCATTAAAAAGGAGTATTAATTCACACACACACACACACACACACACACACGATATATATATATATATATATATATATATATATATATATATATATATATATATTCTAGCAACACTAATAGTATATTCAAAAAGAGTCTTACTTCGACATGAGGGATTTTAATTAAATCCCCATGTAAAAGAGAACTAAATATAGGAAAAGAACAAAAAGTAGAACTATAAATAACATCCTGAGATGAAGAAGCTTCAGTTGCAAGCCAATTAGCAGGTTGGTTGCCCTCCCTATAAATATGACTCCAGAGAACCTTAATAGTAGAAGAAAGTAATTTGATTTTGTTTATCCAGATCTGAATAAACCGTGGTATAGAAGCTTGGGACAATAAAATCTATAAAAGAAGCAATGAGTCCAATTCCAAATGCACATAATGATAATTCTGCATAATAGCAATCTTCAGTACCCAAAATGCAGCAATTGCTTCAGCTTCCAGAGCATTTACAGCAATAATTGGTGATGAAAAAAACCAAATACATTTTCCTCTAAAATTTCTGCAAAGGCCCCCAATACCAGCTGAACTAGTTTTGAAACTTCCATCAATATTAACCTTCATCCATGAACTTTTAGGTGGCCTCCATATAACAAGCAGAACCTTGTTATTTAAAATTTGAGTTGAAGGGGTAACAAAATTCTTTATCTTATTAAGAAATGTTAGACAATTTTTAATGATAACCTTAGAAGATATAACCTTGCTGCTAAAAATTAAGTCATTCCCAGCCAGCCATATAAACCAGAAAATGATAAAAGGGATGTAATAATTTACTGCAGCATTCCAATCTTTCCAGCAAGCATTAATTGAACTCCATCAAGAAAATTGAGTTTGAATTCCCACAAAAATTAACACCTCCTTCCAAACTTCCTGTGCCCAGGCACAGTTCAAAAAGATATGCACAATGGTCTCTTCAGCACAGTGACAGAAATGACACCTTGAAGGGCCTCTAAGTCAATTGAGCTTAAGAATATCTTCTGTTGGTAGCATTTCCTTAAACAGTCTCCAACAAAAGAAGGACATAGAAGATGTAATATATTTATTCCATAGTTTTAAACCCCAATCATTCTTTTGCCAGGTAAAACAAGTTTGATGAATGAATTTAGATAGGCTTTGATTATGAGGATTTTTGGTGATAAGTCTATCTTTCCTCCATGGATGAATAGGTGTATTTAAAATCTTGTTTTGAATTTCAGGATTGACGTAATCTTGGAAGGAATTTATGAAGATCCCTTACACCACCACTCCAACAATCAGCAATTTTACGAATAGGAGAGTTTTGATTGTAATGATCTTGAAGGGATTCATTGAACAACTAATTGTCAAGCCAGAAGTCATTCTGTCCATTACCAATTTCCCATATAAACAACTTTTCAGCATGAGGTCTTACTTTAAGAAAATCTTTCCACGTTTTAGTATCACCAGATTTGAAACTAATTTGAGTTGGATGTGCATTATGACAATACTTACCATTCATGAACTTGGACCACAATGAATGCTGCAATCTGAAATTAATCCATTGCTTACAGTAGAAATAAAAACTTAAATGTTGAAAACTTTTAAAACCCAACCCTCCACAATCAATTGGCTTGCTCAACTTTTCCCAATTGGTCCAATGCATTTGCTTATGTTGACCTTCCCATAAGAATTTATTAAAAATAATAGATATCATTTTCCGTGTACTCTTCTTCGTTTTAATCATCCGCAGTATGTAGAGAGGAAATGCTGTTAAAACACTTCTAAGAAGTGTTATCCTTCCACCATTTGAGAGGAAGGAATTAGACCAACAATGTATTTGAGAAGAAATTTTGGAAATGATGTCATCATAGTGAGATAATCTTCTTCTTCCTTTAATTAAAGGGAAACCCAAATACTTAAAGGAATAATGAACCTCCTTAAAATTTGTGAAATCAGAAATCCAATTTTTCATATGTGCACTGATTTTACAACTTGCCGTAAAAAATTACATTTAGCTTTATTAATGACCATTCCTGAAATGTCTTCAAAATCAGTCAATGTTTTCATAAGGCATTTAATAGATTGTTTACTACCATTAGTGAAAACTATCAAATCATCAGCATAGGCTAGATGGCTGACCAATTGAGTAGAGTTATGCTGATATTGATTTTAAGGATGATTCAGTTGCATCTGATTCAACATTCTTGATAAATAATCAAAGACCAAGATGAAAATATAAGGGGACAATGGATCACCTTGTTTAATACCTCTACCAGCTTTAAAGAAACCATGACTCCTTCCATTAATCAACACACTATAGTAGTTATTACATAACCATCTAGAAATAAGATTGCAAAAATTAGAATTGAAACCCCTAGCTGTAAGCACATCAAGAATAAAAGTCCAACTGATTGAATCAAAGACTTTGGACATATCCAGTTTAAAAATAACATTAGAACCCCTACAGCATTTATCAATATCAGCAAGAAGTTCTTGTGCCAAAAGAACATTATCACATATGCATCTTCCCTTTATAATAGCACTCTGATTTTCAGAAATTAGGTCTTCTAATAATGGTTGTAATCTGGCTACCATTATCTTGCTGATAATTTTAGAAAAAGTGGAAGTCAGACTAATGGGTCTGAAATCTTGCCAACTGGCCTTGCATTTATCTTTTGGAATCAACACAATAGTAGAGGAAGCAAAATATTTAGGAAGATCTATTCCTTGAAAGAAACTTTGTACAGCTGAAATAACATCAGATTTAATGATATTCCAATTTTTAATATAGAAGTCAGATGTAAATCCATCTGGTCCAGCTGTCTTGTTTCCATCAAATGTTTTAATGGATTCAAATATCTCCCTTGCATCAGGAGGTTGAACCAAAGAATCCATATTTACAGTACTTAAATCAGAAGTCATTAGTGCAGAAGAGTAAGCAAAAAATTAATAGGCTGTGAAGAAAACATTTTATAGAAGTAATCAATTGCATCATCAGCAATTTCCTTTGAATTGACTAACCATTTATTATCAGCTGACTTGATTTTCAAAATGACATCAACAAATCTTTTGTATTTAATAGCTGCATGAAAAAATTTGGAATTTCTATCACCATGTTTAAACCAATTGACAGCAGCCTTTTGTTGGAGGAACATTTCTTCTTGCAATATAGCATTTTGTAATCTACTATATGCAGCATCAAGGTTGTGTTCAGATTTCAATCCATCTTCCACTAGCTTCTCCAACTCAGCTACCATTGATTCTGCATCAATAAACTTTTGCTGAAAATTCCAAAAAACAGTCTAATTCCAATGCTTCAATTCATTAGCAAGTCTTTTTTGTAGATACCAAAGTTTAGTAATAGGATCATTATAAAAGACTTCCAGAGAAGCCTTCCAATTATGAGTAATCATTTGAGTATAATCAGGATGAGTAGACCACACATTAAGATATCTAAAGACAGAATTCTTAACAACAGAAGAGATAACAAATTTAACAAGTAAAGGAGTATGATCAGATCCCATTCTTGCTAAATGCTTAACATTAGAAATAGGGAACAAATTCAGCCAAAACTGATTAACCAGAAATCTATCAAGTCTTTCATAAATAGTTCCTCTCTTCCAAGTATAAGGAGATCCTTGAAAACCAATATCAAATAGATTGGCTGAAGTAATATTGTTGGAAAAGGTCAGCATTGCTTGTAGATTAGGATTTCTCCCCCCCCCTTTTCTCACTTGGATGGGCAATAGAATTAAAATCACCACCAACAATCCAGCCATCAGTCATTGAAGAGCTAATTCGATGTAAAACATTCCACAGCTCAATTCTCTCAGAGTTTGAAGTAGCAGCATATACAAAAGAAGCAAAACCTTTAAACTGTTCCAACTCAAAATGAAAATTCAGTAATTGAGAATGATTTAGCAGAAACTTAATCTTCAATTCCTTTCTATAAAGTAACCAAATTTTATTTGAATAATTAGCAAGGAAATTATATCCTGAGAATTTCTTAGTGAATCTATCCAAATTTGATTTCACCAAAGGCTCTAAAATGACAATTACCCAAAAATGATGAACCCTGTTTAAGCTTAGTAGTCTATTAAGGGAGCCAGGGTTAGCAATCCCCTAATATTCCTAAACAAAAATTCAATCATGAATAGCATTTCTTCCTCCTCTAGTAAGTCTAGAAGAAGAAGTTGATGCAGCAAAAGATTGAATAATATTACCTTCAGATAAATTTTTTAACTCCATCTCTTCTTTCTAGCTTTTTGTATCATCCAGTCATTATTAAGATCATTGTTAATAGCTGCCAGACCTTCTGAATTTGTAATATCTTTCTGAGATACTTGCTGAAAGACAGGATATTGCATAGGTTTAGGATGAACTTCAACAGCTTGATAATGAGTAATAGGATTCTCCTTCACAGACTCTTGAGGAATTATAACATTTGTAGCAGCAGTTATATCAGAATCTAATTCTACCAATTCAGTAGAAGTAGATGAATCAACTAAAATAGTCGAACTAGCTGCCTTTGTTAATTGATCAACAGAATTTATATTTGGAAAAACTTCAGTAGGGACAACCAATGTCTCAGTATGTCTAAGAATTTCTCCATTCTCAGTTGTAGGAGGAACAACTTTAGAAGCAATAGGTAAAATAATAGATTCAACAACAGGTTCCTTTGAAGTCATTTGCCTCTCTACAGAATTCCCAATAGGAGCATTAATTGAAACAACAACATTCTTGACAGTATTCTCAGGAGCTATCACTTTATTAGATTTTAAGTGTGGATGAAGTCTAAAACAACCATCATTGGAATGTCCAAACATTTTACAATGATGACAGTAATAAGGCTTATTTTCCATAATAACAGTCTGCCAATACCCATTATGAGGTGTACCAATCCAAATTTCATCTACATCAGTAAGTGAGATATCTCGTTCCACAAGAATTCTAGCCACAGAAGGCCTGGTGAGCTGGAAGGTAGGAATATCCAACTTCAAAGGCCTTCCTAAAGCAGTACCGATCGCATAAAGAATTTGATGATTAAATAAGTGAAGTTTCAAATTTGGCAGTTTATACTAAATTGGAATTACAGGCGCTTCTTGATGAGGATCGAATGAAGGAGACCATTTTAATAGCTTCATATAAATGCCATCAATTGAAATAAACTTTTTGGAGTATAAATTAGCATAATCCACTTCCATAGATAACTGGATCATAATATGCCTACCAACAAAGAGTCCTACCTTCCAAGAACCAAGTAATTTGAAATTTTCAAAGCATTTCCTGATGGTTTCCATTTTAGGATGCCCAAGTAGAAATTTACCAATTAAAGTAAACTTATGAACATCAACTAGAGAGGAGAGTTCGTCATCAAATAAAATTAAGGCAGGCTTGCCACTTTTTTTCTCAAGTTTCTTGATAAATTGACATTTACCCTTACCTTGAACAGCATCATGATAAAGTTGTGGAAAAACCAATTTATCAGAAGGATTAGATGGTTCAGAACCAATCAACTCAGCAAAAGATTTAGAAGAAGAACATCCAGCCATCAGAATAGGAGAAGATTCTTAGAATTCAAGAAACAGAAATAAAGCCCAAAATTTAAAAACAAGAACCCGGGAAAACAAATTCAATAAAGAACAACAACAATTGTCAGGCTAGAGTAGAAAAACTAAAAGGATTAGTCTTCAAAACCCAACAAATCAGCAAGAAAAACCATCAATCTTCAAGAACAGAAGAGGAAATCGAAAATCGCACCAAAAGCTTCCTAAAAAATCAGATCCCTCCATCTTCTTATATATATATATATATATATATATATATATATATATATATATATATATATATATATTGGAGGCGACTGGCAAGGCTCTGCTAGGGTTTGGGGGTCAGGAATGACCCCCTGGCGGCGAAAACTGTTTCCCTGGTTGCTGGTAAGTGTTTTGTTGGTGGCTTGGTCTGCTGGTTTCTTGGTTTGGTGGTGGTTTGGAGCTGTTTTGAGCTTCCCGGGTTTCCTCTCTTTTGAATTTTGGTACTGTTCCATTGGTGCTGCCACTGGGTTTTAGCTCCCTGTTAGCTGGGGGTTTCTAGTTTTCAGTTATTCCCCCCTCTTTCTTTCCATTTTTGTGGTGTTTGGTGTGCTTTTATGGCTGCCAACTACCCTATTAATGTTGGCATTATCTCACAATGGACCAAGGCTTCCTATGTAAGTGCTGTTAGTGATGGTACTAATGTTCCAAAAAACTTTGAGCATTTGGTCTACCCACAAGCCCTGCATGATTGCTGCTGCTGGAAAGAAAGATTGCCCTTTCATCTGACCTTTGGGTACTAAGGAGGGGAAACCTGCCATCAGATTCACCTCCCAGGAAATGGCCATATTAATTGATGCCGTCAAATTTACCCTCATTGAATAATTTCAATATGGGCACCCAAAGATGGAATTGGTAAGAAAATACTTTGAAGAGCTACAAACTGTTGGCCAATGGAAGTTGGGTCTTATGGATGGGAGACATCTTCTAATCATGCTGTCAGGTGAAGAACATTATGCTAGAATCCTAGGCAAACAAACTCTACTAATTGCTAGGACACCAATGAAAATTATCAAGTGGACTCCTGAGTTTGATCCAAACTAGGAGCCTCCCACTAAACCCGTTTGGTTTAAATTCCCAAATCGGCCTATTCTGCTCTACGACACCAATGCAATTTTCCAAATTAGTAGAGCTTTCGGTACCCCACTTAAGGTGGAACCTCCCACTCATGACATGGGGAGGCCTGCTGCTGCTAGAGTGTTGGTGGAGAGGGATGTCACTCTCCCAAAATTAGATAAAGTGTGGATTATCACCAATGATGAAGGAGAGGGCTTTTGGTAGGAAGTATTTTTGGAGCAAAAACCCCTTTTCTGCCTCCATTGCAGGATGTTTGGACATTCAACAGACAAATGCTATAGACCAAGACCCCCCTCTAAGAAAACCAGTTGGGGTAAAGTCTACTGCTCCTCAAGTAAGGGAGGTGGAGGTGGTTCCACCCATAAATGTCTCTCAGTATTTGACTCTTGCTACTCCTGAAGCTTTGGCTGATGAGGTGGGAGATGTTACTGGGCAGATCACGATGGCTCTTGTGGAACCTGTATTATAGGGTGAAGTGGAGGAACCTGTACTGCAGTATATGCAAAATAATGATTTACCCTCTGAAACTGAGGTAATGGGCCATTTTGACAGTACATATTTGGAAGTTAGAGTGGTAACACCAACACATGACCATTTGATGACTATGTAAACAAAAATGGAAACTGATTGGCAGATTCAGAAAGCTAAAAAGAAAAAAAATGACCACTGAAGTTCAGAAGTTAGTTGATTTCTCCCCATCCAATCTTGATTGTACCCCCACTCCTACTAACCCTGGTCCCCACTTAGTACTAATAAGACCAGAACTAGATCCAAATCCCAACCTTCCCTTCTACCCCCCCCCTCCATCCAGACCCTCTGATGTTTAATTTCCTTTGTTGGAATATCAGGGGGTTGCTCACCCCATCTTTGGTGCTTAGCCATTCTTGAACCCATGGTTTACAAAAATCCTCGCAAATACATCTCTAAATTCCTAGGTTGTTCCCTCTTTACCAACTCCTCCAATAAAATTTGTATTTTATGCAGAAAGGAAATCTCTTGGACTGTGGCTGTAGACCACCCTCAATTTGTCCATCTGGCCATTCACTAAAATGGTCATGATTTTGCTGTCACCTTCGTGTATGATGGATGCACCATGAATGCTAGGAATGAGCTTTGGACTGAGTTGCTGATTCTTAGCACCACTACTACCACCAGTTGGATCATAGGTGGTGATTTCAACTGCTTGGGGTCTACTGCTGAGAAATCTAGGGGCACACCTCCAGCCATTTCAAAAATTACAGAATTCAATGATAACATCCTCACTGTTGGATTATATGATTTGGGCTATCAGGGTCACCCTTTCACTTGGAGGAGAGGGCAGATTTGGGAAAGACTAGATAGGTTTCTTGCTAACAACTTGTGGCATCAAACATTTCTCCACACTTTTATTACTCATTTGAATTTTGCTGGGTCTGATAACAGACCCCTCCTTATTACAATCACTGTTGCTAAACATTCTACCAGCCCCCACCATTTAGATATTTGAATTGTTGGTCTGGTCACCCCAATTTTCTTAACATGGTATCCTCTTACTAGACTGGGTGTCACAATCCCAACCCTCTCATCCATTTACAACTACTCTAAATTAAAGTTGGTAAAGCATTTAGAGCTTGGAGCTAGAACAAAATTAGGGATATCTTCAGGAATGTGGATTTGGCTGAGAAGGAAGTGACTGCACTGCAAGCTGCTATTCTTACTAATAAGGATATGTATGGGAACCTTGATGCCAGTCAGGAAAGGCTTCTCCTTGCTGTGGACCTACAGGATTAATTACTTAGATAAAAAGATATCATTAATAAATTCAATTATGGGGATAGGAACACCAAATTTTACCATGCCTATATAAAGTACAAAAGGAAATGTAATGTTATCCATTCTATTAGGAATGAGCAAAGGGTGACCCTCCACAATGGTGAAGATATTGCTAATGATGTTGTGCAGTTCTTTAAGTAGTTTTTAACTCATAACAACTATACTAGACATTCTATTGATGACAGTCTGTTTACTGAGGAGCATAACTACATCAGTTCTCTACATTTGACTGAACCCCTACTGAGGAGGAAATTTGGTCAGTGATTAATTCCATGGATGGCTCTAAAACTACTGGCCCAGATTGTTTCAATGCTGACTTCTATAGGAAGACTTGGGGAATTTGCAAAGGTGTTGTTGTCTAAGCCATTCAGAGCTATTTTAGGGGTAGTGAGCTGCCCTAATATTTCACTGCCTCTACCACTATTCTCATCCCCAAGTCTACTATTCTCAAAGATTGGAACCAGTTTAGATCATTCAGCCTCACTTCTATTATAAGCAAAGTCATCAGCAAGATCCTGGTGGGGAGACTTTAACCACATTTGGAACACATTATCAGCCCCAATCAAGCTGCATTTGTTCGGGGAAGGTCAATTACTGATAATGTTTTTCTTGCTCAAGAGATGATTTTAGACTTGGACAGACCCTGTAGGGGTGGGAATCTAATATATAAACTTGACATTAAAAAGGCTTATGATAAAAGTAACTGGAACTTTATTTTGGAAATTCCTCAAGCTAGAGGTTTTCACTTGGATTTTTGTAGACTCATCAAGAGATGGCTTCAATTTAATCAGCACTCCCTTCCCATTAAAGGCCAATGTTGGGGTGGTTTTACTGCCACTAGGGGCCTGAAGCAAGGGGATCCTTTGTCTCCCACCATTTTTATCTTTGCTATGGATTACCTATCCAGATTGTTGGAATCCCAAATCTCCACCTACCACTATGTCAGCTACCACCACAGGTCTAATATCTCTGTCTCTCACTTTATCTATGCTGATGATATCATTCTTTTTCCAAAGCTAGCAAACCTACTGTGAAAAAAGTCATCCACTACATTGGGATTTTCCAACATGTTTCTGGACTTTTCTTCAGTCCAAAGAAATGTACTTTACTTTTCTTTGAAAAAAGCCCTCCTTCTACCACTCATTGGGTACTGCAATACACTAGAATTACCAGAGCAACTCTTCCTCTGAAATTTTTGGGAGTTCGTCTCATCAAAGGCAGGACCAATCAGTTGTAGTTTGATGAGACTATCAATAAGATTTAGACTCAACTGGCCAACTGGGCTCACTCCTTTCTATCCACTGGAGGGAGAATTACTCTCCTCAACAGCATTCTCACTACTTTCCCTTCTTATGTCTTACAAATGACTTGCATGAAAAATAGTACAAGAATTTAAATGGAGAGGATTTTCAATAGATTTCTTTGGTATGGGCATAGAAAGTAGATTCATTAAGCTAGCTGGCAAAAACTAGCCAAACCTTTTGGGGCTGGTGGAGTGGGTTTTAAAGGTCTAATTCATTTGCAGCAGGTAAATTTTTGTAAGCTATGGATCCAATTCAGACAGCAACAATCTCTTTGGGCTAAGTTCATGTTGGGCAAGTATTGTAAGGAACACCATCCCACTGTTGTACAAGATAAGCTTGGCTCCTCTAAAGTTTGGAAACAGATGCTGAGATGTAGGCATCTAACTGACAGTTTGTATAAATGAGAATTGGGGATAAGGAATATTTTCTTCTGGTATGATTAGTCGTGTCCTGCTGACATGCTTATTCCCAATCGCAATATTCCATTTACTCACTTCACAGTTGTTGAGTGTTGGGATGGGGATGACTGGTCTTTCCCAGCTTTGAGTCAACTCCTACAGGAAAACTCAGTGGCCCAAGTAGCCCAAATTCCTTTTAATAGATCTAAACCTGATACTATAAACTGGCACAATGGTCAGCAGCATAGCCTGACTAATCATAACTACCACACCATTCACCATTGGACCAAAGTGGATTGGGGGACTCAGATCTGGAATAAATTTTTTACACAATCTATGTCTTTCTTCAACTGGAGAATCTTTCACAGAAGTACTCTAACAGATGATATCCTTAAGTTAAAGGGTCTGAGGGGACCTTCAAAATGCTATCTTTGTGGCAATCATGCTGAGTCCATTCAACATTTATTTTTCAGCTGTCATTTTTCACAAGAGGTCTGGAAAGATATCACTGTACTTTTCAGCATCAACACCATGCAGCTAGAGTGGCAAGAGCTATCTACCTGCTGGCAATCTTGGCATATGGCAAAGCTTGGTGTCATCCCCTTTATAATTACCTAGTTCATTTGGATGCACAGAAACAACATCAAATTTGATGCTAAAACTAGTAGTGTGCCAATTGTGGTGGGAAATTGCCATTCTTACATCTCCAAATTGATTAGATATAAGAATCTCCCTAACATTCTGAGAAAGACCCCTCTGGGACTATCTCCTCAAGCCAAAATTATTAAAATTGTGTGGAATACTCCTAACTATCCCTTTGTTAAAGTTAATACTGATGGTACCTTTTCTGTTGTTGGGACCGAAATTGGAGGTATTTTCAGGGACCCCAAAGGGAAGTGTCTATGCTTTTTCCATGCTCCTACTGCAACCTTAGATCCACTAGAAACTGAGCTTATGACATTCTATTGGGCTATTACTTTGGCTCTCTCTAATAGCTGGCATCATCTTGTGGTGGAGGGGGACTCTGAGTCATTACTCAATTACTTTGAGAAGGATCTTGCCCCATCTTGGCATCATTCCCAGTGGGTCCACAGAATTCAAACCTTATCTTCCCAGCAATCAATCCAATTTTTTTTTTAACCATGGGGAGGGGAACAGGCCAGCCAACTGGCTTGCTAGAAGGGGGCTTAGCACTATGGAGACTGTTGTGTCAACCTCTCCACCCCCCCAGCTGTCCTTTCTGGTTGAAGCTAATGTCTTTAAGGCTCCATATTTTAGAATTGTCCATGTTTAGATGGCTATTTTTTGGGTCTAAGCTTGAGGTAATTGTCACTGCTGCCTGGAAGAGACCATTGCTGGCTAGAAGTCACATGAGTGAAATACTCTATCTACCTTTGCTACTTTCCTCATCTGAAGACAATTTTGCTTTGGATTATTATGGTGTGCTTATTTGGATTGGGTATACTATTTTTGGGTGTTGGTATACTGGTTGATTTGTTATTTTTGACTCACTGTTTTTATTTTCTTTCGCTTGTGTCGAGTTATAATGTGGAAGAGGAACCCCATAGGACCACTCTTGTATTGCTTTTGTTTCTTATATGGGGACCCTCTCTCCCTTCATTTACATGTACCTTTGCTTATATTAACATGTAGGGAGCCATCAGATGCTCCTTCCCATAATATATATAAAGAAATATAATGATCCACTTTTCTAAAGAAAAAGATTATGCTAATTTATTCTCAAAGAAAGTGATTGTGATAGAGAGGAAATATATGAAAATCTTGAAATGGTCTCCAGATTTTGATCCAAATCAAGAAGCACCTATAGTTCCAATTTGGTATAGATTACCTAATCTGAAACTTCATTTTTTCAACCACCAGGTTATCTATGCCATTGGAACTGCTATTAGGAGACCCTTAAAATTGGATATGTCTACTTTTAATCTATCCAGACCATCCTTAGCTAGAATTCTGGTTGAAAGGGAAATTACACTTCCTGATATTGATGAAAATTGGCTAGGTTCTCCTCCTCATGGGTACTGGCTGCCCATTATTATGGAACAAAGGCTTATGTATTGTCATCATTGCAAGATGTTTAGGCATTCCAAAGAGTTTTATAAATTTCAACCAAATTTAAAGCCTGTCAAAAGTAAGATTGATATCTCAAATAGTAATGTTGTGAATGATGTGAATGGAAAATTGGTTACTACTATAGCTGTTGGAGTTAATAATCATGATAAGGCCACTGTTGTTGTCAAAAATGTTGTGGGGAATTCTTTTCAAGATTTGTCTTTTGTCCAGAAAGATTTTCTTGCTGTAATTAATGTGGAGGATTCTGAAGTATTTTCTGCTATTGAAATTCTTATTGCTGTTCAGGATCCTAGGAATTATGAGGTTATAAATGTCGTGCTTAATTCTGCTCTACCTGTTCAGAAAGAACATTCTGCTGCTATTAATGGTTTGAATTCTGATTTTATATCTGCTATGGATCTTCCTACTTCTCATCAAAATGCTTTTAACTCTGAAGTTGTATTGACAGGTGGTGATCAAATTAAGTCTAATACACTGTTATCTTCAACTGAAGCTATTACAGACATTGGTATTCAAAAGAATACTGATATGGATGTGGCTCAACCTCAAAGCTTTAATAATAATACTTCCGTTCAAACTAATGAGCTTGCCATTACACATATTTCAGAGGGGGCTTTACCTCAGGAAGCAAACTATCCCATTTTTCAGTGTAATGTGCTGGATGGAGCTGTTATAATTACTAATACAACTGTTGTGACTAAAGAATTGAATAATGACTGTGTGGTTCAGAACAGCAAAAGGAAGAAATCCCTGGAACTAAAAAGCCTTTCTGAAGAAAATATTATTCCTTCAAGTGCTTCTACTTCTTTCTTCTCTAAGCTATAAGAGGGGGAAGTTCTATTATTAATGATTAAATGTCTTTGTTGGAATAATAGGGGAGTGGCAAATCCTGGCTTCTTTAATAGAATATTAAATCTTAACAGGATTCATAAGTTTTGGATGGTGGTTCTACTTGAACACTTGGTGAAATCTAATTTTGACAGATTCTCTAAAAAACTTCATGGATACAATTTTACTTTTAACTCTTCTAACAAGATTTGGCTAAACTGTAAAAAAGTGTTAAAGGTAGATATTATTCAAGATCACTCTCAATTTTTGCATTTTCATTTTGAACTTGGTGAATTTGCTTCCTTTGTTTATGCTGCTTCTTCCATCAATGATAAAAAGGAGTTGTGGAATCATTTGCATACTATTGGCCATAATATTAATAAAGGTTGGAATGTTGGTGGTGACTTCAATTCTGTTGCTCATCCTAGCGAGAAGAAAGGTGGAAGAAATCCTAGAATGCAGGATTTACTTACATTTTCCAATCAAAATAAAGAGGCTAAACTTTTTTATCTTGGCTTTGAGGGGTCTCCTTTTACATGGAAAAGAGGATCTATTTATGAAAGGCTTGATAGAATCCTTGTTAATAAAGAATGGCTGGAAATGTTTCCTATTTCTAAAGTGCAGCACCTAGCAAGACTGGGATCTAATCATGCCCCCTTGTTGGCAACTTTTCTATTATGTCTGCTGTTAAAAATAAATCTTTTAGATACTTGAATTTTTGGTCTGCTCATCCAACATGTTATAAATTAATTGAGGATAATTGGGTCTATCCTCAGGCTTTCTCTGATGCTAATCCTATGATTCAATATGGAAATGTAAAAAATTACTGGCTAAGGCTTTAACTACTTGGAACTAGAATTTATTTGGTAATATGAAAGATAACATTATTAAAGCTGAAAAACAAGTTGAGGACCTGGAAAAGGAGGTGGAGGAAGGAAGATGTGCTGAATCTAAACTTCTGGAGGTTAATGATAGATTAAATATTGCTATTCTGAATGAGGAACTGTTTCTTTTGCAAAAGGCTTCTTCTAATCATTTTCTTTATGGAGATAGGAATTCCAAATACTTTCATGCGGTCATTAAATACAGGAGATCCCTGAATGCTATTTACAAAATCAAATCGGATGAGAAGGGTTGGTTATATGATTACGAGGAAATTGCTGAGGATGCTATATTGTATTTTCAAAAGCTGTTTTCTTTCAGGCCTACTAATGTCACCTTATTTTCTACTGCTTTATTAAGGGAAGGTTTATTCAGGGGTGATGGAGGTAAATTAATTCAAACACCAGTTGAAGAGGAGATTCTTAGCTCTATTAATTCCATGGATGGAAATAAGACAGCTGATCCTGATGGGTTTACATCAGATTTCTATAAAAAGCATTGGAATATAGTCAAAACTAAGGTGATTACTGTTGTTCAAGCTTTTTTCCAAGGTGTGGAATTTCCTAGATATTTTGCTTCATCTTCAATTATTCGTATTCCTAAAGATAAGATTAAAACTGGATGGCGTGATTTTAGACCCATTTGAATCACATCTATCTTCTCTAAAATTATCAGTAAGGTAATTGTGGAAAGACTCAAACCTTATCTAGCTAATCTGATTTTTGATAACCAATATGCTTATATTAAAGGCAAATGCATGACTGATAATGTGCTAATTGCACAAGAGTTACTCACTGATATTGATAAGCCTTGTAGAGGGTCTAATTTAATTTTTTTATTTGATCTATCCAAAGATTTTGATTCCATCAGCTGGTCTTTTGTCTTGGAGGTGTTAGCTGCTAGAGGATTTGGAGCAGATTTTTGCAATCTTATTTCTAGCTGGCTTCAAAACAACTACTACAGTCTCATGATTAATGGCAGGAGTCAGGGTTTCTTTCAAGCTGGTAGGGCTATTAAACAAGGGGATCTATTGTGCCCTTGCATCTTCATCTTAGTCTTTGATTATCTATCCAGAATGTTAAACCAATTGCAGCTCAGACATCCTATTGTTCAATTTCAGCACAGATCTAACCTAATGATTAGTCATCTTGCTTATGCATATGATGTAATTGTTTTCTATAATAGTAGCAAAAACTCAATTAAATGCATCATGAAAACATTAGCTTGCTTTGAAGATGTTTCTGGTATGGCCTTTAATAAATTCAAATGCCTCTTTCTGCCTAGTTATTTAATGAGTGCGCATATCAGAAAATGGATTTCTGACTTTACTGGTTTTAAAGAAGCAAGCTATCCACTAAAATATTTGGGTTTTCCTTTGATTAAGGGTAGAAGAAAGCTGTCCCATTATGATGATGTAATTACTAAAGTTTCTTCCCAAATCAATTGTTGGTCAACTTCTTTTTTATCCGATGGAGGCAGAATCACTCTACTTAGAAGTGTATTAACTTCATTTCCTCTTTATATTTTCCAGATGGCTAGAATGAAGAAAAGCAATAAAAAATTACTCTCCCTCATATTTAATAAGTTTTTATGGGAAGGTCAACATAAGCAAATGCATTGGTCTTCTTGGGACAAATTATGTAAGCCCATTTCAAGTGGAGGTTTGGGTTTTAAGAGCTTTCATCATCTAAGTTTTGCTTATTATTGTAAACAGTGGGTGAACTTTAGATCTAAAAATTCACTCTGGGCTAGATTTATGCATGGAAAGTATTGCCACAACTCTCATCCTACTCAAATTCATTCTAAACTAGGGGATTCTAAGACCTGGAAAGAACTGTTGAAGGTAAGGGAATTTGCTGAAAAGCTTTTTGTTTGGGAGGTTGGTGAGGGACAAATTGATTTCTGGAGGGATACTTGGTTATTTAATGAATCTCTGTTGGATCAATATCATCAGTTTTCTGCTATTCATAAAGTTTATGATGCCTGGATTAATGGTACTTGGAATGCTCCCTTAATTAATTCTGCTGTTAATAAGAACTCCTTTGATAAAATCTTATGTTCCTATTCAATCTGATATGAAGGATAGATTAATTACAAAGAATCCTTCTCATCAAAGTCTTTCTAAGTTTATTTATTTTTATAATGGCTCTTGGACTGAAAATAACTGGGGGGAAGTTAGTTTGGAATAAATTCTTATCACCTTCCATGTCTTTCTTTTGCTGGAAGCTTTTCAGAAAATTCTTACCAACTGATGATATTTTGAAACTCAAGGGTATTAGGGGGCCTTCTGGATGTGTATTATGTCATTTTAATGAGGAATCCATTTTCCATCATTTCCTGAACTGTTCTGCAAATCAAGTAATCTGGAATTCTGTTCTAAGAAGCAGCCTTACAAAATCTAAATTCTTTTTATGGAATTCTATTGAAGCTTATTGGTTGGATTGGAAGGGAGCTGCTAACTTCTATATCCTCTTACTAATCTTCTAGTTCATCTGGTTATCTAGAAATGAGGTATTGTTTAAAGATAAAGCTTTCTCTTCTCAACTGGTTATTAATAATTATTTGTTTTATCTGTCTAAGATAACGAAACAATTTAATATTGAGCAGGATCATGTGGTAATGAAAACTTGCTGATTCATTGGAGACCTCCTTCATTTCCATGGAAAAAGATTAATGTTGATGGAAGTTATAAATCTGACACAGCTGGTATGGTTATTCTTGGAAGAGATCATAATGGTAAATGCTTATGGTTATTAGCAGCTCCAATATTTGCCAATAATGCTCTGGTGGCTGAAGCTATAGCAATTCATTGGGGATTGAAGGCTGCTATAATGAATAATCATCACTTTATTCATATTGAAACAGATTCTAATATATTGTTAAATATTTTGCTTAACAATGATGCTGCCCCTAGGTACATTCAGATATGGATTAACAAAATTATTCAAATCTCTTCATCTCAGAGCATTATGTGGAGTCATGTGTACAGGGAAGGAAATCAACCAGCTAACTGGCTTGCTACTAGTGCTTCTTCCTCCAAGCTGACTTTGTGTTGTCCTTATGATTATTCTAATGCTAAATCTTCCTTTTTCTATGTTTTTAATCTTTTCTACATGGGGATCTTCTTCCTATTCCTCATTTGAGATGTAATAGATTTTCCTAGTTTAATAAAGATCATTTTTTAGTAATATATATATATATATATATATATATATATATATATATATATATATATATATATATAAATTTATTTATTTATTTATACATGTATATCGTAAGCATAAATATAGGACCAGATCAAGTTTTTGGCGCCATTGCCGGGAACATAAATAAATAAAGAAAATTTTCAAAAGAAAATTTAATTTTTATTTTAAAGTCTTATTTAAACTTGTTATATTTATTTTAGGAAGTTGTTGTTATTATTATGCTTTATAATTTTGTATGTGTAGTTCAGGTTCTGAAGAACTTGTACCTTACGATTCTGAATAAGAAATAACTATAAAAAAATCAAAAATATTAAAACTACAGAAAATGATAAAAATATTGAAGAAATGGCAAACCAAAATAATCATAACTAAAATCCATTAAGAATTTAGATTTTTAAGAGATTATGCTAACCCTACAGTAGATGAATTTCATGGAAGTATTCAAAACCCTGCTTTAGCTGCTAATTCATATGAACTTAAACCTGCTATTATCCAAATGGTATAAGTTTTGGGGTACACCAATTAAGGATCCAAATTTACATCTTGCCAATTTTCTAAAATTGTGTGCTAAGTTTAAATATGATGGTGCTTCAGATTATCCTATTAGATTTAGACGTTTTCCTTTCTCATTAAGGGATAAAGCTAAGATGTGGTTAAATTTGTTAGCACCTAGATCTATTAGAACTTAGTGTCATTTAACACAAAAATTTTTTGCTAAATATTTTCCACCATCAAAGACTGCTAAGCTAAGAAATGATTTTACATCCTTTTGCCAGTATGAAGGGGAGTCTATTTATGAAGCATGGGAACATTTTAAAGATCTTGTAAGGATGTATCCACGTTATTGATACTAGATTGGTTAATAATTCAAACTTTTTATAATGGAGTAGTTGGATCTCTTAGATCAATTATCGATGCTACTACTGGTGGTTCATTGATGTCTAACATTTTAGTGATGCTTATGATTTAATTAAAGAAACAACAACAAATAAATTTCAATGGCCTTCTGAGAGGGAAAATCCTAAAAAGAGAGCTAATATTCATGCTTCTTGTGTTTTTGCAATGTTAGGAGATCAAATTGCTACAATTTCAAGGATGATAGACCAGTTTGGAATGAAATTTTCTCAACCAATTTCAATGATTGAAGAAAATTCATTAAACTAAACGGTAAATTCTCAAACATCATTAGAAACTTTAAATGCCATAAACATGCCTAATAACCCATATTCCAATTATTATAACCCAGGTTGAAAGAACCATCAAAACTTTAACAGGAATATAAATAATAAGGGTGTTAATAATCAACAATGGGGGAACACTCAAGAAAACCCAGTGGGGAATTGGAAAAACCAAGGGAATAATAATTACAGACCTACTTAACCTCCAAGTTTTAACAGTGCTTCACAAGTTAAGGAGAAGAAGTTGCATATAGAAGAAGTGGTGCTACAAATGGGAAATCAATTGTAAATTCAAGGAGCTACAATTAGAAATATTGAGAATAAATTGGGACAGATAGCCAATTCATTAAGTTATAGATCCCAAGAAACACTTCCTAGTAATACATAGGTAAATCCAAGAGACAAAAATAAAAAACAAGTAAACGTTGTTCAATTAAGAAGTGGAAGAGAGTTGGAAGGTAGAGTTTAAAAAGAGATTGAAGTAGAGAAAGAGAAGATTTAAGAACCAAAAGAGGACGCTCAGAAAAGTTTGGAAAGACCTATTTCTAAACCAAAAATTGATTTAGAAAAATTTACACCACCATTTCCTCAGACACTTCGACAACAAAAAATTGATAAGCAATTTTCAAAATTCTTGGAAATTTTTAAGAAATATACAATAAATATTTACAATAAATATTCCATTTGCTGAAGCCTTAGAACAAATTACAAGCTATGTGAAGTTTATGAAGGATATCTAAATAGAAAAAAGGGAGTTTGAAGATAAAGATTGTCGCACTTAGTGAAGAATATAGTTCAATAATTCAAAAGAAACTTCTAGAAAAGCTTAAAGATCCTGGTAGCTTCACAATTCCATGTGAAATCGAAGACATATTTTATGGAAAAACTTTATGTGATTTAAGTACAAGCGTTAACCATATGCCATTATCTATATTTAAATGACTGGGATTAGGAGAAATAACCCTGATTACCACAACTGCAGTTAGCAGATCGTTCGATAACATATCCTAAATGAGTTAAAGAAGATGTTTTAGTAAAAGTGGATCAATTTATCTTTCCTATTGATTTCATTGTGCTAGATATGGAGAAAGATAAGGATATACCTATTATTTTATGGAGACCTTTCCTAGCTATAGGAACAATAATGATAGAATGCAGAAATTGGAATTAACTATGAGTCTTAATGATCAAGCTATCACATTAAAGGTAAAGATGATAAATGTTTTAGGATGGATGTAATGAGATATCTGAGCGAATGTCATTTAAAAGCAACATATGAAGAAAAATTTCGAAGTGAAAATTTGGAACACAAGGAAGAAGAGGATGCACAATATTTTGATGAATTTAATGAGGAAGATTTACAAGAAAGTTTTGTTGTCATAGACAAGACAAAAAAAGTTAAATCTTTTTGTATTTCAATTGAATAACCTCTTGAACTACAATTCAAGTTACTTCCTGAACATTTAAAATATGCCTTTTTGGGTGATTCCTCAACTTTGCCTCTAATAATTTCCTTAAAATTAACTACTGAATAAGAAGAGAGTTTGCTTGAAACTTTAAAGAAATATAAGAAAGCCTTTGGATGGATCAATGCTGATATTCAAAGAATCAGTCCTTCAATCTGTATGCAAAGAATCCTTATGGAAGAAAACTGCAAAGCCAGGACTGATCGTCAAAGGAGATTAAATCCTATTATGAATGAGGTTGATAAGAAAGAAATTTTAATGTGGGTAGATGCTGGAATTATCTACCCTATTTCAGATAGTGCATGAGTTAGTCATATTCACTGTGTTACTAAGAAAGGAGGAGTAAGTGTAACTGTTAATTAAAAGAAAGAATTAATACCAACAAGACAAGGTACAGAATGGAGAATATGCATTGAATATAAAAAATTAAATCTAGCCACCAGGAAAGATCATTTTCCACTTCCCTTTCTTGATCAAAAATTGGATAGACTAGCTAGGCATAAACACTTTTATTTTCTGGATGGATATACTGGTTATCACAAATTACAAATTGCTTCAGAGGATTAAGAGAAAACAACCTTTACCAGTTTTTATGGTACATTTTCTTTTTGAAGAATGCCCTTCTATTTATGTAATGCCCCTGCTACATTTCAAAGATTTGTGATGGCAATTCACTGTGATTTAATTGATAAAGGAATTGAATTGTTTATGGATAATTTTTCAGTGTTTGGAATTTTATTTGAATTATGTTTAGAACATTTATCTAAAATTCTTAAATGTTGTGAATAAACAAATTAAGTTCTTAATTGTGAAAAATTCCAATATGTGGTAGCAGGAGGAATTGTTTTGGGACATCAAATTTCAGAAAAAAGGTATGGAAGTAGACCATGCAAAAACTCAAGTGATCGCTAATTTACCTTGCCCAACGAATGTAAGGGAGATCAAGAGTTTTTTCGGACATGCTGGACTCTATAGGGGTTATATTAAAGACTTTTCAAAAATTGTTAAACCTTTATGCCATTTATTAGAAAAGAATGCAATTTTTAATTTTAATGAAGACTAACTAAAAGTTTTTGAAATATTAAAAGAAAAATTAATCATTACACCAGTTATTGTTTCACCAAATTGGGAAAAACCTTTTGAATTAATGTGTGATGCTAGTGATTATGTTATTAAAGTTGTTCTAGGACAAAAACATGATAATATTTTCAAAGTATTTTACCATGCTAGTATAACTCTTAATGAAGCTCAAATTAATTATGCCACAATTGAGAAAGAGTTATTAGCTATAGTATTTTTCTTTTGATAAATTCATATCATATTTAATTGGAACTAAATGTGTTGTGCATACTGACCATTCTGCTTTTAAAACTTTAATGAAAAATAAGGATACTAATCCAAGACTGATAAGATAGATTCTTCTCTTGCAAGAATTTGACTTTGTAATTGTAGATAAAAAGGGTACTGATAATCAAATTACTTTCATCTATCTAGGCTTGAAAATGAAAAATCTCTCTTTTCTAATGAAGAAATTAATGATCATTTTCGTGATGAAAAATTGTTCACTATAAATGAGTGGCGTGTTCCATGGTATGCAGACATTGTAAACCTTATTGTTAGTGACATTTTGCCCTATGGATTGACACACCAATAAAGGAAGAAATTTTTATCTGAAGCTAAGACTTATTTCTGGGTGGACTCATTTTTATATAAATAAAGAAAGGATATGATTATTAAAAAATGTGTGTCATTAGATGAAACTTATGAAATTATTCAAAATTGTCGTGATTTTGATTTTGGGGAACATTTTGGTGTTGATAAAACTACATATAAGATTCTACAATCTAGATTTTATTGGCCTACAATATTTAATGATGTTAATACTTATATTAAAAATTGTGATTAATGTCAGCGTATAGGCAATATTTCTAGAAGAAATATGATGCCCCTCAATTATATGTTGGATGTTGAAACATTTGACATTTAGTGATTAGATTTCATAGGACCATTTATACCATCTTTCGAAAAATTATATATATTAATAGAAGTAGATTATGTATCCAAATGGATAGAAGTTGTTGCTTTACCTCAATGTGATGCTCGAAGTTTTGCAAAATTTTTAAGAAAGAACATATTTTGTAGGTTTGGGATGCTAGGAGTTATCATAACTGATGGAGGAAGTCATTTTAGAAATGCAATATGGAGAAACTAGTAAAGAAAGATAATATCATCTGTAAAATTTCTACTTCTTATCATCGTCACATAAGTGGTTTGGTTGAATTATTCAATCATGAAATTAAAAAAATTTTGGCAAAAACTGTTAATCCAAATAGAAAAGATTGGTCAATTAAACTGGATTTTTCCTATAAGCCCATTATAGGACCACGTATAAGACTCTTATAGGAATGTCCCTATATAGGATGATTTTTGGGAAAACTTGTTATTTACCTGTTGAAATCGAGCATAAAGCATATTGGGCTATTAATGAGTAAAATTTTAATATGAAAGATGTTGGAGAGAAAAGATTATTGCAATTAAATGATCTTAAAGAGATAATGAATGAATCTTATGAAAGTGTTAAGATATATAAAGAAAAGATGAAAATGTGGCATGATCGGAAGATTTTAAATAAAATTATTATGCCATGACATCAAGTATTTCTATACAGATTGAGATTATTTGCTGGAAAACTTAAGTCCAGTTGGATGGGCCCATTTATTGTGATAAAAGTTTATCCTTATGGAGCTGTGGATATTAAAGATCTTAAAACTGATAAAATATTCAAAGTAAATGGTCATAGACTGAAACCATATTTCTCAGTTGATCAACTGAAACTTGATGAGAAGCTGAGGTTGGGTCATCCAGAATAAGCATTGGGTATGTCAGGCTGATGACGTTAAGCTAAGCTCTTTGTGGGAGGCAACACATAGTTATCGGTGCGCTTTGCTTTAATTTTGTTTTGTGTGCTTTGTTCAGTTTGAAGTAAGAATTATAATGAGACCTTAATTGATACTTTGGATGAGCTAAAATGAATTTTCAGACGTTTAGCAGAAATGTGCTAAAATGAGCACTGGCAAATAAGCGACAGCAGTTGGCGCTTAGGCGCTGCAATTATGAAAAAACGTGAAAAATATGTTTCAAGAAGCCATTATCATGGGGAAGTTGTATGGCATATTTATGGAAGGTTTGTGAACGTGGGACGATTTTTGGCCATCTAAACTCTATAAAAATGGATCAAATTAAAGGAATTACATCCCATTCTAAATTTCTATCCTAAGAGCCTTAAAGAAGGGTTTAAATTGGAGAATGGTCTTCTTGGGAGAGTGAAACTAAGAAGGAGGATGCAAACAAGAAGACGTTTATTTCTGAAAGTGTGCAATAGTTATATAACAGTTTTCTGGCTGTTAGTGTTCAAGGAATTTCAGAAAAGATTGCGAAGATTGAGGTTGATGTTGCATCAATTAAAGCAAATGTAAATGAAACTAATCACATTTAGCACATATTGGATGTCAATTGAAAATGCAATTTAATCATAATAGTCATGTTGAAGAAGCAGATAAAGTGATGTTTTTGAATAACAAGTGGATATGAGAAGATTAGGCAAGAGTTTTCAACCATCGCCCGTTCTATCAAATCTATATACCAAATGGTCCAAATAGAAGTAATGAAGGGTATATTCCACCAAATGGAGACTGGAATTAAGTTCTATTGTTGTGTTAAGTTCTTATTTGTGTTTTATGTTAAAATTGATGTGTTGATAGTTAGTATTTAAATGTTTTATCTATGTTAAGTGTAATATATGTGTTTGTGTTTTTAGTTTTTGTTTAGTGTTTTATTTAAGTGTTTAAAAATGCATAGAAAGATAAGATATTATCCATGGATATTGGGTTAAAGACTTATATTTTGTATGTGTAATTTGTATGTAATTTATTAAGTAAAAGTTTGTGTTTGTGTAAAACTTGTGTTAAATAATTTTTTATTTTCTAGAAGTGTAATTCTGAAGTTAGGAAGATTATAAGGTGATAATATACTTGTAAAAATAATTAGGTTTTATTAAGTGAGCAAAAAAATATATTTAACAAAAAAATCGAAAACTCCTAGTTTACGGCTAAGCGCCAATCACCTGCGCTTATACGCCAGAGCTCCGCGGCTAAGCGTCGTACTTTCGCGCTTAGGCGCTGGTTCATGAATTTCATTTCTTCAGGTTATAAAATCCCAAAAAAATGCAAAAAATTTCACCTCATCATCTTCAATCCTCGACATTTGCAATTTATAGGGCTAGGGCATCCCCAAGATTTGCAATTCTTGAGACATTTCAAGTGAAAATTTGTTGGATTTGTTCAACTTGTGGTATGTGCACTAATCCTAAAGTACAAATTTTTTATTTTTACCATATATTTTGAGTACATTTTGGAGAAATCTAAAAATCACTATTCATGGTGAAAATTTGAGAAAGAGCTTTGGAAATTACTTGGATATAGTAGTTTAAGCCTTTGGAAGTTATGTTTAGTGATCTTGAGTTGAATGTGGAATTTATAATGATTTTTATACAAATTTTAGAAATGGCACAAAAGAGGAGCAAGTTGAAAGTCACTTTCAATGCCGACAAGTTCGTTAGCTCCAAAGTTCAAGATCGTTATGTTCAAGTGTTACATTCACATAAATTGATTCAAGAACTTGGCTTTGATAAGCTCATTGAAGTTATTTAAGATATGATTGTTAGCCGCCTGTGGGGCAGATTTTGTTGTTTTACTACCGCAGCTGTTTTTCTATTGTACAGGAGTTCTATGCTAATCTCCCAGAATCAGAAGAGAACTTTGTTTTTGTACAAGGACAGTTGGTACACTTTACTCTCGAGGTAATTAACGAATTTTATATACTGCCTCCAAGTACATTTTATATTTATTCAAATTACGATCCTATTGAGGAATAACTAGATGAGAATATTTCTGCTATGAAACACGGAAGGGGATTATGGAAAATCACTAATGAAAGAAGAGTAAATTTCTTCGCTTCAATGTTAAATGCCATTTCTAAGGCTTGGCATTACTTTATATCATCTAAGTTGCTTCCTACAAACCATCTGAGTGAGGTGACTAGGGAAAGGGCTACCTTAAATTATTGTATTCAACAGAGAAATGCTATAGATATTGGGAAGAACATTTATGATTGTATTTGGATGTCTGTTAGAGCTACCACCACTGTAGGTATGGAATTTGCTTCCCAGATATTTTCATTGTGTGAGCTAGCTGGTGTGAAATCTGAGAATTGAGAAGAGGTACTTCAAACTCTTAAGCCTATTACCAGCACAAATATCAGGACCTATGCTGAGCATTAATTGTTTGGTTGGAGGGGAGGATTTTCTAGAGCATCCTCTGCATCTACTTCTCATGCTTCGACATCACAGGCTTCTTCAGGTCAGTTTTCTGATTCACAGTGAGATTTCAAATAAGATAAAAGATAATGTAAATTACACTACAGATCGAGTTCACAATATTGAGGTGAAAGTAGATCATATGGGGAATTATCTTCAACAGCATAGTGAGTATGAGATGAACAACCACAGTTACATGGATAGATTGATCAAAAGTGATTTTAGTGTTGTGTTGCCTACTCTTCAACAATTTACCCCATATGTTCCAACTCGTACCTGGAACAAAAAGAGATGATGAGGAAGAGGAAGATGGTGTTTAGGAATTTATTTTCTGTTATGTTATTTGTTATTTTTGTGGACTTTTATGATGTGGAATTTTTATGTTAGTTATGTTGGACTTTGTGGTTTGTATTATGTTATGAACTTTTTAGTATAGTTGCTATGTGAAATTTTTTTCATGTAATAGTTAGTAAGCAACTTTAGTACATTTTTATGGATGTTAAATGTTTGTGATATGCGATTGTTTAGTAGATTTGTGGTAGTAATTGTGTAGTTAAGTTTGTAGTGAATTTTATTTGTTAGTTTAGAACTTATTTCAAAATCTGTTTAGGATGTTTAAAACCCTATAAAAATCCACTATATAAATTTCATACTTAACTTTTTAGTTTACTACCATATGTTTTAGTTACGATTTTTATTTAAGTGTGTGAATTTGCTTTTATGTCCTCCACTACTTTAGTAGTCTCTTGAATTTCTATTTAAATGAAAATTGTTAAAATTTAATCTAGTTATTTTCATTTGTATTTTTAATTTTTATATATGCATATTTATGATATAAAATTCCTGCAAGCATGATATTTATAGTTTTCAATTCCTACCCATATATCTTTTTACTATGCTTAACTGTTTTACCATAAAGAAAATTTTGAAGTTTGGGGGAAGAATGAAAAACCAATTTTCGAAAAGAAAAAGAAACTTCAAATTTTATTTGTTCTCAAATGAGCTATAAATAAAATTTGGCTTTTGATTAAAAAATAATTATGTGAATGAAGTTATATTAGAGAAATAAAGTTTTGAATATAGAAATGAGTAAGAAAATTTAGTTAAAATCTATAGTAATGATGAAAAATTTAAGGTTAAAAATTTCTTAGTAAAGAAATGATGAATATTTTGCAACTATCTTTAGTAGGAAACATTATATTTTTGGAAAAATATAATGATTATACTTTTATTTTTAATTCTTAAATTTCTTTTATTGAGAATAGTTTACAAAACTTTTATTATTTTTCTATGTTAAATAAATATATCTACCTTATGCTTTAGGAAAGGAAGGATGGAATTCAAAATCATTAAAGGCCTATCCAGATACAGTAATCCTTGCTTTAAATAATATATATATATTCATATATATATATATATATATATATATATATATATATATATATATATATAATAGCGGCTGTTGCTGTGGGAGGAGCCCCGCTAGGGTTTGGTCACCGATGGAGCTTCTGACGGCGCAAGGTAGGTGTTCTATTGGGGATTGTGCTGATGGTTTTTGTTTGCAGAGTGGTTTTGGCTTTTGGTGGTACGACAACCATTGTTGGTCGTTTTCAACCTTCTCGGGTTCCTCCTTTTCAAATTCTGCTACTGTTCCATTGAAGGCTGAGGGTTGAACATTATTTTCCTCCCTGGAGTTTCTGTCTTTGGAGCTTGTTTTACAGCTCCTTTTGTTTTTGTTTTACTACCTTTGGGTCTGCCATGGCTAAGCTATTCCCCATTAAAATTGAAATCAATGCCCAATGGGCTAAGGCCACCTATGCTGAAGTTGTAGGCAGTGGCCAAACTTCCCATAAATCCTTTGACCATCATGTTTTTCCACAAGCACTCCATGATGCTATTGCAGGGAAAGGAATCTGCCCCCAGGTTCTAAGAATGGCCAACCAACTGTTCTTTTTACTTCTCAAGAGGTACACCAACTTAATGCAGCAGTTAAGTTTACTTTTCTTGGTAAATTCCATTTGGAACATCCCAAAATGGATTATGTTAGGAAATATTTTGATAGCTTAGCCTTAACTGGCTCATGGAAGCTTGGATTGATGGATGCTCGACATCTTCTAATTCGATTATCTAATGAAGAGGATAATGACAGGCTTTTTGGAAAACAAACCCTTGTCATAGCAGGTGCCACCATGAAATTAATCAAAGTGACACCTAATTTTGACCCTAAGAAAGAACTCCCAATTATCCCTATGTGGTTTAAACTACCTAACTTGCCCATACAATTTTATCATCCCAATGCCATATTTAATATCAGCCAAGTGCTTGGCACCCCACTAAAGGTAGACTCTCTTACCTTTGATATGGCAAGGCCAGCAGCTACAAGAGTTTAGGTTGAAAGAGATATTACCCTCCTTGATATGAAAGTTCTGGGTTTAAACAGGTGAACAAGAACAATTTTGGTAGGAATTTGAGGTGGAACAAAAGCCTTTATATTGTTCACATTGTAGAATGTTTGGGCATATAGAAACACATGTTATAGGCTTCACCCCCGTAATAGGAAAAAACCCACTGCTGTTAAGGTGGGATCTGTTGCCACAGCTAAGGAAGTCCCTGTCACTCAAGTGGAAGCAGTTGTTGCTACTGATAACCTTCCTTTGGAACAGCACAAAACTTTAGTAAATGACATTGTGCCTCAAACTCCCATAGATGGAGGTCAGCCTCCCAGTCCCCAGCCTGGGGAAAAGGAGATACCTTTGGAGCAGATTCCCCCTAGTCAGGAGGATTCTTAGGATATTACAGTTCCAACATTAGCTCAACTGAGTGAAGAATTACAGTTAGAATGGAAGGTGCAAAAAATCAAGACAGATTCTAAACTAATAATAGATTCTCATCTCACTACTGATCCTCCAGATGTTTCCCCAACTGCCCCTTACAATAATAGGGGGAAATGAAAAACTTATCTTAATGATTAAACTTCTCTTTTGGAATATAAGGGGAGTGGCTCATTCATCTTCCCTAAAGAGACTCAAAAAACTTGTTAGAACTCACGATTTATGGTGTTTTGCTCTTTTTGAACCCATGGTTACAAAAAACCATAAACACATTATCCATAGATTTCCATATCTCTCTTATGTTGCTAACATCAACAATAAAATCTGGTTGTTTGCTAGATCTGAATTACAGTGAACTGTGCTATTTGATCATCCTCAATTCTTGAATATTCATTTCTTTATATAGGAACATCATGGACAAGTAACTTTTGTTTATGCGAGCTGTAATGTGATCCCACAACAAATATTGTGGCATGACTTATTGAAGTTTGGCCTCTCAATCAGCTCTTTTGAATTTTAAGTGGAGACTTCAACTGCTTGACCTCTCCAACTGAGAAAAAAGGAGGCAACCCTCCTCTACCTGCTGCAATGGCAAGATTCAATAATTTATTAACTGATACTTTTCTTTATGACCTGGGTTTCCAAGGACCTAAATTCACTTGGAGGAGGGGTAAAACTTAGGAAAGGCTAGATAGATTTTTGGTCAACTCTAAATGGCTCCAAAATTTTCCTTACACTTTTAATACTCACCTTGCCATGCCAGGTTCTAATGATAGACTTCTTTTATGTTCCATCAGTAATACAAATCAAGGGGGAGGTAGCCCCTTTAGATTCCAAAACATGTGGCTGAAGCATCTAGATTTTCAATTTGAACTGGAAAAAATTTGGGAGGCTGAGAACACTAAAAACCCATGGATTACTCTTTGGTACATACAGAAAAAGATAGCTGCTCATTTCAGAACTTGGAATTGGATCACTTTTGGTAATGTGGAGGAAAACATTAAGACAACTGAGAGGGATGTTCTGAGCTTAAAGGCTGGTTATCAACAAGGTATTAATTCTGAAGCCGAGCTGCATGCAACAAATGAAAACCCGCTTTCTCATATCACTTATCAGGATCTATTTCTTAAACAAAAGGCTACTGTCACCAAATTTGTGGATGGGGACAGAAATACTAAGTTCTTTCAAGCTTGTATCACCTACAGGAGAAAGTGTAACATGATTATCAACAGTCAAAAACTTTGATGGGCTCAAGTTAACTGATCATGATGCTATTGCTGCAGATGCAGTGAACCACTTCAAAGATCTTTTAACTGTTAAAACTCCAAACAGACCTCATCTAAACTCTTCTCTTTTTAAGGAGGATTACCATAATGTGCAAATTTTACTTCTCACCCAGCCTCCTTTGGAGGCTGAAATAAAATCTCCTCATGATTCTATTGATGGCAACAAAGCAGCTGGACCTGATGGCTTTACTTCATCCTTTAATAAAGCTAGCTGGAATATCATTGGAAAGGATGTTGTTTCTACAGTGCAGTGTTTTTTCCAAGGGATTGACCCTCCCAAGTATTTTAATTCTTCCACTATTAATTTAATTCCTAAGAACAACAGATGTCTGTTTGGGGAGATTTCTGACCCATTAGCTTAACCACTGTCATCTCAAAGATTATCAACAAAATCCTTGTTAGCAAACTGCAACCCCACTTGACTCACCTCATCAAAGACAACCAAGCAGCCTTTATCAAAGGTAGATCTATTTCTGATAACATACTTTTAGCCCAGGAATTGTTGCTTGATATGGATAAGAAGTGCAGGGGTCATAATGCTATTTTCAAACTGGATATCAAGAAGGCATTTGACACCATCAGTTGGGCCTTCATACAGGATACTCTGACTGCTAGAGGCTTTCAACCTGAATTTGTCAATTTGATTAGCAGATGGCAAAAGTGTAATGCTACTTCAGTTATGGTAAATTGAAGGTGTCATGGTTTCTTTAGTGCAACTAGGGGCATCAAACAGGGGAATCCTCTCTCTCCTACAATTTTTATTCTTGCTTTTGACTACATATCATGATTATTTGATGCTTTGTTTAATCAGTCTCTTCATTTAGCTTATCATCACAGATCCAATATGATAATCAATCATTTGTACTAGCCTAATGACCTTATTGTTTTTTCTAAAGCTTCTAGGCATGCTATCAGAGTTGTGATCCATATCCTTGAACATTTCCTACTAGCTTTAGGAATGGAACTCAATCTGCATAAAGGTCATTTTTTCACTTGTATAAAAGTTTCCTCCCATAATCACTATTGGATTTCTGAGTTCATTGGATTCACTCATGCACATCTTCCTCTTACCTTTCTTGGTGTTCAGCTCCTGAAAGGCAAGGTAAAACAAACATAATTCAATGCAGCTATTAAAAAAATTAAAACCAAGTTAAATTGTTGGACTAACTCCTTTCTGTCTAATGGGGGAAGAACCACACTTCTAAAAAGCATTCTGCTATCTATTCCTTATTATGCTCTAAAGATTTTTAGTATGAAGAACAGTACTCAAAGTACTTTGGACAATATTTTCAATAAATTTCTTTGGGTTGGGCAGCACAGGCAATTCCATTGGTTTTCCTGGAAGAAAGTATGCAAACCTTTATTTGTTGGGGGTTTATGCTTCAGGGACTTTACACATATGAGCTTTATTAATCTCTGTAAAGTCTGGATCAGATTTGGAGCACAAGACTGCTTATGGGCCAAGTTCATGATGGGGAAGTACTGTAAATTTGTCCATCCAACTTCTACCACTCCAAACTTAGGTGATTCTAGATTATGGACTAAGTTACTGTCTGTTAAAAATGAGGCAGAAAATCTTTTCATTTGGGAATTAGGAGAAAGGAAAATCCATTTCTGGCAAGACCAGTGGCTTGGGAATGGAGAAAAATTATCAGCTAACCACTCACAGCCCGATGCCAACACAAGGGTGAAAGATTTCTGGAAGTGTCGGCATATTTTTAGGTTTGTGTTGTATTTTAAAAAAGGGGTCACCTACAGAAATTGTCGGCGAATTTTAGATTTTAAATTTAATTTAAATATGCATTTAATTTGGAAAGTAGCATTTGATTTTGAAAATAATTTTTAAATTTGAAGATTTTAAGATATGAAATCAAACCGATCTCACATCCCAAATAGTTTATATAAACGAGCACCGCATCACAAACCGTGTATCTATCCCGAAGAATAGACACACTACTTGATGACGGGGCTCGATAAAATAAACTAGAAGATTTGTGACATCCGTTTGGTCTGCGAACCAATTTTATAAGCCGACAAGTTCCCTTGCTTAATATAAAAGAATTAAGTATGGTTTATATTACCTGGGTTCTTAAAGTTCCCTATAAGCGCAAGCCTCTATAGTTAATTACATCTTAAATGACGGGAATCATTTAAGAAAACTCTTGATAATGATCAATGGTTTTGCTCGCAAGAATTTCAAAGTTTAAGGTTTTCAAAGGATTGAAATTTTGGAAATTTCAATAGGGATTAGCTCAAATTTGGAACTGTTTATTTTAAGAGTCCAAAGGAAGAGAAGTAGGAGAAGCTGAGGATCCAAGAAGAATCTTGGCAACTTTCCAAACTATCCTATTGTTTGGTTTGAATTTGAGAATTTATTTAATATTGCAATCCAGCCAATTTTAATTAATTAGGACTTATATTTGTATGGCATGATCATACAAATAGCCTCGAAGATGTGAGGGTTTATGTCGTACCAAACGACTACCTCGGAATCCTAAGACCAGTTAGGGCTTAATTTACATGACATGATCATGCAAATGCCTAATGAAGAGTTGAGTATTTATGTTGCACTAGGCAAACTACCTCGATGTCCTATGGCTTGGTTATTTAATTCTAAGAGATTTTGGCTGAAGTAGATCCGAGTTTTGCTGATGAAGATGGCCGTGCTGCCCACTATGCTCCGAGCTCCTTATTGTTGCAGAGGTTTAGTTTTAGAAGTCATAAATCAGGAGATGAGAGAAGTGTTTTGTCTTAGAGAAAATATTAAAATCCAAGTGTTTTTTAATATTTTAATTAAAACAAATCTTAAAGTTGTTTAAACAGAACCGATTAAGATGCCACGGTTCCGTCATCCCGGTACCGTTATTTTCATCGAATTCACTTAGTCCAGATGAATTTGCTAAACTCAACTGAATGAGTTACACACTTTCATTTAGACTGTGGGAAATCTCGTTTGCAACACGTGGGTTACATCATCCGAGGTATTCCCGATCATTCAACGAGACGTTTTAATTTAGTTTTGATTGTAGTTTTATTGTTCTGTTTGTGATTAAATTTTGAGTTGTTTTATATTTTGGAATGTTGTGGCGGTGAATTTTATCTTGCAATGACTTTTAATTTAGTTTTGGTTTCAGTTTAGGGACTATCCTAAAGGTTTCGGTTTTCACACAACAATTTTGTTTATCATGCAAGAAAAAGTAAAGTACAGTGCATGTAACTAAATTGCAATAAAATAAAAGCGAACCTGGAGGGTCTTCCCGTCATCCCACGCTGCACTTGAAACACATGTTAAGGCATTTGAATATTTTGCAAGAAATACCTAGGTAAAGCTAAGGGAAAAGGTTTTGGTTGTCTACCAAGTTCCTAATCCTATAACTAGTCATCTCCTATGAAGTCTAGGTTCTTGGTTTGGTTTAAGGATGATTTTCTTCATCAAAGAACAACTAGATTCAATTGTTCTTCTAAAACATCCCGTTATATTGAGGAAGTGCTTAGGACGAGTCCTAAACATCTTTTCAATATTTCTGGGATTGTTTTGAGTCCAAGTAAATTTAGTTGCACAGGTGAATTAATCATCCAGGGGTTTAAGCTTTATTCCCTTGCTCAGTAAACTAGGACATTTGAATATCCTTTAAGTGAAGTAACACTTCACTTGATACTTCATTTAAGAGTTATAATAATAAGAGCTTTAAAAGGGCAAATCAACTTATTAAGTATTTTAATGATTTAAACTTAATGATTTAATTTTAATTTTGACTTAATTATAAAAAATTAGTTTAAGTTTGGAATTGTGTTCAAGTCCTTTATGTTTTAAGTTTACTTTAAGTGTTTGGTTTAACTCTTAATGATTTCCTTTAGGTGTGTTGTTAAATGATTTTAATTCAATTTAATTTTAATTTAATTTAAGTTTAATTTAATTTAATTTAATTTAATTTGATTTAATTTAATTTAATTTAATTTAATTTAATTTGATTTAGTTTAATTTTAATTTAATTTAATTTAATTTAATTTAAAATTTTAATTTAATATAATTTTAAATTTTATTTTAATTTAATTTTAATTTAATTTAATTTTAATTTAATTTGGTTTAATTTGATTTAATTTAAATTTTAATTTAATTTCAATTTTTTTATCTTAATATATTAAATATGATTTAATTTAATTGTTAAGGTGTTAACTTGATTTAGATTTTGATTTAATTTAATCTCAACATCTTAAATTTAATTTAATTAATTGTTAAATTGTTTAGCATTTTAAATTTTAAGTTAGGATTATCCTTTTAGTTAAGAATTAAATATTATTGAAGTGATTAATTTAGGGATTCATAAATTAAAGAATAAATATTCTCTTAATAATATACCTACTTTAATAATTCTAATTTCTATTATTCTTCCAAAATTTCAATTAATTAATTAATTAAAGTTTTATTTTAATTATATTTGAAATGGTTAGTGGGTTTATACCCTCAATCATTTAAGTTTAAATCATCCAAAATCAGTTTAAAATCAAATATTTTACCCTCACCTTTTTGATTAATCCTAAAATTTTAATTAAGGGTTGAAATTTTTAATTACCCTTTTGCCCTTCAAGCTTAATAATTCTATAACTCACTAAACTAAGCTCAAATGAACTTGAAATTTTTATGTAACCTCACTCATATGTCAATTAAGACATTAGAGGAGAAAATGTGATTTTTCTGTATTTAATTTATTTATGTAATTATTTTTTAATGGAAAATAGGGGTTTTCAAGGACAATTCAATAACATAACCAAGGAAATATTTTTGTCGTTAAGAAAATTATGGAATGTTCCTAATGATCAGAGGACCATTTGGGCCAATTTTGGTGATTTTTTGAATTATATTTTATTTATTAGAATTATTTTAATATTTAGAGTGTTAATTAATTATAAAATAAAATAAAAGTTGAAAAATGAATTTTATATTTTTCAAAAATCTCTCTGACCTTAGGGAAATCAGAGAACCAAATTTTATCTTTTTCTAATTTTAATTTGAATTATTAGAATTATTTTAGTGGAAATATTAAAGAAAATCATTTTTTTAATTCAAAAATTGTTTTATGCCTTTAAAATTCAATATCTTACCCTAGAGACTTAGGAAAAATATTTAGTTTGTTCCTAAGTGATTAGAATTCAAAATGTGACATTTTGGTGATTTTTAATATTTTTGTGATTTTTATTATTTTTTAATTATTAAAAATATTAAAATAATGATAAAAATCAACTTTTTTAGAAAATTACAATTTTAATTTTCCTAAATTCATCTAATATCAGAGAAGCCCCAAAACCATTTTTGCGACTTTTTGAAAAGTATTTTGTGAGTTATGAATTTTTAAAGTTTATTTTTGGTTATGTGACTTAATTAATCCATTTAGTGAGGTTAAACATTTCCAATTGATTTCAAATTTTTATGTGATGTTCCTCTGATCCTAAAGATTAGTGGAGAATTATTTTCAAGTTAATTTGATGTATAGTTAACCCTAATTAATTAAAGTTCAAATTTGTTTGTTTAGGCCAATTAGGGTTGTTCCATGTGAATTAACTCAAAAGCTATTTTTCCTAGGTTCCTCTGGTCATAAGAAACATCACCAAATTTTCCTAGAATTTATTTCTCAACATGCTAATTATTGGAATTAAAATACTCAAAACAGTAACATGGTCTTGGCAAATTAATAACTTCTCATAGGGATGGCCTCTGACCTTGGAAAATTCAAGGAATATTCCCAAGTTCAGAGGCTTCAAAAGCCCTATGGTCTCATGGCATGGTGAATTGCCTATGCAAATGAAGAATTAAAATAATGCAGAGAGTAAATAAATCATTAATAATAAAATACTTGATGAAATGACTTGATTTCTTTTCCACATCATTCTCCTCTATTCACTGAGCAAGAGGATATTTTTATTTTATTTTTGTGATTTTTCTATGCAAAGATATGAATTTTTGAAGTTATGGTAATTAAATAAATAGAAAATAGCTCTAATTTTCTACTTATCCACGCGGCGCCACGCCATCCTCGGCAGCTCCGAAAGGCCACGCAGCGAACTCTGATTCGGCGCTGCCATCTGAGTCAGCACTGCGGGGGCCTGCCATTCATGTATCATCTCCCGGTCCGACGCCATTTGAGTCGTCCGTCCAATATACGAGCGAATGGACGGCATCCGTTCATCGTCCCCGATCGACTTCACCCGAGAGCCGTCAATCTTCCAGGCTTGATATCTCTCTCGATTCTTAACCGATTTCTACATTCTTATACTCTATGGATTCGTCTTGAAGAGACGAACAAATCCATATGGTTTATGTGGCATGAAATTAACCCAATCAAAATAGAGAATGTTCAGAAGCTCAGGAAGAAGAGAGAGCTCAAACCTTTACTCAGAGAAGTGTGGCTTCGATCTGAGAGTTGTGTCACCTTCGATTGAGTCCAAGTAAGCTCCAGATGAAGTCTCTGGCCCTGGGAATTGTCTAGACTTTAATTCGACCAGACCTGATTCCAAAGCTTGGAGGCTAGAGCAAATGGGTGGCTTGGAAAGGGGGCTTCCACTGGGGAACTCCTTCTCTTGATCTTGTGCAGGTGTGGGTGAGGTTAATTTGACTATGGTGGAGAATTGGAAAATGTCCTGGTTTTGGGTGGAATTTTGGCTGAGAAATTGAGCTCTATGGATGGGGATTTTGGCAGAGTTTCTGTATAGTTTTGGTGCAACTCTTCTCTTGGTCGAGAGGGGATGGGGTTTAAATAGGAGTGGCTGGAGGGCCTCCCAGGGGAGTTTGATGGCTCGGATCAGCTGCTTAGGTCAAGAGAAGAACAGCCATGGCAGCCATTGGGCATGGGGCGGCTCAGCAAGGGAGAATTTCAATGTTAGGCTCACATGGAGCTCTCGGCCATGGGGTTTTCCGGCGGCTGTGGTGGCTGGCCGGCCAGTCATGGGTCACCCTCAAGATCAGGGAGGTCAGGGGTTGAATTTGGTGAAGTCAATTGGGATTTGACATGTGTAAAGGGCTTGATTTAAGTGGAATGGGGCAAGAGTATATTTTGGCTAAGTTTGGTCAAATACATGGATTGGGCTAGGTGCACCTCCCCAAGGCTAATTTGGGCTGAAGAGAAAGTCATTTGGATCAGCTTGATTAGTGGGGTCAAGTCACAATCCAAGTACAATTAGGCTTAAGTATGGCTTAGGGGAATCATGGGAGTGGTTAATCACTTTAAGGGAATTTAGAAAGAGCCCCCTACTTTTGCCCAAGATGGCATGGTGACATGGATGCAACTCACATGGCTTGCATGTAGCTTAAGGATGGCTTCATGGCTTGCCTATGGCTTGCACATAACTTGGCTCACTTGTATGAAAATGGATTTTGGCATTTTTTGTGAATGTATGAGAAGTTAGCATGAAGCTTGATTTAGAATAATTTGATGTTTGATTGGAACTTTAGGGATGGTTTTCATTGAAGTCATGATGAAGAAGAGTGTCATATGGGCCTTAGAATAAATTTTGGGCTTTTGAATTTGGTGGAAGTGGGCTTTTAAAAAGGTTTATGGAGATGGGCTTTTAAGTTTGAAAATAAATTGGTAAGTGGAAATTTTGTAAAGGATTGGGCTAAAGAAATGTTGGGTTTATTTTAGGGATGTGTCATGAGTGATTTGGAATCAATTTGAAGTGATTTGGAATTGAATTGGGTTGAATTTGGGTTTCTTTGGTAGAGGGACCAAGGTGGGTTAAATTGGGCTAACTTGGATCAAGATTAGGCTAAGGTTGAAATTGGTATAAAATTAATGTTGGGAAATGTTTATGGGAGTGTTACAAGGAGGTTTCAACTTTGATTGGCTTTTAGTTTTGGGATTCGGGCCCATTTGGGTTAGGTTTGGGTTTCGGTCAATTTAAGGGATTTTGGTTTTGGGTTTGTTTTAGGTCTAGTTTGGGTCCAAATTTTTGGCAAATCAAGTTAGTGTTTTGTTTGTAGAGATTTTAGGGAAGATTTAGAAAAGGTTTGGGATTAATTGGAGTTGAATTGGGTTGGTTTGGGCTAAGTTTGGGTTATGGGTCAAAATTGGGCTTTAAGCTTAAAAATGAAATTGGATTCAAATGTCAATCAAATTGGGCTTGGATTTGGTCTAGATTGATATTGGAGATATTGAATTAAAGTTTAGAATTGAATTGGACCAAAATTGAGGTCAATCGGAAAGGTTTGGTTTGACATTGGGTTCATTTGGGTTTGACTTTTGGGCAAATTGAGGGTTTTGGTAAAAGTGGGGTAGATTGGAAAAATTGGCCCATGGTGTAGTTGAACAAAATGAAATTGAGAATATTTGGGATTTTATGGAATTTTCTGGGAATTTTTGGAATTTTTGAATTTTTGGGTCAAGAGGGGCATTTTGGTAATTTGGAGGGTATTGGGTGTATTTTTGGAAATTTTGGTATTTTTGGCTGTAAATGATCAATTTGATTGGTGGGGAAATGTTCAAGGTTGATTTTGGAAAAGTTTTGGGTTATTTGGAAATTTTGGTGGTTTTGGGTAGTTTCAAGGACTTTTAGTAGGTTTGGTGGGTCTGGGGCCCTGGGGGTCGAAAATTGAAATTTTGGAAAAATGAAAATTGAGCAAGTGTGAGTGAAATAGAATCATTTTGGTTGAGCCATGAAGCCATATTAAGCCCATAGGAGCCATGAGAGGACTCATTTAAGGCATTCACGATGTTGTTCCTAACCCTCTTAGCTAGGGGCTTAGGGGTTAAGGACCATCCATGTGAATTACCTACCTGAGTCAAGAGGTCAAGTTGGGTGAGAGTGTGGATTTTAGGATTTGGAATGTGTGTGTGAGAGTGTAGTGTATGTGTATGTGTAAGTCAGCCCTCACCAGACCAGGCCACCCAGGGTGATCCTAAGGCCAAAGAGTCCTATAGGGAACTCATCCTTTAAACCTCCACATTTGATCTCAACCCTCTAGGTGATTAGGGGTTTACAATCAAGCTTGTGGGGTTTGTAGGGAGTTAAGAAGTGGTTGAGTTTCTAAAGGGGTAGGTTCCATCTCTAGTCCTCTAAGATAGTCAAAGGAAAAGCCTAAGGCTAGATCCTAAGTACTAAAGAGAGAGAGAAGACCTCATCAAAAATGAGGTCAACAAATGGACCCCCAATAGGTGTGGTGTGCTAACCAAGCACACCGCGCGTATTGGCGTTGACCGAAAAGATCAACAAAACCAACACGGATGTCCAAGTGACGAACTTAGGACGAGTAGAAAAATTTCCGCTGGGTAGTATCAAGTATATCTCCAAGACTGGAGGTTCCTGAACTCTCGTTGGGGAAAGGAAAAGGAGGTGAATTCCAAATCACAAGATCTGGGGAATTTTGATTTAGATTTCATTTCATTTCATGTTCAAGTTTTGATGTGTGAGTTTAGATTTTTGATTTGGAGTTCCAATTTAGATTGAAGTTTGATTTAAAATCAGTTTGAGGAAATTTGGATTTGAAATGAGAATTGAAACCCGAGTTCCAATCACGGGATTGCGAAGAAAACTGGATTTTAGGTAGCAGCCTCAGAGTAAGTATCCGAGTTTAAGTGTCGATTAAAAAGGATGAGAATCAGAATTTATGTACTTATCTCGAAAGAGAACTGGAATTTAGGTACCAGTCCCACAAGTTTGGAATTGAAATTTAGATGTCAATTTGAAAGAGAATCGAAATTTAGGTATTGATTTCGAAAAGAGAGTCGGAATGTAGGTACCGATCTCGAAATGAGAACTGGAATGTAGGTACCAGTCTCGAAAATTTTAAATTGAAATGTAGGTATCAATTCAGATGAGAATTGAAATGAAGGTATCGATCTCGAAATGAGAACTGGAATGTAGGTACCAGTCTCGGAAATTTTGAATTGAAATGTAGGTATCAATTCAGATGAGAATTGAAATGTGGGTATCAATCTCGAAATAAGAACTGGAATGTAGGTACCAGTCTTGAAAATTTTGAATTGAAATGTAGGTATCAATTCAGATGAGAATCGAAATGTAGGTATCGATCTCGAAATGAGAACTGGAATGTAGGTACCAGTCTCGGAAATTTTGAATCGAAATGTAGGTATCAATTCGGATGAGAATCGAAATGTAGGTATCGATCTTGAAATGAGAACTGGAATGTAGGTACCAGTCTCGAAAATTTTGAATTGAAATGTAAGTATCAATTTAGATGAGAATCGAAATGTTGGTATCGATCTCGAAATGAGAACTGGAATGTAGGTACCAGTCTCAGAAATTTTGAATTAAAATGTAGGTATCAATTCGGATGAGAATCGAAATGTAGGTATCGATCTCGAAATGAGAATTGGAATGTAGGTACCAGTCTCGGAAATTTTGAATTGAAATGTAGGTATCAATTCAGATGAGAATCGAAATGTAGGTATCGATCTCAAAATGAGAACTGGAATGTAGGTACCAGTCTCAGAAATTTTGAATTGAAATGTAGGTATCAATTTAGATGAGAATCGAAATGTAGGTATCGATCTCGAAATGAGAACTGGAATGTTGGTACCAGTCTCGGAAATTTTGAATTGAAATGTAGGTATCAATTCAGATGAGAATCGAAATGTAGGTATCGATCTCGAAATGAGAACTGGAATGTAGGTACCAGTCTCGGAAATTTTGAATTGAAATGTAGGTATCAATTCGGATGAGGATCGAAATGTAGGTATCGATCTCGAAATGAGAACTGGAATGTAGGTACCAGTCTCAGAAATTTTGAATTGAAATGCAGGTATCAATTTGGATGAGGATTGAAATGTAGGTATCGATCTCGAAATGAGAACTGGAATGTAGGTACCAGTCTTGGAAATTTTGAATTGAAATGTAGGTATCAATTCGGATGAGAATCAAAATGTAGGTATCGATCTCGAAATGAGAACTGGAATGTAGGTACCAGTCTCAGAAATTTTGAATTGAAATGTACTGTGGAGATTTAGATTTAGCGGGAGATTGAAATGAGATGTGAAAGTGTTCCACATCCCACGAGAATCAATCAAAGTTTGATTATTTGGCGAAGGGTATGAATCCATGCCATCAGAACCAAATCGAAAATTTTTCGTGGTTCTGAAATCATCCCGAGAGAGGGTTTCAAAGGAGGTCTGAAGTAGATCTTGATTTGAAGAAGAATTGGGGGGTTTGAAAAGATTGATTTAGACTGGAATTCAATTTGACATTTAGGTTCATTTCATTTGTCCTTTAGCGATCTGATATTATTTTTGTTGTTCATTTAGTGTTCATGTGAATTTGGAGTTCATTTTAATATTTAGATTTTTAAGGAAAGTTCTCATTTATTTTCTTTTCTCTTCTGTTCTTCGTTCAAAGTTCGTTTAACTCTAATGGCGTTTCCCAGTCGATTTGCACAAAAAGAGGTGAAGGCAGAATATGACGTAGACGTTTTCATTCCAACTTGCTGAAAGTACATCATACAACTTGAACTAGTCATGATGACATTTTTCTCAGAAATTTAATGTCTCATACAATCCATGTAACTCCAAAACGGACTGTATAAACTTCTTGCAGATCCATTCAAAAGTGTCTATCAAAAATCCATGTCTGAATAGTAAGAAACATGGGTAATAACATCACCTTCCAAGCCACACTTGGCAGGAATGCCGCATGGATGTGCATTAGAGGTGTGCTATTTCCCATATAACTCACAGCTTGTAGGGCTAGAGACTCTCCAATTCTGGATTTGGCTGGAAGTGCTAAGGCACCTTTCTGTCGTCCATCCTTCTAAAAGTAATGGAGATCCGCTCCACTGGCACTCCCGGTATATAATGTTTTGCGACGTCTGCTCCATTTCCTTTTAATATCATGAAGGAACCTACCAGAAGTGGTATCTCCACCAGCCCTCGGAACTTACCCGGGCCTGCTATTAGGAGGTCAAATCCGAACATGATATTGCATTGGTTGACGAACGAAACTGTGCAGAAAGGTCTGACAAAGTCGTGGTGGTCTATGTGTGGAGGTATGTAGTCGCCTTTCTGGTAAATGTTGATGATGCAACTATTGGGTATGCAGTCTGCTGGCAGTACCCTCCACGTTATCATTCTTTTCACCATTCTTTTAATTATCTTCGACATTGGATCCACCACACTGCGACGGAGTATCCCTGGTGGATTTCCTTTTCTGTCCTCTGCAAAGTTATAGCAACATCCGCACTGTATTGTGACTCTTCCTTTCCCTGACATCCATCTCCGGGGTTCTTAATAAGTCTTTTCCCTCGGACGGCCTCGCTCGACCCATCTTCCGAAGTTCTAAGATGCAATCCACAATCTGCTGTTGCTCATATTCTGAGAATACATCTGTGTGTAACTCGAGGCCTTCCAAAATGTTGATTCTCTTGCCTTTAATCCTTTCAAAGTTTTTGAAAGTCTTCTTCTCAACATTTTGCATTCTTTCTAATTCATATTCTGGGATGATCTGCAAGTGACGAGGCCTAGTAATGTACTGCGGGATGTATGGCTCAATCCCGTCACGTTCTCCCGCATACCTTGGCTCCTCGGAGATTGTCTCTCGTCGGGACATCCTCCGGGGTTGCTTCGGCAACAAGGTTCTTCAGATCTGGTATCTCTGTCCGGCGTCGAGGTACTGACTCTATTTCTGTTCTTCTTGGCACTTCTTCGATTTGTTCTGATTTTCTTGGCGTTGACTTTCTTCTTTCTGGTTCCTGACGAACCGATATCTTTGAAATGTGTGTACCGGTAAAAGCGTTTGTTTCCTCGTGTTGATCTGCTGCTATTTTAGTCAACATCTTGCGGATACGACGATTCTTATTCCTTCTTTGGATAGCAGTGAGAGTAGCTCTCCTTACCCCTTGAATTTCTGCGGGCGCGGCGCTGACGAGCCTGCCCTCTGCCGTGGCAACTACAGACTTGATTTTCTTACTTTCCTCGATGTTCGTCTTTCTTTTCTTGTTGCTGGATTGGTGGCTTGGGCCACCCATCTTCATCGCTGTCTGGCTGTGAAGCTCTTCTCGGTCAACTGGGACCTAATCATTTTCTTCGTACTGTAGGCTGGCTGGTGTGAAGTCATAATCAATTTCTATCACTGCTCCATCCTTCACCCTCTTTTCATCGAGTGTGAGACTCACGCCATTCCTAAAGTTTGGGACCAACCACCTGTTCGACATTTCCCTACGAAAAAGATAAGGAAAGGATCAGGGGCTGTACTAAGAACAAGAACATTAAGAAAATATCTATCACTGAAGATTCTTATTCACTTATTTTAACTTTAAGGAAGGTAAGAAAAGATGAGAAAATATCAGGAACAAGATTTGATTTGAAAGGAAGGGTAAAACTTTATTATTATGATTTCACATATTTTATTTTTAGCACATTTTTTTTGTTAATGATTTTTTTGTCATCCATTTTTATGTTTTTGGGTTCGGACCCAGTCACAAGTGGTTACTTCACCCGTGTTTCTAAGGTCGAGAATTCATTCCTTCGAAACATCAGGTTGCGTAATACTTCTTCAAATATCGTCCGTTGATTGGAATCATTTGTCGTTCTCTTTAACAATTCACAAGTTGGTAGGAGCCTCCTGAGTAGACTGTCTCGACCACAAACGGCCCTTCCCAAGTCGGTTCAAATTTACCTCCTATCTTGCGGTGTGCAAAAATAGGTCTCTTGAGGACAAGAACTAAGTCACCAACTTTGAAAGTTCTTAGGCGGACCAGTTTATCATGGGCCTGGATCATCTTAGCTTGGTACAGTTCCAAATTTTGCTGCGCTGCAAGTCTTTTCCCTTCCAAGCTTTCCAGTTCTTCTAGTCATAATCTGGCATTTTCTTCTGTAGTAATTTTATTTGCAACTGCAATTCTGAGTGATGGAAGTTGAACCTCCAAAGGTAAAACTACCTCAAACCCGTACACTAAAGTGTAAGGCGTAGACTGAGTAGGAGTCCTGAAAGTTGTCCTGTAGGCCCATAAGGCTTCTAAAAATTTCTCGTGCCAATTTCTCTTGTTTTCATCCAAGGTTTTCTTTAGAATTTGGACGAGACTTTTATTAAAAGCCTCGACCAAGTCGTTTGCTCTTGGGTAGTAGATTGTTGAGTATTGCCAATCGATTCCATGTCTTCTGACAAAATTGTTGATTTTTGTACTTCTGAATGCAGACCCATTATCTGAAATGATTCTGCGCGGTACTCCGAAATGGTAGACAACTTGATTTTTGAAAAACTGTAGCACGTGATGTACCTTTACTTCTCTGAGTGGAACTGCTTCTGCCCATTTGGAAAAGTAGTCTGTAGCTGCAAGAATGAAGAGATGTCCTCTTGATGAAGGCGGTTCGATCGGACCCACTATATCTGTGCCCCAACACTCAAATGGCCACGACGCGATTGTCGGATGTAGCACATTTGGAGGTTGATGTAGAACCACTCCATGCACTTGGCATTGGTGACAGCTCTTGGCGATCTTCATACGATCGGTCATCATTGAGGGCTAGTAGTACCCTAGTCTCTTAATCTTCATTTTCATCTTTGGACCCGACTGATGAGCGCCACAGAGTTCTGAGTGTACCTCTTTGACAATTTCACGAGCTTCGGACTCGCTCAGGCACCTCAGCCACATTTGATCAAAAGACCTTCTGCATAACGTATTATTTATTAATGCGTAAGACAGAGTTCTTTTCTTGATCTGATGGGCTAGAGACTTATGGTCTGGTAATTTCCCTGTTTGCAGGTAGTCTATTAGCGGTCAACGCCAATCTTCTGTGTTTTCTGTTATTGCTGCAACTGATTTCTCTACTTTTTTTTTATTTCTGTATCATATCCATGTCGAGCTGTGATAGGACCTGTCGTCCCTGAACTGACACTTCAACTGACTCATCTTGTAAGCAGGCAAATTTTTTTGCAAGGCGAGCTAGCGCATCTGCAAGAGCATTTTCTTTTCTGTGGATCTTGTAGATCGTTACATTCTGAATATGTTCCAACAGTTTTATGGCATACTGAAAGTACTGCTCGAGTCTTGGTTTTAGAATCCTGTACTGTCCGGCGAACTGTTGAATGATCAACTGAGAATCCCCGTAGAAGTTGATGTCCGTTATTCCCATTTGAATGGCTAGTTCCAGTCCTGTTATGAGGGCTTCGTATTCTGCCTCGTTGTTTATGCATGGTTCTGTTAAGTGGTAGGAGTATCTTAACATCCCCCGCTCCGGTGTTATAAAGATTAGTCCGATTCCTGCCTTACCGGGCACTATCGTTTGCAATTCTTTGTTCTTCTGATATGAGGACGCACCGTCGAAGTATAGTTCCCAGTGTTGATCATCAGTGTCTTCTAAGCTCATTATCTGCTCGTCAGGCAAATCGTCGTCGAGAGGCGAATCTGCCGGTGAAGGGTGTGCTGCAAGGAAGTCAGCTAGGACTTGTCCCTTTACGGTGCGAAGAGGAATGAAAGTTATGTCAAATTGAAATAGTATCATCGACCACCTGGCAAGTCTGCCAGGAGCGTCGGTCGGGTCATCAAGTATTACAACGGATTAACTCTCGAAATAAGGTTGACCTTATGAGAAAGCATGTAATGCCTGAGCTTTTGTGCGGCGAAGATCAGGGGCAAGCAGTGCTTCTCAATAGAAGGATACTTTACTTCCGTCGGGATTAGACGACGGCTTAAGTAGTAGAGAGCATTTTCTTTTCCCTCATCATTGACCTGGGCTAGCAGGGCTCCAAGGGAGTCGTCTAAAGTCGCGGTATAAAGTATCAACGGTCTACCTGAGACTGGGGCTGCTAAGACAGGAGGTGTCATTAAGTATTGTTTGATGTCATCGAAGGCATGTTGACATTTGGAGTCCGAAGTAAACTTGGCATCCTTCTTAATCAAAGCGAGAAAAAGGCCGACACCTTCCCGACAAATTCGATATAAAGCGTCGAAGATATGCCAACTTTCCTTGAAAGGATCGTAGCTGTTTCAAGGTTTTAGGAGATGGTATTTCTAAGATAGCTTTAATCTTTTCCGGATCAATTTCAATCCCACGGTGTCGGACGACAAAGCCTAAGAATTTCCCGGAGGTGACGCCGAAGGCGCATTTTAAGGGATTCATCTTAAGTTTGTATTGTCTTAGTCACTCAAAAACAATTCTCAAATCATACAGGTGATCTTCTTTCAGTTTGCTTTTGATGACCACATCATCCACGTAGCACTCAACTTAGTTGTGAATGAGATCATCAAAAATCTTAGTCATCGCTCTATGGTATGTTGCTCCTGCGTTCTTTAGTCCGAATGGCATTACTGTGTAGCAATACACTCCGATCGGCATTCTGAATGCCGTGAGCTTTTCGTCTTCTGGTGCCATCTTTATCTGGTTGTATCCCGACGATCCATCCATGAATGAAAATATTTCATGTGTTGAAGCAATGTCGATAATCAGTTCTGGGATTGGTAGTGGAAATTCATCCTTTGGACATGCTTTATTTAAATCTCCGAAGTCTACGCGATTCCGATCCGACCATTCTTCTTTACGATCGGTACCACGTTGGCTAACCAAGTAGGGTATTGTTCTTCACGGACAAATTTAGCATCTATTAGCTTCTTAACTTCAGCTATTACTTGTTGCTCAATTTCTAGACGCATTCTTCTGGGAGCTTGTCTAACTGGAATGAAAGTAGGATCTACTCCTAATTTGTGAACTGCGACTTCTAGAGCTAATCCTGGCATTTCGTCGTAACTCCAAGCAAAACAGTCCTTGAATTCCATTAGTAGCTTGATTATGTTTTCGGAATCTTTTTTATTGAGTAAGGAGCTAACAAAGGTTGGCCTAGACTCTTCGCTAGTACCTAAGTTAACTTCCATTAACTCATCTATTGTAGATTTGATTTCTTCTTTGAATTCTGGTGGAGCATCTCCGATTTTTAAATCTTCATGATCTTCTGTAGCTGCCAAGCAGTTTTCATTAGGTTCTCAAGTGACAACCAAGCAAAATTCTATATCGTCAACTGATCCTACTGTGCCGAATCCGAGACCATGTTTTGAATTGGGAGGCCGACCGACATTATTCCATAATTTTTCAAAGTGTTGTGATCGGCCTTTTGTCCATTGTCGAGGTAAGACACCACGTTGAATTAAATTTTGAACACAGGGAGGGTACCACTCAAAAGGTAGTTCCATTAATTTGGAAGAAGTAACATCTTCAAATTGTACATCTTTTTCAGTATTTGAGGAGGAAGCACCACGGTAAAACTTGATTGGCTTGGTACCACCACCATGCACTTCCTTGACCACCATACCCTCGATCTTATTAGAATGGATCGGGGTTAGGGTCATAGTATGAACATGATGGTTAATTTTCTCGTACATTAATTTATATTCTTCATTCTTTTCATCTTCCAGAGAGATCTTGAACTGGGGTTTCTTTTGACTTATTGTCGCTGCTTCTTTCTTGATTTCTTCTTCTTCTTCAGAAGTGTTCTCCCAATCAACATCGATGACCGGTTTCTTCCGTCCAACTTTTCCAACATTTCTTCCACGTCCTCGTCCCCGGCCTCGACCTCGGGTGCGAGTTCTGGAGAAATCTTCACCATCTCGCCTTAAGGGAGTGGTGAGAAATTGTTGGACTAGAACTTCAGGTTCTTCATCGTCTCGAATTTCTTTTGCTTCATTTGGTATAGTACTTCTGGAAAAGATTGTTTTATTTGGGGGCGCGTAGTAGGCTGCATCTTCATGAATTCCAATTTCATGCATGGAGAACAGTTGTAAGTCACCTTTGATGCACTGTTCCCCTCCTTCGTAATACTTTATGCACTAGTGCAGAGATGACGGTACCATCCGGTTTTCATGGATCCACGGTCGACCCAGTAAAGCGTTGAACGATGTCTCAGAATCAATTATGTGGAATTTTGCGGTTGTCTTTGCTAAATCACCGGTCTTTATTAGTAGTGTTATCGATCCAAGAGCTCTTTCTCCTTTTTGATTGAAGCCTCTTAATAGCATCTTGTCTGCTTCAAGCTCGCGAGCATCAATTTCCAAATATGCTAGCCTCCGAAGATTCATTATGTTGATTGATGCTCTCGGATCAACCAACACTTTGGAGAGCGTAAACTTTCCAATAGTGACTGAAATGTACAACGGTCGGTTATGATCAGCTGTTCCCAGTAATAGATCATTGTCCGTGAAGGTAACACCTCGCTGTTCTTTTAACGAGCAAACCTCGTCAAAGGAATCACCGGCCATTTGAGCTAAACAAATTTCTGGATCAAGTAAAGCCTTGATCAGAGCCTCTCTCATCTCCTTTGACAGGATCAGAGCGTCGTATATGCTTAGTTTGGCTAGTAGCTTCCTAAGATGGGCTAGCACGTTGTAGTTCACTTTTTTACCGTGTTACTCGGTTCCTTCCCGAATGAGCAATTCCTCTGCCGGGATTGGTTCTTCCTGAGCAACCACCTGCTTTCCTTTATCCTTTGGACCCATTCTCGGTGGTAAAATTTTTCCACTTCTTAAATTTACTTCAGTTATTTCTTCTGAATTTGGTGTTGAATCTGTCGGTGTATCCTCTTGAATTGGAATCACTGGCTCTTCTGAAGTTGCTTCGGTGTCTGATGGTTCTAATTCTATCGTGATCGGAGCTCCTTGGAATTCATAAATGGACTCGTTGCTTGTCGAGCTTTCGTAGCCTCCTTTGTGAACATCCTCTTCGTCGTGGTCGTCGAGGTTGTGTATAATTTGAGAATCATTATTTGTATTGGAATCGAGATCCAGATTAAGCCGGTTGTCGTTAGTTACGTAATCGTTAGAAACAGTCAAAACGTAGCCAACGCCATAACCCTTATCATTATAAGATCCCGCCGAGGCGAGCAAATAATCATACAGAGTTAGGAGTTCGAGGGACTTCTCCCCCGAATCAGAAATAACCATCCTAGGATAAGCAGCCCCTAGTCTACCTTTCGGAGCCTCGGTCTTCTTTTCTTCCACGATCTTCTCCTCCTTCTGGGGCGGTTCTTCAATCGCAAGTGATAGTGCTGGCTCGACAGGTCTCAAACACTGAGTTGAAGCACGTACCGAAGAGGCCTGGATGTGATCTAAAATTTTCTTCGATGACTTTGTCCAGACAGTACTCCATCCATCATCAGTCGTGTATGGGTCTATCGGAACAATGGGATCCGTTGAAATAACATTGACGGAACCTCCCTTCTGGGGTTCCTTCATGTATTCCTTTGGGATCGTTATGTTCCCTTTCCGGAGATTGTCATCAAGCCAACTCTTAAAAGTGATGCAATCCTCTATCTTGTGTCCGAGCATCTGATGGTAAGGGCAATAGTTCAGATGATCTTTCTTATTGACTTCCTCCGGCTTCTTGGGCTCTGGCAGCTGAAAATCCAGTGTCTTCATTAAGCTGCGGAACATCTTTGCTATCTTGCTTCGGCTTTGAATGGGTATTGTCTATTTAGAAGTTCTCTTAAAGTACGTGATGAACGAGGCGGTTGTTCATAATGCTGAGGCGACTGATAGCTCGGATGAGGTTGCTGATAACCCTGCTGAGGTTGCTGATAAGTCCGTTGCGGTGGTTGGTAACTAGACTGTGGCCGCTCTGACTGTATCTGAACCGGCTGCTTGCCCTTATCTACTGCCGCGATGATTCTGGATTTCTTTTTGAATGTTTTCACGTGCTTTTGTTTATCGTTCTTGTCCGCGAAACTTAACTGCTTTGTCTCTTCTTGCAAGCTCCTGGCCTTGCTAAGCAACTTCTCGAAAGTCTTGATTGTAAATCCTTTAAGGAGGAGTGTTATCGGGCCATGGATACTTTTAAGTAGGATACCGACTGCATGTTGTTCTTGAAGCTGTGGTTCACACTTCATGCTTAAGTTTCTCCATCGAAGTATGTAATCCACTAAAGTCTTGTTTAGCTTCTGTTGCTCCACCACTAGATCACCGATAGTGATGTAGTGCTGAGCCCGGGCAAATCGTTTAACGAAGAGATTCTCCAGTTCTGAAATGGTCTTTACTGAACCGTTCGACAATTCTGCGTACCAGTCGAAGGCAATCCCTGACAAACTACTGATGAACTGGTGGAAGAGTAGAGTTTCACTCCCACCGGCATTGCAACTAGCACGAATATGTACGACATGCTGCCGAGGGTTTCCTGTTCCATCAAAAGTCTTAAATAGAGGTGGTACGAAGCCTTTCGGGTACTGGACTGGATCGAACTCCTCGGGGTAAGGTCTACCCGTCTTAATAGATACTCCATTCTTGGATTGTGCTAAAGCTTCTCGCACCTGCTGTTCTACCATATTTTTAATATCCTTTTCTGGAATCATGCTTTGTGTAGAATCTTTCTTTGGTGGTTCGTTTCCGTTGACGGAAGTGATCTCCTTTCCTCCATCCGCAATATGGATAATTTCTAGGGTTGTCTCTTTCTGAGGCTGGGCCTGACTCTGGAGAGTGGCTAAGGCAGCAGCCATCTCTTCCATCCTCTTTGCCATATAGGAAATTGTATCATCTCTTTCCCGAAACTGTGATCTCAACACTTCCGGTTCATCTCTTTCCGCAGCAGCCGGAGCACCTTGCGAAGCTGACGATGCTTGTGTCTCAACCATATTGATCTCGGCATACTCATCATTCATAAATTATGATGAGTCAATTTCATCTCCTAGTTCTTCTTCTCTTTCTTTTGCTAACCGTCGGATGTCGGTCCTTAACTTGTCCATGGCATCCTTTAGTGGCCCTTTTCGCACGGTTTCGCAGTTATCTCGTGACAGTTGTTGAACTTCCTTCTCGGGAGTCCCCTTTATTGCAGTAGCACTTTCTTCTGATTCAAGTTTCCTGACGAGGCTTTTCTTCTCAGGACATTGTTTTGGTCTTAGTTCGCCAGTAGTAGGTCGCCATACCATCCTTCTTGCAGCCAGAAGCCTAGGACCGGATGGTCTATCGGCTATATGCTGGAAGGTGGTATCCTCCCTAAATTGTAGACCCGATACAACAACGGGCGAACTAGCTTTTATCTTCTTCTTTGGTTTCTCTGTGGCAGCAACTGGCTCTATTCGCGGTCAGAGGCGGGATTTAGCTGGCACTCGTCTTATCCTTTTTTTGATTTCTGACACAGGGCATCTTTCTTTCTTTGCCAATCTTTCTATCACAGCTTGCAGTCGAGCAAATGGCGTAGCCTTATCCCTTTTCCTCTTGTAATTATTGTAGTACGCAGGTCGGGGTAATGCGGTGGCGATCCTACGAACATCCTTTTCATCTGATGCGACAGAGAGGGGGTGAAACCTGCTCCCTTCCAATAGAGGTATATACTCAGACAGTTCTTCTCTTTCCTCAGGAATTTCTTCCAGAAAAGTAACTTCAGCAGCTCTGGCTTTCTTGACGATCTTCCTGCTTCTATTTCTCCTTTGAGTCCGAGTTAGGGGTGCAACTCTTGAACTGGACCCAATCTCAAAAACAGATGGTATTGTAGTGAAATCTGTACCCTCCACGGTGACAGGCTCATCACAGACTTGGATTTCCTTCCCCTTCAATTTGGTAGAAGTCGGGGTAGGTGCAGAGATGACTACACCGGTGGAGGTAGAGACAACAGTCCTCCTACGAACAGTAGTACTCCTCTCAGCTGGAACCCTTTGCAGGGGAGGGAATTCTTGAGTCGACTTCAGGTTGAACTCAATCACGGGCTCTTCAGTTTCCGACACTTTGTCCATTAGTGTGAAGAGAGTGACGTCAGCGAACTTGACATCTGTGTTGTCAAATTCTTGTCCGAAACGGATGATCCCATTGTCGGGCAGCTCATCCTTGTAAACGGCGAAGTCCATTCCATTGGTGAAGGAAAAGATTAACTTTGGGGCAGTCATTTTCTGCAGGGCAGATTCCGAATGTCAGTCCCGAAAAAGAAAGAGTCCGAACACATTTTCATTTATCTTAGTGTATTTGTGATTTTTAGAAGAGATTTTTTATTAGGAGGTTGTTTATTAGCAGGTTCGTTTCTTAAAAACAAAACGATTAAAGGAAAAAGGTTATAGAAAAGGTAAAGGGTCTGATTTAGAATTGAAAAGGAAAAGAAAGTCTTATGCAAGACTTCTCAACTCGAAGGACCGCTCCTATACTAACACCTATTGGGGGTCCACCCCACCTCAGAGAAAGAGGTAAAAGGATCTCAGAACCTCTCTGTTTAGGGGTGTCTAAAGAGTGGCTCCTAAATCCGAGAGGAGTTGGTTATACTCGTTCAAGACATAAATGAACGAGGTATTCCAACAGAAGAATGGTAGTTTGCTCCACTAGGGACACGGATACACTACTGATTTATGAAAGCAAAACCATCTGATCAAAAATGGAGAGAGGAACTAGTCCTCAGCGGAGTCGCCAGAAGTTGTCGGCATATTTTTAGGTTTGTGTTGTATTTTAAAAAAGGGGTCGCCTACAGAAATTGTCGGCGACTTTTAGATTTTAAAATTAATTTAAATATGCATTTAATTTGGAAAGTAGCATTTGATTTTGAAAATAATTTTTAAATTTGAAGATTTTAAGATATGAAATCAAACCGATCTCACATCCCAAATAGTTTATATAAACGAGCATCGCATCACAAACCGTGTATCTATCCCGAAGAATAGACAAACTGCTTGATGATGGGGCTCGATTAAATAAACTAGAATATTTGTGACATCCATTTGGTCTGCAAACCGATTTTATAAGCCGACAAGTTCCCCGCTTAATATAAAAGAATTAAGTAGGGTTTATATTACTCGGGTTCTTAAAGTTCCCTATAAGGGCAAGCCCCTATAGTTAATTACATCTTAAATGACGGGAATCATTTAAGAAAACTCTCGATAATGATCAGTGGTTTTGCTCGCAAGAATTTCAAAGTTTAAGGTTTTCAAAGGATTGAAATTTTGGAAATTTCAATAGGGATTAGCTCAAATTTGGAACAGTTTATTTTAAGAGTCCAAAGGAAGAGAAGTAGGAGAAGCTGAGGATCCAAGAAGAATCTTGGCAACTTCCCAAACTATCCTATTGTTTGGTTTGAATTTGAGAATTTATTTAATATTGCAATCCTGCCAATTTTAATTAATTAGGACTTATATTTGTATGGCATGATCATACAAATAGCCTCGATGATGTGAGGGTTTATGTCGTACCAAATGACTACCTCGGAATCCTAAGACCAGTTAGGGATTAATTTACATGACATGATCATGCAAATGCCTAACGAAGAGTTGAGGATTTATGTTGCACTAGGCAAACTACCTCGATGTCCTATGTCTTGGTTATTTAATTCTAAGAAAGTTTTGCTGAAGTAGATCCGAGTTTTACTGATGAAGATGACCGTGCTGCCCTTTATGCTCCGAGCTCCTTGTTGTTGCAGAGGTTTAGTTTTAGAAGTCATAAATCAGGAGATGAGAGAAGTGTTTTGGCTTAGAGAAAATCATAAAATCCAAGTGTTTTTTAATATTTTATTTAAAACAAATCTTAAAGTTGTTTAAACAGAACCGATTAAGATCCCACGGTTCCGTCATCCCGACACCGTTATTTTCATCGAATTCACTTAGTCCAGATGAATTTGCTAAACTCAACTGAATGAGTTCCACACTTTCATTTAAACCGTGGGAAATCCCGTTAGCAACACGTGAGTTACATCATCTGAGGTATTCCCGATCACTCAACGAGACGTTTTAATTTAGTTGTGATTGTAGTTTTATTGCTCTGTTTGTGATTAAATTTTGAGTTGTTTTATATTTTAGAATGTTGTGGCGGTGAATTTTATCTTGCAATGACTTTTAATTTAGTTTTGGTTTCAGTTTAGGGACTATCCTAAAGGTTTTGGTTTTCATGCAACAGTTTTTTTTATCATGCAAGAAAAAGTAAAGTACAGTGCATGTAAGTAAATTGCAATAAAATAAAAGCGTACTCGGAGGGTCTTCCCGTCATCCCAAGCCGCACTTGAAACACATGTTAAGGCATTTGAATATTTTGCAAGAAATACCTAGGTAAAGCTAAGGGAAAGGGTTTTGGTTGTCTACCAAGTTCCTAATCCTATAATTAGTCATCTTCTATGACGTCTAGGTTCTTGGTTTGGTTTAAGGATGATTTTCTTCATCAAAGAACAACTAGATTCAATTGTTCTTCTAAAACATCTCGTTATATTGAGGAAGTGCTTAGGACGAGTCCTAAACATCTTTTCAATATTTCTGGGATTGTTTTGAGTCCAAGTAAATTTAGTTGCACAGGTGAATTAATCATCCAGGGGTTTAAGTTTTGTTCCTCGCTCGGTGAACTCGGACATTTGAATATCCTATAAGTGAAGTAACACTTCACTTGATACTTCATTTAAGAGTTATAATAATAAGAGCTTTAAAAGGGCAAATCAACTTATTAAGTATTTTAATGATTTAAACTTAATGATTTAATTTTAATTTTGACTTAATTATAAAAAATTAGTTTAAGTTTGCAATAGTATTCAAGTCCTTTATGTTTTAAGTTTACTTTAAGTGTTTGGTTTAACTCTTAATTATTTCATTTAGGTGTGTTGTTAAATTATTTTAATTCAATTTAATTTTAATTTAATTTAAGTTTAATTTAATTTAATTTAATTTAATTTGATTTGATTTAATTTAATTTAATTTAATTTAATTTAATTTGATTTAATTTAATTTTAATTTAATTTAATTTAATTTAATTTAATTTTAAATTTTAATTTAATTTAATTTTAAATTTTATTTTAATTTAATTTTAATTTAATTTGGTTTAATTTGATTTAATTTAAATTTTAATTTAATTTTAATTTTTTATCTTAATATATTAAATATTATTCAATTTATTTGTTAAGGTGTTAACTTGATTTAGATTTTGATTTAATTTAATCTCAACATCTTAAATATAATTTAATTTAATTGTTAAATTGTTTATCATTTTAAATTTTAAGTTAGGATTATCCTTTTTGTTAAGAATTAAATATTGTTGAAGTGATTAATTTAGGGATTCATAAATTAAAGAATAAATATTCTCTTAATAATATCTCTACTTTAATAATTCCAATTTATATTATTCTTCCAAAATTTCAATTAATTAATTAATTAAAGTTTTATTTTAATTATATTTGAAATGGTTAGTGGGTTTCTACCCTCGATCATTTAAGTTTCAATCATCCAAAATCAGTTTAAAATCAAATATTTTACCCTCCCCTTTTTGATTAATCCTAAAATTTTAATTAAGGGTTGAAATTTTTAATTACCCTTTTGCCCTTCAAGCTTAATAATTCTATAACTCACTATACTAAGCTCAAATGAACTTGAAATTTTTATGTAACCTCACTCATATGTCAATTAAGACATTAGAGGAGAAAATGTGATTTTTCTGTATTTAATTTATTTATGTAATTATTTTTTAATGGAAAATAGGGGTTTTCAAGGAAAATTCAATAACATGACGAAGGAAATGTTTTTGTCCTTAAGAAAATTTTGGGATGTTCCTAATGATCAGAGGACTATTGGGGCTAATTTTGGTGATTTTTTGAATTATATTTTATTTATTAGAATTATTTTAAATTTTGGAGTTTTAATTAATTATAAAATAAAATAAAAGTTGAAAAATGTATTTTTATATTTTTCAAAAATCTCTCTGACCTCAGGAAAATCAGAGAACCAAATTTTATATTTTTCTGATTTTTCTTTGATTTATTAGAATTATTTTAGTGGAAATGTTAAAGAAAGTCATTTTTTAATTCAAAAATTGTTTTAAGCCTTTAAAATTTAATATCTTACCCTAGAGACTTAGGAAAAATATTTAGTTTGTTCCTAAGTGATTAGAATTCAAAATGTGACATTTTGGTGATTTTTAATATTTTTGTGATTTTTATTATTTTTTAAATTATTAAAAATATTAAAATAATGATAAAAATCAACTTTTTTTTAGAAAATTACAATTTTAATTTTCCTAAATTCCTCTGATATCAGAGAAGCCCCAAAACCATTTTTGTGAATTTTTGAAAAGTATTTTGTGAAATATGAATTTTTCAAGTTTAATTTTGGTTATGTGACTTAATTAATCCATTTTGTGGGGTTAAACATTTCCAATTGATTTCAAATTTTTATGTGATGTTCCTCTGATCCTAAAGATCAGTGGAGAATTATTTTCAAGTTAATTTGATGTGTAGTTAACCCTAATTAATTAATGTTCAATTTTGGGTGTTTAGGCCAATTAGGGTTGTTCCATATGAATTAACTTAAAACCTATTTTTTCTAGGTTGCCCTGGTCCTAAGAAACATCACCAAATTTTCCTAGAATTTATTTCTCAATATGCTAATTAATGGAATAAAAATACTCAAAACAGGAACATGAACTTGGAAAATCAATAACTTCTCATAGGGATGGCCTATGACCTTGGAAAATTCAGGGAATGTTCCCAAGTTCAGAGGCTTCAAAAGCCTTATGGTCTCATGCGATGGTGAATTGCCTATGCAAATGAAGAATTAAAACAATGCAGAGAGTAAATAAATCATTAAAAATAAAATACTTGATGAAATGACTTGATTTCTTTTCCACATTATTCTCTCTGTTCACTGAGCAAGAGGGTATTTTTATTTTTTTTTTTTGATTTTTCTATGCAAAGATATGGATTTTTGAAGTTCTGGTAATTAAATAAATAGAAAATAGCCCTAATTTCCTACTTATCCACGCTGCGCCACGCCATCCTCGGCAGCTCCGAAAGGCCACACGGCGCGCTCTGATTTGGCGCCGCCATCTGAGTCAGAACTGCGGGGGCCCGCCATTCATGTATCATCTCCCGGTCCGACGACATCTGAGCCGTCCGTCCAATACACACGCGAATGGACGACATCCGTTCATCGTCCCCGATCGACTTCACCCAAGAGCCGTCCATCTTCCAGGCTTGATATCTCTCTCGATTCTTAACTGATTTCTACATTCTTATACTCTATGGATTCGTCTTGAAGAGACGAACACATCCATATGATTTATGTGGCATGAAATTAACCCAATCAAAATAGAGAATGTTCAGAAGCTCGGGAAGAAGAGAGAGCTCATACCTTTGCTCAGAGAAGTGTGGCCTCGATCTGAGAGTTGTGTCACCTTCGATTGAGTCCATGTAAGCTCTATATGAAGTCTCTGGCCCTGGGGAATTGTCTAGACTTGAATTCGACCAGACCCGATTCCAAAGCTTGGAGGCTAGAGCAAATCGGTGGCCTGGCGAGGGGGCATCCACTGGGGAACTCCTTCTTTTGATCTTGTGCAGGTGTGGGTGAGTTTAATTTGAGTTTTGTGGAGAATTGGAAAATGTCCTGGTTTTGGGTGGAATTTTGGCTGAGAAATTGAGCTCTATGGATGGGGATTAGGGCAAATTATCACTTGGGATCAATTGCTCTTAGTGTGGAGGATGGTCTGGAATAATTTTGGCAGAGTTTCTGTATGGTTTTGGTGCAACTCTTCTCTTGGCCGAGAGGGGGTGGGGTTTAAATAGGAGTGGCTGGAGGGCCTCCGAGGGGGGTTTGATGGCTAGGATCAGCTGCTTAGGTCAAGGGAAGAACAACCATGGCAGCCATTGGGCATGGGGCAGCTCAGCAAGGGAGAATATCAATGTTAGGCTCACATGGAGCTCTCGGCCATGGGGTTTTCCGGCGGCTGTGGTGGCTGGCCGGCCAGGCATGGGTCAACCTCAAGATCAGGGAGGTCAGGGGATGAATTTGATGAAGTCAATTGGGATTTGACATGTGTAAAGGGCTTGATTTAAGTGGAATGGGGCAAGAGTGTATTTTGGCTAAGTTTGGTCAAATACATGGATTGGGCTAGGTGCACCTCCCCAAGGCTAATTTGGGCTGAAGAGAAAGTCATTTGGATCAGCTTGATTAGTGGGGTCAAGTCACAATCCAAGTACAATCAGGCTTAAGTATGGCTTAGGGGAATCATGAGAGTGGTTAATCACTTTAAGGGAATTTAGAAAGAGCACCCTCCTTTTGCCAAAGATGGCATGGTGACATGGATGCAACTCACATGGCTTGCATGTGGCTTAAGGATGGCTTCATGGCCTGCCTATGGCTTGCACATAACTTAGCTCACTTGTATGAAAATGGATTTTGGCATTTTTTCTGAATGTATGAGAATTTAGCATGAAGCTTGATTTAGAATAATTTGATGTTTGATTGGAACTTTATGGATGGTTTTAATTGAAGTCATGATGAAGAAGAGTGTCATATGGGCCTTAGAATAAATTTTGGGCTTTTGAATTTGGTGGAAGTGGGCTTTTAAAAAGGTTTATGGAGATGGGCTTTTAAGTTTAAAAACAAATTGGTAAGTGGAAATTTTGTAAAGGATTGGGCTAAAGAAATGTTAGGTTTAGTTTAGGGATGTGTCATGAGTGATTTGGAATCAATTTGAAGTGATTTGGAATTGAATTGGGTTGAATTTGGGTTTCCTTGGTAGAGGGACCAAGGGGGCTAACTTGGATCAAGATTGGGCTAAGGTTGAAATTGGTATAAAATTAATGTTGGTAAATGTTTATGGGAGTGTTACGAGGAGGTTTCAACTTTGATTGGGCTTTAGTTTTGAGATTCGGGCCCATTTGGGTTATGTTTGGGTTTAGGTCAATTTAAGGGATTTTGGTTTTAGGTTTGTTTTAGGTCTAGTTTGGGTCCAAATTTTGGGCAACTCAAGTTAGTGTTTTGTTTGTAGAGATGTTAGGGAAGATTTAGAAAAGGTTTGGGATTAATTGGAGTTGAATTGGGTTGGCTTGGGCTAAGTTTGGGTTATGGGTCAAAATTGGGCATTAAGCTTAAAAATGAAATTGGATTCAAATGCCAATCAAATTGGGCTTGGATTTGGTATAGATTGATATTGGGGATATTTAATTGAAGTTTAGAATTGAATTGGACTAAAATTGAGGTCAATCGGAAAGGTTTGGTTTGACATTGGGTTCATTTGGGTTTGACTTTTGGGCAAATTGGGGGTTTTGGTAAAAGTGGGGTAGATTGGCAAAATTGGCCCATGGTGTAGTTGAATAAAATAAAATTGAGAATATTTGGGATTTTATGGAATTTTCTGGGAATTTTTGGAATTTTTGAATTTTTGGGTCAAGAGGGGCATTTTGGTAATTTGGAGGGTATTGGGGGTATTTTTGGAAATTTTGGTATTTTTGGCTGTAAATGATCAATTTGATTGGTGGGGAAATGTTTAAGGTTGATTTTGGAAAAGTTTTTGGTGATTTGGAAATTTTGGTGGTTTTGGGTAGTTTCAAGGGCTTTTAGTAGGTTTGGTGGTTCCGGGGCCCCGGGGTCAAAAATTGAAATTTTGGAAAAATGAAAATTGAGCAAGTGTGAGTGAAATGGAATTATTTTGGTTGAGCCATGAAGCCATATTAAGCCCATAGGAGCCATGAGAGGACTCATTTGAGGCATTCACTATGTTGTTCCTAACCCTCTTAGCCAGGGGCTTAGGGGTTAAGGACCATCCATGTGAATTACCTACATGAGTCAAGAGGTCAAGTTGGGTGAGAGTGTCGGTTTTAGGATTTGGAATGTGTGTGTGAGAGTGTAGTGTATGTGTAAGTCAGCCCTCACCAGACCAGGCCACCCAGGGTGATCCTAAGGCCAAAGAGTCTTATAGGGAACTCATCCTTTAAACCTCCACATTTGATCTCAACCCTCTAGGTGATTAGGGGTTTACAATCAAGCTTGTGGGGTTTTCTGGGAGTTAAGAAGTGGTTGAGTTTCTAAAGGGGTAGGTTCCATCTCTAGTCCTCTAAAATAGTCAAAGGAAAAGCCTTAGGCTAGATCCTAAGTACTAAAGAGAGAAGAGAAGACCTCATCAAAAATGAGGTCAACGGGAAGGACAACCAATGGAATAGCAATCTTATTACTAGCATTCTGACCAGACAACAACTTCAGCAGGTGGTGAACACTCCTTTTAACCCATGCATTAAAGACAAAATTATTACCAAGAACCCCCACTCTCAAAAACTCACTACCTTTATTTGCCACCAGTTTTATAGCTGGCCTCATGTAGAGTCGGGTCAAACTCTCCTTCTATGTCTTTTTTTTGTTGGAGATTATGGCATAGGATCCTTCCTACTTATTATATCCTAAAATTAAAGGGTCTAAGAGGACCATCTTGCTGTCCAATATGTCACACAGCTGAAGAATCCCTGGAACAACACTTCTTTGCTTGCCCTTTCTCTCAAACTATTTGGCACAATCTGCTGAATACTTTAAAGGTGGATACTTTACTTTTGAGTTAGCATTCTTTCATTGATTGCTGGGGGGAATGGGCAAAGGCTAATTTTTTTGTAATACCTTGCATGGTAGCTTGGTTCATCTGGATGGTCAGAAATAAAGTCAGATTTGAGGAGCAGGTTCCTATGGCTTCCTTTGTTGTGAGGAATTATCAATCATATATTCGCAAACTCATTTAACATCACCATTTTTTGAACATTTGTACCAATTAGAGCCCTGCACCTCTTCTTTAGAGACATCTTATTTCTGTAATTTCCTGGACTCCTCCAACACCTCCATGGGTTAAAGCAAATATTGATGGCAGTTACTGCAATACCTCTGCTGGTTTTGGAGGTCTATTCAGGGACTCTCAAGGAAAATGCTTGTTATTCTTCTCCTCCCATACCTGTGCTGAAGGTTCTTTAGAGGCATAAATCATTGCTATCTATTGGGTACTACTGATTGCCCACAGATGCAATATTGGCCCTCTCATAGTGGAATCTGATTCCTTAAGTTGTATCATGTTCATGAAAAAGACTGAACCCCCCTGGTACATCCACAGATGGATTGGTCGAATGGCTCCTTTTATCTTTTCAACTGGCAACACTATTGTCTACACTCCTACGGAAGGAAATGCTCCAGCTCATTGGTCGGCTACCCAAGGAAATTTTGATGAGTCCCTTACTATTGCTACTCACCCCCACCTCCTCTAACTAGATTAGTACGTGGGGATAGATTAGGTTTTCCTTACATTAAGGTTTTCTAACTTTCCTAGCTGTTTGTTTTCTTTTACAACTTTATACTCATATATATATTTGTATACTTGATTATGTATTTTCCTTTTTTGTGTGAAGTTGTATGTGTGGATAGAGGCTCCCCTTATATTGGGGATCCCTTATCTTTCTTGTACACCTCTTTCTTATTAACATGTAGGGAGCATTAGTTTTCTTCTTTTTATTAAAATATATATGTATATATATATATATGTATGTGATAAGGGACGAGAAGCTTGAGGATTTAAGGGCCTAATAAAAAATTAGTTCCACAACTGATCTTTTTAGAGTATAAGATTTGAGAAAAACTTGAAGCTTAAAAATATAATAAAGTTAGTATAATTATTTTTCAGTAAGAATTTTGAAGTAATGAAAATAAAAGGCCTAAGCGCTATATTTTGAAAAATCTACAAGTATTTTTTATTAAGATAGAACTCATATTTTTCATAAACCTTTACATATAAGATTTCTAAACTTTAAGTTGATGTCATTTTCTAAAATTTTTTCTAAATTTGACTACTATATTTCTGGAACAAAATTTCAAAAACTTCTAAACAAACTCATCCACATAATTTGCACATATGATTTTTGTGTGATTATGGTGTCACTTAAGGAGAAGTAGCATTTCATGTTTGGGGGATTTTGATACACCTAAAATATATATAATGTTTTTATGCGCATTTTAATACATATTTTTGAATATATTTTACTTTAATGGAATGTATTTTGTGTATTTTCTTATAAGTATGATTAAATGGATGAATATGTGTCGGCATATTTTTAGGTTTGTGTTTTGAAAAGGGGTCACCTACAAAAGTTGTCGGTGAATTTTAGATTTTTAATTTAATTTAAATATATATCTAATTTGAAAAGTAACATACAATTTTTGAAAATAATTTTACGTTTTAAAATTTTAAGATATGAAATCAAACTGATCTCACATCCCAAATAGTTTATATAATTGAGCACCACATCAGAAACTTTGTATCTCTCCCGGGGAGTAGACACACTGTTTGATGATGGGGCTCAATTAAATAAACTAGAAAATTTGTGAAATCTATTTGGTTTGCGAACCAATTTTATAAGCCGACAAGTTCCCCTGCTTAATATAAATGAATTAAGCAGGGTTTTTATTACCTGGGTTCTTAAAAGTTCCCTCTAAGGGTAAGCCCCTATAGTTAATTACATCCTAAATGTCCGAAGACACTCAAGAAAACTTTCGATAATGATCAGTGGATTTGCTCTCAATAATGTCAAAGTTTAAGGTTTCAAATGATTGGATTTTAGAAATTTCAATAAGGAATATCTCAAATTTGGGACAATTTATTTTAAGAGTCCAATGGAAGAGAAGTAAGAGAAGTCGAGGATCCAAGAGGAATCTTGGCAACTTCTCAAGCTATACTATAATTTGGCTTCAACTTGAGAGTATTATTTAATGTTTCAATCCTACCAATTTTAATTAATTAGGACTTATATTTATATGACATAATCATACAAATAGCCTTGAAGATGCGAGGGTCTATGTCGTATCAAACGACTACCTCGGAGTCCTAAAACCAGTTAGGGCTTAATTTGCATAACACAATTATGCAAAAATGCCTAACAAAAAGTTGAGGATTTACATTGAACTAGGCAGACTACCTCGAAATCCTATGGCTTGGTTATTTAAATTAAAGAATGGTTTTGCTGAAGTAGACACAAGTTTTGCTGACGACGATGACCATCCTGCCCACTATGCTCCAAGCTCCTTGTTGTTGCAGAGGTTTAGTTTTAGAAGGTGAAAGTTACGAGATGAGAGAAGCGTTTTGGTTTAGAAGAGTCTTAAGGTTCTAATGTCTTAATGTTTTAATTAAAACAAATCTTAAAGTTGATTAAGCAGGACCGATTAAGATCCCACGATTCTGTCATCCCGACACTGCTATTTTCATCAAATTCACTTAGTCCAAATGAATTTGCTAAACTCAACTAAATGAGTTCCACACTTTCATTTAGACCATGGGAAATCTCGTTAGCAACACGTGGGTTACATCATCCGAGGGATTCCCGATCATCCAACGAGACGTTTTAATTTAGTTGTAGTGGTAGTTTTGTTGTTCTGTTTGTGATTAAATTTTGAGTTATTTTATATTTTTTTTAATGTTGTGGCGGTGAATTTTATCTTATCGTGATTTTTAATTTAGTTTTGGGTTTCAGTTTTGTAGCTATCCTAAAAGTCTCAATTTTCATGCAGGGTGTCATTCTTTTTTAACATGCAAGCGAAGTAAAGTACAGTGCAAGTAAATAAATCACAATAAAATAAAAGCGTACCTTTAGTGTCTTCTTGTCATTCCCAGCTGCACTTAAAACACATGTCAGAGCATTTAAATATTTGCAACAAGTACCTAGGTAAAGCTAAGGGAAGGTTCTGGTTGTCTACCAAGATCCTAATCCTATTGCTAGTCAATTCCTATGACGTCTAGGTTCTTATGTTTTGTTAAGGATGATTTTCTTCACCAAAGAACAATTAAATTCAATTATTCTTCTAAAACATCCCATCATATTGAGAAAGTGCTTAGGACGGGTCATAAACATCTTTTGAATGCTTCTGAGATTGTTTCGAGTCCAAATGAATTTCATTGTACAGGTGAATTGATCATCCAAGAATTTAGTTGAGTTTTGTATCTTGCTCAGTGAACTTGGACATTTGATTGTCCGATGAGTGAAGTGACATTTCACTTGATGCTTCATTTATGAGTTATAATAATGAAAGCTTCTAGGGCTATATTAGTTTATTAAGGAATTTAACCATCTTTAATTAAAGTTGACTTACTGATTTAAGATAATTCAATTTCAAAATTCAGTTTGATTTTCTTATAAGTGTTTTAAGTTACTTAAATTGATAGAAGTGTTTAAATTATTTAATTTGATTAAATTTTGATGATTTAAATTTGATTTGAATTAATCATATTATTTTGGGTTGGCTTTAATTGGTTTAATTTTTTCATTTTTAATTATGAATTGTTTTGATATCACTGAATATTTCAAATTTGTTTCAAGTTTGTTCTCAAGTGATTTTAAATAATTTTAATGTTTTAAATTTATTTTTAATTTGATTATTAAATCATTTAATTTTTTAAGCTTTAATTTAATAAGAGATTATTTCCTTTTTAATTATTAATTTTAATCATCATGTCTTTAAAATTAATTAAGAGTTGAATATTACTGGAGTGATTCATTTAGGGATTTTAGATTAAATGATTGCAATCTTCCTAACTTATATCCCAATTTTAATAATTTAAACTTTTAATTATCTTTCAAAAATTTCAATTATTTAATTAATTAAGATTCACTTTGAATGTATTCAAGATAATTAATGGGTATCTACCTTTTAATTTCCCAAGTTTCAATCATCTAAAAGAGAATTAAGATCAGATATTTTACCTTCCCTTTGATTAAGCCTAAGGTATTAATTAGGGTTAAAAATCCTTAATTACCTTTATGCCCTCTTAAGCATATTCATTTCATAACTCACTCAATTGAGCTCAAATGAACTTAAAATTTTTATGTCACCTTACTCACACGTTAATTAAGACATTAGAGAGAAAAAATGATTTTTCTATTTTTAATTTAATTTATACATTATTTTAATAAAAATAAGTATTTTCAATGAAAATTCAACAACATAATCAATGTAAGGTTTCTGTCCTTAGGAAAATTATGGGATGTTCCTACTGACTAGAGAATCACTTGAACCAATTTTGGTGATTTTTTGAAATATATTTAATTTATTATAATTATTTCAATTTTTGGGATATTAATTAAATATATAATAAATTTAAAGTTGAAAATTAAGTTTTATATTTTTCATAAATCTCTCTGGTCTCAAGGAGTCCAGAGAAACAAATTTAATAATTTTCTGATTTTGCTTTAATTTATTAGAATTAATTTAGTGAAAAGGTTGGAAAATCTATTTTTAATATTAAAAATTGTCTTAAGCCTTTACAAATTCATATTTTGACTTAGAGACTTTGGAAAAATATTTTCATGGTTACCAAGTGATTAGGAGACCAAATGTGGCATTTTGATGAATTTTTATATTTTTGTGATTTTTTATAATTTTTAATTATTAAATATTTAAAAATGATTAAAAATCATTTTTTTTTGAAAAATGTAATTTTATTTTTCTTGGACTCTAATCACAGAGAACTTCCAAAATTATTTTGGTGAATTTTTTAAATGTATTTTAGATTTTATGAATTTTTAATTTGCAAAATAGCTACGTCACTTAGTTAATTCATTTAATGTGTTAAATTAATTTCAATTTACTTGAAATTTTTTATGTTAGGTTCTTTATATACTAAGTGACAGTGGAGAATTGTTTTCAAGTGATTTTGATGTGTGGTTTCTCCTAATTAATTAAAGTTCAATTTTAAGTGTTTGGGTTAATTAGGGTTATTTTTTTAATAAATTAAACCAAACCCTAATTTTCCTAGGGTCCTCTAGTTATAAGATACCTCCCCTAATTTTTCTAGAATTTTCTAAGTAATATGATAATTATTAGAATTAAAATACCAAAATAGACACATAAACTTGGAAATTAGATAACTCTCCATAGAGATGGCCTCTGGTCTTGGAAAATTCAGGGAATGTTCCCAAGAACAGAGGCTACAAAAGACCTATGGTCTCATGCCATGATGAATTATGTATGCAAATGGAGAATTAAAACATCACAGAGAGTATTTAAATAATTAAAAATCATAGACTCAACAAATTAACTTAATTTTTTTCCCACATTTTTCTCCTCTGTTCACTGAGCAAGATGATATTTTTATTTTATTTTTATGATTTTTCTATGTAAAGATATGATTTTTCAAAGTTTTGAGAATTTAAATAAATAAAAAATACCCTAATTTCCTACTTATCCAGCGCGGCGCCTCGTCATCCTCGGCAGCTCCGAAGTCCCATGCGTCGCTTTCTCATTCGACGCCGCCATCTGACTGGGATGCCACGCGGCCCACTGTTCCGCTCCATCTTCACATCTGGCTTGATCTGTACCGTCCGTCTATTACACGGTCCATCCGACGGTGGCTGGTCATCGTCTACAACTGATGCGTCCAGAGAGTCGCCCACGTTCTAACCCTTAGATCTCCCTCATCTCTCAACCAAATTGCGTGATCTTAGGCTCTATGAACTTGTCTCGACAAAACAAACACATCTATACAGCTATGATGCTATGAAATGGACTTAAACAAAATGGAGAATCGAAAGAAGATCTCAGGAAGGAAGAGTTCAATACCTTGGCTCTGAGAAGTGAAGCTTCAATCAGAGGTGCTTGGCACGTTCATTGGAGTCTGAGGAAGCTAGGGATGAAGCCTGAAGCTGTGGTGAAATGCTTAGACCTGACTTCCACCAAGACCGAATTTGAGCTCTGGCCGGTAGAAGGAATGGCTGGCCTGGTGAGGGGGCTTTCACTTGGGAACTTCTTCTCTTGGTCTGGTGATGGTGTAGAGTCAATCAATTTGAATATTGGCTCACTGTGGTGAAGTGTCCTGTTTTTTGGCTTAAAATTGAGCTCGTAGAGAGGATTTTAGAGCTGGATTTCAGTGGGGATCAACTGCTCTAAGTTAGGAGAGGAGTTTGGAACCAATTTGACAGGGTTTCACTAAGGTCCAGCGCATCCAACATTTTGGCTGTGGAGGTGAGGAGTTTAAATAGTCATGGCTAATGGGGCTTCCCAGAGGCAATTGAAGGCTAGGATCAGGTGCTAAGGGGAGGAGAAGAAGAGCCCTGGTGTCCACTGGGGTTGGGACAACTCAGCAAAGGAGTTTTGAATTTTTTGGCTCACATGGAGCTCTTGGCCTGGTGTTTTCCGGTGACCCAGGTGGTGGTCCGGCCATGGTCAACTCACCATCTGACTCAATGAGTCCAGGGATTGAGTCTTGTGCAATCAATGGAGGTTGGCCATGTGTAAAGATCTTGATGAAAATGGAAAGGGGAAAGGGGGTATTTTGGGCTCAATTTGGTCAAGCCATGGAAATGGGTTTGGTGCACACACCAAGGTCTGATTTTGGGCTGAGGGAAATCAGTTGGTTCAGCCAAGAGAAGGTGGTGCGGTCCCCATCCATGAATATTTGGATTAATCATGGGTTAAGGTGAAACATTAAAAGGATTAAAACTTTTTTAAGGGGGTTTAAAAGAGGCTCCTCCTTTTGCAATTAATGGCATGGTGATGTGTAAAGTGGCTCCCAAGGCTTGCATATGGCTTGTCCATGGCTTCATGGCTCCATGTGGCTTGGGAATGGCGTGGTTTATTTCATGAAAAAAGATTTTTGAAAATTTGGGTATTTTTGATGGAATTAACATTAGGCTTTATTTAGAATTATTTAATCATGAAATGAAACTTTAGAGGGATGATATTAATGAATTGGATGATGGAAATAAATGTCATGTGGGCTTGGATTGAAGACTTGGGCTTTTAAATTTGGTGAAAGATGGGCTTTAACAATGTTTTAAGGGGATGGGCTTTTAGATTTTAAAATAAACTTTTTGATAAAAATTTGGTAAAAGGTTATGCCAAATAAGTGTTGCATTTAGTTTAGGAATGTGCCATGAGTGATTGGGAACAAGTTTGGGGTAATTTGGAGTTGAATTGGATTTAATTTGGGTCTTTTTAGTAATAGGACCAAAGTGGGTCAGATTGGGCTAACTTGGGCTAAAGTTGGGTTAATGTTGGGTTTGATGTAAAATTAATGTCATAAAAGGTTTATGGGAGTATTATAAAGAGTTTCCAATTTTGGTTGGGTCTTGATTTTGGGATTTGGGCTTGTTTGGGTTCATGGTTGGTTTAGGCCAATTTGGGGAATTTTGGTTTGAGTTAGGCTTGGGTGGAGTTTGGGTCAAAATATTGGGTAAATTAAGTTATAGTTTTGTTTGTAGGGATGTTAGGAAGGTTTCGAAACAAATTTCGGGAAAATTGGGTGGCATTTGGGTTGAATTTGGGATGGATTAGGATTGTTGGTCATTTTGGGCCTCAAGGACTAATTTGGGATTTTTGATTAAATTGGTTTAAATTGACAAAATTGGGATATGTTGTAGTTGAACAACATGAAATTAGGAATATTTGGGATTTTCAGAAATTTTTTGAGAATTTTTGGATTTTTAGGCCGAAAAGGGTATTTTGGGTATGTAGAGGGTATTGGGGGGTATTTTTGGAAATTTTGGTATATTCGGCCATGGATGATCAATTTGAGTGGTGGGGAGTGTTTAGGATTGATTTTGAGGAATTTTGGTAATTTGGGCAGTTTCTGAGAATTTTGGGCAATTTCAAGGGTATTTGATAGGCTTGGTGGGTTTAGTACCCCTGGGGTCAAAAATTGAAATTTGGGAAAAATGATATTTGATTAAGTGTGAGTAAAATGAAACCATTTTAGTTTAGCCATGAAGCCATATTAAGCTCACAAGACCCATGAGAGGACTCATTTTAGGTACTCAATATGTTGTTCCTATCCCTCTTAGCTAGGGGCTTAGGGATTGAGGTCCATCCATATAAGTTTCCTACATGAGTCAGGAAGCCAAGTTGGGTAAGAGTGGTTTTAGGATTTGGAATGTGTGTAGGAGTGTGGTGTGTGTAAGCTTACCCTCACCAAGACCAGACCACCCAGGGTTGTCCTAAGGCTTGACCATCCTATAGGAACTCATCCTTGAACCTCCGCATTTGACTTTTAACCTTCCAAGTGGCTTGGAGGTTTATGGTCATCTGTGTGGTTCAAGAAGAGTTAAGAAGTGTTTGAATTTCTAAGTGGTGGGCTCCATTTCTAATCCTCTAGGATAGGCAAAGGGAAAACCTATGACTAGATCCTAAGCACTAAGAGGAAAGGAAAGACCTCACCAAAAATGAGGTCAACAATATGATCAAAGGAGTGAAAAGTATCAAAAATGGAGAAAAAATAAAGAAAATTGATGAAGTGATCTGTGGCGACTAAGCCCTAGACCCCGTGCTTACGCGCCAAGACCCCGTGGCTATGTGCCACAGTTGGAGCTTAAACGCAGATGAACCACGGCTAAGCACTGAGACCTCGTGCTTAAGCGCAGCAGTTATAAAAGAGCAGTCATTTCAATTTTGGCACAATTTTGAAGAGGTTTCTAAGGCATCTCTTGATGACAACATGGGTAACTACCTATCGGAGGCAATTTTAATTCAAAATACTCTTGAATGGATGCATCTTTTTGAAGCTACATTGATCAAGACAGAATTTGAAGAGATACGAAGGCACCTTCTGAAAAAGTATTAAAAAGAAGACATGAAGATCATAAAAAGAGAGAGATTTAGAGAGACGATTTTAGAGAGGTTTTGAGAGGAGTTTTAGAGTATTAATTAGAAGTCTTAGAGAGTAAAATTAGAGTATTTTAGTGTGGTTGTTATAGGTTGTGTAAGTAGTGTAAGAGTTTTCATTCATATACTATTACTTCACTTCACCAATTTTTACTTAAGTTTAGTTTGTACTAAGAGTTGATTAGAGAATTGGGGTGTTCAGAATTGGGCGCCAGCAATTAAGGAGACTTGTGAGGAAAATCAAAGTTTCAAAGGAACTTCAAAAGTGTTGTGGAGAGGATTATCAGATAAGTCTTTATCTTTGTTATTACATTTGGTTTTTAATTAAGACTTCTTGTGTTTTCACTATGATTTCTTCTTTTAAACCATGTATCGATTGTATTTTTTTCATGAATTTTGAGTAGTTTTCTTTATCTTTTTCCTTAATATGATGAAGTAATAAAGATATGAAAGTATGTTATGTGAAGTATAGGATTTCAATTTTGGAAGAAGTTGTGATAATTCAAAACCTTGCACTTCATTTACTTCTTGATTTGGCAAACTAAGATGTTAAAATATGTTGTGAGAACGTGTAAGAACCGGTTTGGTATTGTATCAGTCAACATTTGGAAAGAATCAGATGAGATTATATGGATGAGAATGTAATTCATATGGTTGAGTGCAAATAAATAGAGAGATATACTTTGACGGGTGTAGGATTATAGGACTTTAGAGTGAAAGGCTAAAGCCCCAATTAGATTTATTGTTTTATGTTTTTATATGAGATGTTATCTCTCATGTGGAGGAAATCGAGGAAAATCTAGAGTGAGATTTAATATCTTTCCTGCCTAACCCGTCTTTAAGATTTATAACACAATATATTAACTTATGCTCTTTATAGCTTCTTTATTAAGGGTTAAGAATATAATTGCTCCTATTTGGCACAAAAAAATTTGTTTACTTCCACAACAAAATTTCATAACTTATTACTGAATCATTAGAAGGAAAAAGATATTTTATTTTCATTTACTTACATCTTATAAAAGTTTAGTTAAAGTTATTATTTACTTTTATTTCAAATTATAAATATTAATAAAAAAATTAAATTTCATTTCCTAGAATATTATCTTTTTTTTATGTAAGATCTTTCTTTAAAAAACGTGAAAAAGTTAATTTTCTCGTTTTCGTTATTTATCAACGTCATCGTGGCTTTGATATCGTATCCACATTTAAATATCATTAAGAAGGAGTATCAATTCATATATATATATATATATATATATATATATATATATATATATATATATATATATATATATATATATATTTATAAGCATAAATATCGAAGTGGATCACAGATAAATCAGATAAAGCTTTCCCACAAAATCTGTCTCCAATTGCACTTGATTTGTGAAGCTACGAGGACGTTTAACCCTTTCAAGAAACTTCTTCTAAATTATTTCAATGCATTCTTTACTAAGTGCAATAGTCTCATTATCTTCAAACTTCCTTTTCCTATCGAGAATATCCTTCATGAACTTCACATAGCTTTGAATTTGTTCTAAAGCTTCAGCAAATGAAATAGTAATTGTAAGTTTCTCAAAAATTTGCAACAATTTTATAAATTGCTTATCCAACTTTTTTTGTCGAAGTCTCTGAGTAAATGGTGGTGGTGGCTTTTCTAAATCAATTTTTGGTGGAGAATAGTTCTTTCCAAACCTCTCGGAGCATCCTCTTTTGGTTCTTCAATCTCTTCCTTCTCTACTTGAATCTCTTTTTGAACTCTACCTTCCAACTATCTTCCACTTCTCAGTTGAACAACTTTTACTTGCTCTTTATTTTTGTCTCTTGGATTTATCTTTGTATTACTAAGAAGTGTTTATTGGGATCTATTACTTAATGATTTGGCTATTGGTCCCAATTGATTTTCAATATTTCTAATTGTAGCTCCTTGACTTTGCAATTGATTTCCCATTTGTAGCATTACTTCTTCTATAGACAACTTCTTCTCTCTAAATTCTGAAGTATTGTTAAAACTTGGAGGATAAGTAGGTCTATAATTATTATTACCTTGGTTGTTCCAATTCTCTAATGGGTTTACTTGATTGTTCCTCCAATATTGATTACTATCACCCTGATTATTGTTATTATAGTTAAAGTTTGTATGGTTCTTTCAAACTATGTTATAATAATTGAAATATGGGTTATTAGGCTTGTTTATAGCAGATGTTTGAGAAATTACCATTTGGCCTAATTAATTCTCTTCAATAGGTTGAGAAAAATTCATTCTAAATTGTTCTATGATACACCTAAAATAAACAGTGTTTTTATGCACATTTTTATACCTTATTTTTATGATATTGCACTTTAATGGAAGGTATTTTAATATTTTTCTTACAGGTATGATTAAAATGAGTAATTACGATGAAAGGAACAAAAAAAGATTGAATTTGGAGAAGAAATAAAAGGTGTGTTATATTAGCCTCTTGCGCCTAAGGGCTGATGGCTGGCGCATATGCGCGATAGTGAAATCTGACAAATTAAAACAAATTTGGGCAATTTCCAAGAGGTGTTTGAAGCAAATTTTGGTTTAAACTTCCTTAACTTCTTTTGGGCAGCAAATTTGAATGAATAGATGCATCGTTTGGTAGATACATTGAATCTGGACATGATTTGAAGAGATACCAAAGCACCTTTTGAAGAAATATTAATATGATGACATGAAATCAGTTAGTGAGGAGTCTTAATTAGTCTTCTCCAGAGTCTTAGTTAGTATTCTATAGAGTCTATGAGTCAAGTTTTTAGTGTGTAGTGAGTTAAGAGAGTTTTAGAGGGGAAAGAGTTGGTGTTGAAGCCTTATTCTCACCAATTTCTCTTTCATCCATTTATCTAGTTTTTATTTGAGTTTGGAGTCCATTGGAGTCTACAGAGTTGGGAGACCCACTCTGAGGAGTTTATTTATTGGAAAGTAAAGTTTCAGGGGAACTTTATGAGTCTAATGGAGAGGATTTTCATATAATTTTTAATTTTTGTTTTTTACATTTGGTTTTAAAGTAACACTTATTGTGTTTTCACGATGATTTCTACTCTCAAATCAAATTGTGTTTGTGTTTTCACCATGAGTTCTGAGTAGCTTACTTTATCTTTTTCCTTTCAAATGATGAAGTAATTAAAATAAGGAAAAAAGTGGTGTGAAGTATAGATGTTTAATGTTAGACAGAAGTTGTGATGATTACACTACCTTTCACTTCATTTACCTCTTGATTTGGCTAATTGAGATGTTGTAATTTGTTGTGAGAACACGTAAGAACCAATACGATATTGTCTCAAACTACAAGTGGAGTGAATCACATATAATTGTATGGGTGAGAGTTGTAGTCCATATAGTTAAGTCCAAATAAATAGGGAGATATGCTTTTTAATTGGCGTAGAATTAAAGGATTTTAGTGTGACAGGCTAAAGCCCCCAATTTGGTTTGATGTTTTAAGTTTTTTTATGAGATGTTATCCTTCGTGTAGAGGGAAAAGAGGGAACTATAGAGTGAGAGCTAGTATCTTCCCTGCTTAACCCATCTTCAAGATTTTAAAACATCAGAATAACCTATGTTCTTTATAGAATCAAGTAAGGGCATAGAATATAACTGCTCCTATTTAGCACAACACATTTAGATACTTCCATAACGAAAGTCTATAATTATTACATATTCATTGAAAGAGGAAAAGATATTTTATTCTCAATTGCTTTCATATCATTTAATAGTCTTGTTAAAATTAGTTGCTTAATTTACTTATTTTAAAAAAATAATAAAAAATAATTTAAACTTTTTAATTATAAAACATAACTTGCAAAATCATTTTAAAAAGTAAAAATTTATTTTTCTGCTTTCTTTAAATTTTTAGAACTTTTCCGTGTGGGGTCGATATCTCGAAGCTTATTCAGAAAGTCCTATAGTACTTGATAAACGATACGTATACTTGCGTAGAATCCCATATTAAAAATTATTAAAGTTGATCTCTTATTTTCTTAGGAATCAAGGTACCGTTGTATAGAAAGAGATATTATCATTAAGAAGAAATATAAAGTGTAAAACGTAAGCATAAATAATCAGGGATCAAGTTTTTGGCGTCGTTGCCTAGGAAATTAATTAAAATACTTTTAAAGAAAATTCAAGAAGAACTAAATTTTTACTTTTTCTTGCTTTTGTTAGTGTGTATTATTTTATTTTGTTTTATAATTATGTATGCGTACTTCAGGTTCTGAAGGACTTCTGCCTTATGATTTTGAACTAGAAAAAACTACAAGAAAAATCAAAAAAATAAAAATACAGAAAAAGGCAAAAATATTCAAGAAATGACAAATCAAAATGTTGAAATCCATCAAGAATTCAGACATTTAAGAGATTATGATAACCCCACAATAGATGAACTTCATGGTAGTATTCAAAACTTTGCTGTAGCATCTAATTCATTTAAACTTAAACCAGCTATTATTCATATGGTATCTAATAATCAGTTTGGGGGAGCACCAACTGAAGATCCTAATTTAAAACTTGCCAATTTTCTAGAATTGTGTTTTACTTTTAAATAAGCTGGTATTTCAGACAATGCTATTAGAATTAGACTTTTTCTTTTCTCACTAAATGACAAGGCTAAGATATGGTTAAATTCGTTAGCGCAACGATCTATCAGAACTTGTGGTGATTTAGCTTAAAAATTCTTTGCTAAATATTTTCCACCATCAAAGACTTCGAAGTTGTCGGTCATTAAATATTACGGGTTTAAAAATTTTGAAATTGTTTAAGACGTGGTTTTATAAAATAGAATTTGATTTAGTTTAATATATGTGGATTTTTGAAAATAATATTTTAATTTTTGATGAATACAAAATCAAATCGATCTCATATAAATAATAGTTTAAATAATCAAGCATTTCACAACAAGACATGTATTTATCCCGAAGAATAGATACATTGCTTGAGGTGAGCTTTGATCAAATAAGCTAAAGAATTCATGACATCCGTTTGGTCTGCGAACCATTGTTGAGAAACAATTTCCCCTATCTAATATGAATGAATTACATAGGATTTATATTAATATGGGGTCTTTAAGTTTCCTATAAGGGCAAGCCTCTATAGTTAATTACATCTTAGATAACCGAAGTCACCTAAGAAAACTCTTGATATAGATTAGGAAATATTTATATTCATGACTTCCAAAGGTAATGTTTTCAAAGAAAATTTGATAGTTGAAAATTCAATAGGTGAATGGCTCAAGTTTAGGAATATTTAATTTTATCAGAAATCAAATGAGAGAAGGCTAGCGGAAGAACATAAATTTAAGGAAAATCTTGATGTCTTCCCAAACTATCCTACGGTTTAGCTTTGATTTAGGATATTTATTTGGTTTTTCATCCTGTCATTTTTTTAGGACTTATATTCACTTGATATTGATCATGTGAATGGCCTGGAAAATAGGAGGATTTATATCGTTCCTGATGACAACCTCGGAAATCTAAAACAAGTTAGGGCTTACGTTGCATAACATGGTTATGCATGGGCCTAAAGAAAAAAGCTGAGGATTTATTCTACCCTAAGTGGTAGGAATATCTATAAAATCTTTGGGATGACAAGCCAATTCTTTAGCAAGTTTAGCTAAAGCGTCCGCGTGGGCGTTGTCTGCTCAAGAATCCTATAGAATATCACACTCAGAATTTTCTCAAGTAATTTCATTATGTTCCGGTGGTATTCTTCTAACATTGGCTTAAAAGTTTTTATATTGTCCTGCCACTTGCTGAATGACAAGTTGTGAGTCGCAATAAATGGAAATGTCTGTTATTTTCATTAGTATTGTTAATTCCAAACCGGTAATTAAATCTTCATATTCTATTTCATTATTGGTACACGTCTCTATCAAGTGGAAGGAATATCTCAGCATTGTCTGATTCAGAGTTACGAAGATCAAGCTGACTCGTGCTTTACCCGGTATCAATGTCTATTGCTCTTTGTCTCTTCGGGCTGATGATGCTCCGTCGAAGTACAATTCCCAACATGTGGCACTGGGCTACTCTATTTGTAGTATATGTTCGTCTGATAGTTCTTCATTGAGTGGGGACCCAGCTGGCAGTGGGTGCACTGTGAGAAAATCCATAAGAATTAGTCCTTTGATGGGCACAAAAGTTATGTCAAATTGCAATAGTATCATCAACCACCTTTCTAAGCATCCGGAAAGCATTGGTCGGGTCATTAAATATTGCAATGGATTAACATTCGAAATTAGGTTGACCTTATGAGACAACATGTAATGTCTGAGCTTCTAAGCGGAGAAGACCAAAGATAGAAAATATTTCTCAATAGGTGGATACTTTACTTCTGCTGGTATTAGACGTCGACTCAGGTAGTACAATGTGTTCTCATTACCCTCATCATTAACTTGGGTAAGTAGTGCCCCGAGAGAGTCGTCTAAAGCCGCAGTATACAGTATCAATGGTATACCCGAGATAGGGTCTGTTAAAATAAAAGGTGTCATTAGATGTCGTTTAATATCTTTGAAATCTCATTGAAATGGCTCTCCCCAAATGAAAATGGCATCCTTTCAAAGTAAATTCGATAAGGGTAGACAACGTCTTGTCAGATTAGATATGAAGCGTCTTAGATATTCAAAATTTCCTTGAAAAGAACGTAATTGTATCAAGTTTCTAGGTGGAGACATTTCTAAGATAGCTTTAATCTTTTCTGGGTCAATTTTGATTCCGTGATGACGAACAACAAATCCTAGAAAGTTCCCAAAGGTAACTCCGAAAGTGCACTTTAAGGGATTCATTTTTAGATTGTATTGTCGTAATCATTCAAATACAATCCTCAAATCATTTGGGTGGTTTTCCTTTACTTTGCTCTTAATGACCAAATCGTCCACGTAGCATTCCACTTTGTTGTGAATGAGGTCATCAAAATGTTTTGTCATTGTGTTTTGGTATGTAGCTCCTGTGTTCTTTAAACCGAATGGCATCATGGTGTAGCGGTAAATCTCGATCAGAGTTCTGAATGTTAGAAGTTTAACACTGCTGTTGCCGGTCCCAAGCCCGGATGTGAAAAGTGGAGGGTTACGTTAGGTAATCGACAGCCAGCATAAAACTTGTCGAAAATAAATCATGACATGAATCCTTTTTATCATTGTGTAAGTGCTAGGGCGTCCCCTGGAAGTGACACGCTATATGGCCTGAATACAGTAGAAAGTGTGCAAGGCCCGCTACACCGGCGCCCGGGTGTAGTGTTAAGTAAAAAAGGGTTCCCACATTACGGACGGATGTGGGTAAAGAAGTTAGTCCATGATACTAGTATTAGGATAGGATCTTGGAATATTGGTACTCTCAATGGTAAATTAATGGAATTGGTTGATATTATGATCCATAGAAAGATAAATATCATATGTATTCTAGAAACTAAATGGGTTGGGGAAAAGCTAAGGAGATTGATAACATAGGATTTAAACTATGGTATTCTGGTAAGAGTCGTACTAGAAATGGTGTAGGTGTAATTATAGATAACAATTTGAAAGATAATGTTGTTAAAATTAATAGAGTTGGAGATAGAATTATAGCATTTAAGATTATTATTGATACTAAGATTTTTAATATTATAAGTGCTTATGCTCCTCAAGTTGGTTTAGATATAGGCTTTAAAGATAAATTCTGGAATGATATAAAAGACTTAATACACTTGATACCACTTGAAGAAAAAATTTTTATTGGAGGAGATTTAAATGGACATGTCGGTAGAGTGGTAGAAGATTTTAGAAATATTCATGGTGGTTACGGTTATTGAGCGATTAATGAAGAAGTTAGAGCCATTTTAGATTTTGCTTTAGCGTATGATATGATTATTACTAAAGTTCAAGAAAAGAGATGAGCATCTTATTACTTATAAGAATGGATCTAATAAAATACAAATTGATTATTTTCTTATGAGAAGAAGTGATCGTCGAGATTGTAAGGATTGTAAGGTCATTCAAAGTGAGGAATTAAGTACCCAACATCGATTATTAGTCCTAAATTTTAAGATGAAGAATTGTAAAATAAAGAATACTAGGATTCAATATCGTAGAATAAGATGGGGGCACCTAATAGACACAAATAAAATTATTTTTATGAGTAAAATTCAAGATTTAAATATTTGGGATGCCCATGAAGACGCGAATGCTATGTGGGAAAAATTAACTATACTATCAAAACAAGTGGCTAAAGATGTACTTAGAGAATCAAAAGAAAAAGTTTCTATAAATAAAAATAGTTGGTGGTGGAATAATAATGTGCAAGAAAAGATAAAAATATAAGAAGTTATGTTATAAAACTTGGTTTAAATGTAAAAGCATAGAGAACTGAGAAAAATATAAAACGGACCACGGGGAGTCTAGAAAAATAATCTGTAACACTAAAAATTCTGCTTTTAGTGATCCTTATAACATGTTAGATACTAAGGATGGTGAAATATATGTATAAACTAGCCAAACAAAGAGAAAGGAAAAGTAAAGATTTAACTCAAGTAAAGTGTATTAAAGATAATAATCAAAAAGTGCTTTTTTAGAAAAAGATATTCAACTTAAGTGGGTGAGTTATTTTGATAAACTTTTTAATGAAGATGCTGAAAGTACGATCGACCTTAGTGATCTTAATATCGTTAATAATAATAAAACTTTTCATTTTTACCGTCGCTTTAGTAAAAAAGAAGTTGATGAGGCTTTAAATAAAACCAAGGGGGGAAAGTCTGTAGGGCCTGATGATATCCCAATTGAAGTGTGGAAATGTTTAGGTGATTTAGGGGTTTCCTGACTTACTAAACTTTTAATATTATTTTAAAAACTAAAAAGATGCCTAAGGAGTGGAGAAAGAGTATTTTGGTCCCCATTTTTAAGAATAAAGGAGATATACAGGAGTGTGCAAATTATAGAGGAATTAAATTGATGTGTCATACTTTAAAATTATGGGAGAGGGTAATTGAACATAGGTTAAGACATATTACAAAGGTTTCTCAGAATCAATTTGGATTTATGCCAGGCAGGTCTACCATGGAAGCTATACATTTATTGAGAGGTTTGATGGAGAAGTACAAAGATAATAAGGAGGATCTACATTTGATTTTTATTGATTTAAAAAAAGCTTACTATAAGGTTCCTAGAGATGTTCTTTAGAGAGTCCTTGAGAAGAAAGGTGTTGACATGACTTATATTCAAGTCATTAAAGATATGTATGATAGAGTTGTTACATGTGTTCGAACTGAAGGAGGATTGACCAAATATTTTACTATTTCTGTTGGTTTACATCAAGGATCAGCTTTAAGCCCATATCTTTTTTCATTATTTATTGATTGTCTTACTGGGCACTTACAAGAGGATGTACCTTGGTGTATGGTTTTTGCTGATGATATCCTCCTTGTGGATAAGACAAGAGAAAAAGTCCAGGAAAAACTTGAATTATGGAGGTCTACATTGGAGTCTAAAGCTCTTCGTTTGAGTAGAACTAAAACAGATTACATGGAATGTAATTTTAGTAATAGTAGTTCTAGTGACAGAAGTGTAACTTTGGGCGATCAAATTATTAAAAGGTGTGAATGATTTAGATATCTCGGTTCCACTGTTCAAAGCGATGGTGATATAGATGGGGATATTAATAGTAGAATTCAGGTTGGTTGGTTGAAGTGGAGGAATGCGTCCGGCCTATTGTGTGATCGAAAAGTATCGCTTAGACTGAAAGGAAAATTTTATAAGATGGTGGTGAGACCTTCAATGCTCTATGGTGTTGAATGTTAGCCTTTAAAAGAGAAGCATAATGTTAAGTTAAGTGTTGCCGAGAAAAGAATGATTAGGTGGATGAGTGGCTTTACAATTAGAGACAAAATGCGAAATGAATATATCTGTAATAGGGTTGCTGTTGTACTAGTAACAGATAAAATTAGAGAGAGTTGCCTTAGATGGTTTGGTCACATTAAACGTCGACCACCTGATGATCCGATTAAGAGAGTAGTTGTTTTAAATACAACTTTTGTTAAGAAAGGCAGAGGTTGACCTAGGATAACTTGGGCTTATTACATAAAAAAATGACCTTAATTTATTAGAATTAAACAAAAATTTTACACTAAATAGGACGCAATGGAGAAAAAAGATTCATGAAGCCGACCCCACTTAGTGGGATTAAGGCTTTGTTGTTGTTGTTGTTGTTGATTTTGTTTTTTTGGTAAGTAGCTCCGGTGTTCTTTAAACCGAATGGCATCATGGTGTAGCGGTAAATCCCGATCAGAGTTCTGAATGCTATAATTGCTGCGTCTTCTGGAGCCATCTTGATTTGATTTTAACTTGACAATCCATCCATGAAGGAGAAAATTTTGTGTGACGATGCAATGTCCACCATTAATCCTGGTATTGGCAATGGGAATTCATCTTCCGGACATGCTTTATTCAAATACCTGAAGTCGACACACACACGTATCTATCCATTTTTCTTCTATACTGGCACGACGTTGGCTAACCATGTCGGATACTATTATTCTCGAACAACATTTGTGTGTATTAATTTATTTATTTCTGTCGTAACTTGCTGTTCAATTTCGTGGCGCATTCTCTTAGGAGCTTGCTTTTTTGGCGTTGTACATTGATCTACTCCTAGTCAGTGAACTGCAACCTCTGGAGATAGTTTAGGCATTTCATCATAGCTCCAAGTGAAGCAATCAATGAATTTCGACTATAAATTAACTAAGTTTTTAACCTCTTCTTCGTTGAGCAATGAACTTATGAAAGTAGGTCTGGGCTGCTTCTCAATCCCGAGATTAATTTCTTATAATTCATCCATAGTTGATATGATTTCTTCCTCGAACTCCGACGAAACCTCTTTTATTTGTTGATCTTCATATTCATCTTGGATGTCCAGATAATCTTCTTCTAGCTGACTAGTCATCGACAGGTCCGATCATACCAAGACCTTCTTTCAAGTTGAGTTTCTTTCCTTTTGTATTCCAAAATTTTTCAAACGATTGTAACTTATCTTTAGGCATTTGCTTTGTCACATATCCTTGTTGAATTAACTTTTGTACACATGAAAAATAGTAACTAAAAGGTAATTCCATTAATTCATTAGGGTTGTTTTCTTCAAGAGTTATATAAGGTTCAAAAGTAGAAGAAGAAGCTCTATAAAACTTGATCGGTTTAAAACCATCATTATGGAATTCCTTGACTTCTATACTCTCAATATTTTGAGGATGGATCGAAGTTAGGGTCATGGCTTGAACATAATAATTAATCTGATCATACATGGATTTATCTTCATCCCTTTCTGTGTCATCCGTAGAAATTTTGAACTGAGGCTTCTTCTGACTTATCATCATTGTTTCTTTATCCTTTTTCGAGCTTCCTTCTACATCAATGCTGATCGTCGGCTTCATTCACTTAACAATATGGTGAGTTATTCCTGGAACACGTCACCAATCTAGACCTCGAATGCGTGGGCTAAAAGAACATCCACCAACTAGTTGTGAAGGAGCGGTGGCAGATTGTTGAAGCAGAGTTGTATGGTCCTGTTTTCGTAGTTCTTCTAAATTTTTTACTTTACTTGTCAAAATTTCTCTTGAAAGTACTATTTTCTTCGAGGGAGCGTAGTAAGCCACGTCTCCGTGAATGCCTACTTCATGTATTGAGAATGTTTGTAAGTCTCCCTTAATGTAATGTCCTTGTCTGTCCTTGTAGTACTTGATGCATTGGTGAAGTGACGTTGGGACCATGTTGTACTCGCGAAGCCACGACTGACCCGGCAGGGTATTGAATGATGTATCCCCATCGATGACATGGAATTTTGAAGTTGTTACTTGTTGCACCAAAAATATATACTATTTTTGCTATATAATTTTACCCATTTTTGGTGATATTGCACTTTAAAGAAAGGAAATTTTCATGATTTTTTGCAGGTTGATGATTTTAGGCGATTGGAGCGAAAAGAAGCGAAAAGGAATGAATTCGGAGAAAAAATAAGCAAAATGGAGAAAAACAGCTTCTGGCGCCGCCAACGCCTGAATGGACGCCGCTCGCGCCATTTTTCCGAGAGCTCCAGAAAATAAAGGGACGATAGAGCGCCGTCGGCGCTCTACCCGGCGCCGCCAGCGCTCAATTTCGTTGCAATTCAAATTTGAAGAGTTTTGCCAACTTTTTGAAGGGTTGCATAAGGAAACTCTTGGGATTTTTTTTCTAACATATATGTAACTGTTTTTGGACAAAATTAAAGGGGGGAGAAAGTGGTGGTAGTGAGAGTTCTAGTGTGTGTGAGTGTGTTGAGTGTTAGGGTTTGTAAGAGAAGAGTGTAGAAGTGAGAATTTGAGATGGATTCTTCTCTCAGGAATGAAGTAGAAGGAGTAAAGTGAGAGATTGCTTCTTCCTTTCCATTCTAAAGAGGAAATTGATTATTGAAAAGAAGAGAGAAAAGGATTCAAAGAAACTCCAAGGGATTTGCTTGGGGAAGAGAAAGAGATAAGTTGTATTTGTTTTTGTGGTTTGTATGACTTTTCTTTTATATATAAAATCCAAGTTTTATTGTGTCTTCTATATGAATTTTGAGTAGTCTCATTTGTCTTTCTTCTTGCATAGAGATGTGATGATATGATGATGTGGATTTGAAGTGCTTTTAAAGTATTGAAGAAATTATGATGATTTTCATTTCGAACTTCATTTACTTTTCGATCAGGCTAATTGAATTGTTAAAATCTGTTGTTGAACATTAACTCTGAAAAGATTTAGTGTCCTACAACAATAATGAAGAATCCATTCAATGTCCATGGATGAATTGTGTAGTTCATGGGAATTAAGTGCAAATAAATAGGGAATGGTGTTTTGATGGACTTCAAATTGGAGGTTTCAAGGTGACAAGCTGAGATCCTCAGTTTGGCCCTAAGATTAGTAATTAAACTCGAAGGTTATCCTTCAGGTGAAGGGTGAGCGGGAGCTCCGCAGTGACAGTCGGTATTCTCCTAACCTAGCCTTAGATTTAGTGATTGAACTTTGGATATGTCAATGTTCTTTTCATGCTTGGAAGAGGGGGTACTCTTTTGAGGGTAAAGAAACATTTATGCTCCTATTTGGCATAATACAATAAATAATTATTCTACATCATTCACACATCATATACTCATTGCAAGAGGAAAGATACTTTTCATATATATCAAAACCTTTCAAATACAAGCTTAGTGTGTGTGTGTGTTAGTTAATATATTTTAAAGATATTAGAAGTAATTGTAGTTTGCTTAATTGTTATTGTTTTCTGCATCTAGTTAGTAGAAGTAAACTTAAACTTTAATTATGATTTGAGTGTTGGATTTCAATAATATGCCATTTATTATAAGGAATGTGTCTTCCCTGTGGGATTGATAACCAGGAATCCATTAGAGCCCTGTATTACTTGATACGATACGTATACTTGCATTGAATTTTGGACTTTACAAAATCATTATAAATATATAAATTAATGTTCATAAGTTCTTGCAATATAAAAAGTCCTTATTAAGTTTTTAGCATCGTTACCAGGGAAGGTATAAATGGTATCTATTGATAATATAATAACTGAAAACCTTTACTTTGTAGTGTGTAATTGTGTGTTTATTTACTTTTTATAGTTTTTGTGTGATTTTATATGTGTTGTAGTGGATCTATAGGTTTAGTAATTTAAGATTTGAAGTTAGAGCGTACTGTTAGAAAAATTAGAAAACAACAAAAATAATCTGAGAATTTTTGCGAAATGGAGAATAATCAAGATAATCAGAGAAAAGATATTGGAAATTTGCCAAGACCTTTAAGAGATTATGCTAACCCAACAGCTAATGAAATTCATGTGACTATTCAAAATCCTGATGTTGCTGCTAATTCATTTGTGCTTAAACCTGTTATTTTTCAAATGGTACAAAATAATCAATTTGGAGGAACACCTAATGAGGATCTAAATTTACATCTCGCTAGTTTTCTAGATTTGTGTGCTACTTTTAAATATGACGGAGTGTCGAGTGATGCTGTCAGACTTAGACTTTTTCCTTTTTCATTAAGGGATAAAGCTAAGACGTGGTTAAATTCGTTAGCACCTGGATCTATTAGAACTTGGTGAGAACTTTCTTAAAAGTTTCTATCAAAATATTTCCCTCCATCAAAGAATTCTAAGCTAAGAAATGATATCACATCTTTTGGTCAGTTTGAAAGGGAATCAATTTATGAAGCTTGAGAAAGATTTAAAGATCTCCATAGGAAGTGCCCACATCATGCTTTACGAGACTGGTTAATAATTCAAACATTTTACAATAGATTAGTGGGATCATTGAGATCGATTATAGATGTTGTTGGTGGATCGTTAATGTCAAAACCTTTTGATAAAGTATACGCATTAATAGAAGAAATTTCTACTAATAATTTTCAATGACCCTCTTAACCGGTAAATCCTAAGAGAGTAGCTAGTGTTCATGATTCAGATATGATGACTAGGATAGTTTCTCAAATTGCAGCCTTTTTAAAGAAAATAGATCAGTATGGAATGAATTATTCTCAACCAACCTAAGTGTTAGAGGAAATTTCATTTGGACAGATAACAGAATCTCAAACACCTTACGAGACTTTAAATGCTATTAATAGGACTAATAATCCTTATTCGAATTATTATAATCCTGGTTGGATGAATCACCCAAATTTTAACTAGAATAATAACAATGCCAATGTTAACCCACAATGGGGGAACAACTCTATAAATCTAATTGGAAATTTGAACAATCAAGGAAATACCAATTTTAGACCCTCTTATCCTCCTGAATTCAATAGTAACACGCAATTTAAGGATAAGAAGTTGTCTACTAATGAAATGATTCTAAATATGGGAAATCAATTACAAGCTCAAGGTGTTGCGATGAAAAATATTGAAAATCAATTGAGGCATATTTTTACTTCACTTGATAATAGACCTTCTGGAACGCTTCCAAGTAATGTTGAGATCAATCGAAAAGATCAAAACAAGGAATAACTTAGGCTATTCAATTAAGGAGTGGAAAGGAATTCGAGATAAGAGTACAAAAAGAAGTTGAAATAGAAAAGGAGAAGGTGGATATTGAAAGAGGTACAAACATGATTTATCCAGACAGGGAATATCCTCTTGAACCAATTAAGATTACTGTTGAAAAACCACCGCCTCCATATCCTTAAAGATTGAAGTAAAAAAACAAGGATAACAGATTTGGAAAATTTTTGGAGATCCTTAAGAAATTAAAGACAAATATTGACCACAAGAAAATGTATTAAGAAATTTATACTAATTTTATATGAAATTGCACTGTAACGAAAGGTATTTTTTATGTTTTATTGCAGGAAAGAAGATTTATAGGCAAAAAGAGCAAAAAGGAGTGAATCTGGAACAAAAAGGACCAAAATAGAAGAAAATTGAACTATCCCGCAGAAGGCAAGGAATAAGCTGCCGACGGTGAGATTTTCCCGAAAGTTTTGAATATATTATAAAGAAGCCCACCGAAGGAGAGATCGAGCCCACCGACAGTGAGCCTTAGCAGTTAGCCATTGTTCTAGAAGCCCGCCGACGGCGAGATCGAGCCCGCCGATGGTGAGAATGTCGGTTCAAGCCAAATACATTCAATCTGAATGCTTTTTGAAGAGAAGCTTAAGTAACCTTTGGATATATTCCTTCCTCCTTAAATATAGACGAATTTAGGCCAAAATAGTAGTCATAGTGTGTTCTCTATTAGTTTCTTTAGTGAGAGTTAGTGTTTTATTTAGTGTCTTGGTGAGTCTTTTTAATTAAGTGTGTTGTATAAGAAGGAGAGTCAAAGGAACTTCAAGGAGTCTACTTGGGGAGAAGATTCGAGATAAGTTTTTTTGTTTATTGTTTTATAACTTTAAATGAAATCCAAGTTTTGTGTTATTCTTCCTATGCATTCTGAGTAGTTTTCTTTGTCTTTCTCCTTGTTGTTGAGATTTGGTGAAATGAAGAATTAAATCAGTTGTGCCTAAAAATATTAAATAAAATTGAGATGATCTTTACTTAAATCTTAATTTACTTTCAATTTGGCCAATTGAATTATTAACATATGTTGAATTATCAACTATAGTAAAAGATTACATCCAAGATTCAGGGAAGTCAAAAGCCTTTGAAGGAGGGTGAATAAATAGGAAAATATTAATTATCGGGCGTAGAGTTGAACATTTTAGTGTGACAGACTAAAATATTCAATTCAGTCCTATCGTTTTGGGAGCTGAAGGGTAGATGTTAGCCCTCAGGTGAAGGGAACGTAGGAGCTCTGAAGTGGCAGCCGGTATCCTCCCAGCCTAGCCCCAGATTCAGTAACCAAACATAGGACTAGTCAATGTTCTTTGCACCTGGACCAAAGGGTAAAGAATAGAAATGCTCCTATTTGGCACAATATACTTCTAACTAGTTTAATTATTTATTCACTTAATACTCTTAACAAGTAGAAAGATACTTTTCAAAATTATAATCTTTTATTTAATCTTTAAGAAATAGAGTTTAGTATAAGCATTCGTTATTTCCATATACTAGATTAGTAATTGCATTTGCTGAAATTAGAACTTAAGTCTCTAACTTCCTTGTGGGATCGATATCTAGGACTCCATTAGAGCCCTTTATTACTTGAATGATATGTACACTTGCGTTGATAAAAGGGGAGGGAGCACAATTGCTATTTTACTTTGAAAAACATTTATAACATTTATAAAAGCTTAACCAACATATACACCCTTCACTTTCTGCCCTGCTCTCCTTCGAGGTTGTTAAGTTTTTGGCGCCATTGTCGGGGAAGTAAAGTAATTATTAAAGATAATTAATAAAATAATTATTAATAATAACTACTAGAGTAACGGACTATTTTTAAAATCTACTTAAAAATTGTATGCGTAAATTTGGAACTGAAAGTTTAATCCCTTACGATTCAGAATTAGAGCGCACTATTAAAAGAATTAGAAAACAAAAAAGCAAAATTATAAATTTTACTCAAATGGCAAATAATCCAGAAATTGAAAATATAAACCAACCAGGACCCTTAAAAGATTACGCTAACCCTACATTAGATGAAATTCACTTAACCATCCAAAACCCTGATGTAGTGGCTAATTCATTCGAGCTTAAACCTGCAATTATCAAAATGGCACAAAATAATCAATTTAGTGGTTCACCAAACGAAGATCCTAATTTACATCTTGCAAGTTTTTTAGAACTATGTGCTACTTTTAAATATGACGAAGTATCTAATCACGCTGTTAGACTTAGGTAACTATGTGCTACTTTTAAATTGTAAACCCTCCTGAACTTGAGTTAAAAATTTTACCTACTCATTTAAAATATGCATTTTTAGGTAACTCTTCCACTCTACCGGTTATTATATCGGCAGAACTAACCAAATCACAAGAGCAAAAACTTCTAGACACATTAAAGAAGTAAAAGAAAACATTTGGTTGGACCTTAGCAGATATTAAAGGAATTAGTCCTTCAATCTGTATGCATAGAATTATTTTAGATAATGAACATAAACCAAGAGTTGATCCACAAAGGAGATTAAACACAATAATGAAAGATATAGTCAAAAAGAAAATATCAAAATGGTTAGATAATGGTATTATATATCCTATTTCGGACAGTGCTTGGGTAAGCCTAATTCATTGTGTTCCTAAGAAAGGAGGAGTGATTGATGAAGCTAATGAAAATAATGATTTAATACTAATAAGACAAGTTACTGGATGCCGTATATGTATTGACTATAGAAAGTTAAATGCAGCCACCAGGAAAGATCACTTCCCTTTACCATTTTTAGACCAAATGTTGGATAGACTAGCCAGACACAAATATTTTTGTTTTTTAGATGGATATACCGGTTATCATCAAATTCCTATTGCTCCTGAGGATCAAGAAAAAACTACATTTACCAGTCCTTGTGGAACATTTGCTTTTCATAGAATGCCTTTTGGATTATGTAATGCACCTGCATAATTCCAGAGATGTATGATGTCTACATTTAGTAAATTAATTGATGATGGAATAGAAGAATTTATGGATGAATTCTCTATATTTGGAACATCATTTGCACATGCTTGGATCATCTTGAAAAAGTCTTAGAGGTATGCGAAAAAACTAACTTTGTTCTTAATTGGGAGAAATGTCAATTTATGGTTGCAGGAGGAATTGTATTAGGGCACAAAATTTTGGAAAATGGTATGGAAGTAGACCCTACAAAAATTCAAGTTATAGCTAAATTACCACCTCCTACTACAGTGAGAGGGGTAAGAAGTTTTCTTGGACATGCCGGATTTTACAGACGTTATATAAAAGATTTTTCAAAAATTACTAAACCTCTATGCCAACTTTAGAAAAGGATAAGAAATTTGAATTCACTACAAAATGCTTAAATGCTTTTGAAATATTAAAAGATAAATTAATCACAACACCAATAATAGTTTCACCTGATTGGGAGAAACCATTTGAACTTATGTGTGATGCTAGTGATTATGCTATAGGAGCTGTTCTTGGACAAAGGTATAATAAAATTTTTAAAGTTATATACTATGCTAGTAAAACTCTCAACAATGCTGAAATCAACTATACAATTATAGAAAAAGAATTATTAGCAATTTTTTATGCTTTTGATAAATTTAGATCTTATTTAATTGGAACTAAATGTACTGTGCATACTGATCATTATGCTATTAAATATTTAATTCAAAAGAAGGATACCAACCCAAGATTAATCGAATGGATATTACTGATGCAAAATTTTGATTTTGAAATAATTAATAGAAAGGGAACTGATAATCAAATAGCAGATCATTTATCAAGACTAGAATATTATGAATTATCTGACACTGACAATGAAATTACAAACAATTTTCCTTACGAACAACTTTATAATATAAATGAGTGGAAAATACCATGGTATGCTGATATAGAATATTATATTGTAAGTGATATTTTACCACCCATGCTAACTCTGCAACAACGGAAAAAATTCATTCATGATGCTAAAACATATTTTTGGGATGAACCATATTTATATAAATAATGTAAGGATTTAATTATCAGAAGATGTGTGCCTTATGAAGAAACTGAACAGATTATCGAAAAATGTCACGATTCTGAATTTGGAGGACATTTTAGAACGGATAAAACAGCTTATAAAATTTTACAATCTGGATTTTATCGGCCTACTCTATTAAAAGATGTTTATAGATATATCAAAACTTTTGATAAATGCCAATGAGTAGTTAATATATCTAAAAGAAATGAAATGCCTTTGAATTTTATATTAGAATTTGAAATTTTTAATGTTTGGGGATTAGATTTCATGGGACCATTTATTCGTTCATTTGGAAACTCATATATATTAGTTGTTGTTGATTATGTATATAAATAGATTGAAGTACAAGCCTTACCTCGTTGTGATGCTAAGAGTGTTTCAAAATTTTTAATGAAAAATATTTTCACAAGATATGGAATGCCGAGAGTGAGTATCACTGACGGAGGATCCCATTTTAGGAATAAATATATTCACAAATTAGTAGAAAAATTTAACATTATTCATAAAATATCAACTGCTTATCATTCACAAACCAGCGGACTAGCTGAAGTTTCTAATCAAGAAATTAAACAAATTTTAGAAAAAACTGTAAACCCTAATAGATTAGATTAGTCTACAAGACTAGACACTGCATTATGGGCATACAGGAGTGCTTATAAAACTCCGATTGGAATGACTCCTTACAGGCTTATTTATGGAAAGACTTGTCACTTACTAGTAGAGTTAGAACACAAAGCGTACTGGGTGATTAAAGAATTTAATTATAATTTAAAAAAAGGTGGTGAGAAGAGATTATTAGAGATGAATGAATTAGAAGAATTAAGAAATAAATCCTATAATAACGATAGAATTTATAAAGATAAAATGAAATTATGGCATTATCGGAAGATTAACTAAAAAAATTTTGAACCAGGACAAGAAGTTTTGCTTTATAATGTAAGATTGAAATTATTTCCTAGGAAATTGAAATCTCGATGGTTAGGACCTTTCAATATAACTTAAATATTTACATACGGAACTGTAGAAATTGAAGATCCAAAGACTGGACACAATTTTAAAGTAAATTGACACAGATAAGAACCATATTTTGAAGGAATAAGACAAAATTTTAAAAGGTTTTAATGCTCAGTCAACCTGATTATTAACCTCGAATAGGTCCAGTCGACGACGTTAAACCACGCACTTTATGGGAGGCAACCCATAGTAGTCTTTAATTATAATATATTTTACTTGAATTATTATTAATTATGGTATAAAATGAATTCAACTACTCATATTTATCTTTATCATCATCACAATATTTTATCAATAGAAGAAATTGGAAAATATTCGGACCAGAGCGAAACTGGGCAATTATGCCTTAGCCCGCCGACGGCGAGATCGACCACGTAGACGGTGAGATCTGCGCACCTAATTCAGTTTATATTAATAACTATCCCACCGACGGCGAGATCTTTACCGCCGACGGCGAGATGGTTGAAAGAGCGGTTCAGGGAGTTATTTTGGCGATTTTTGACAATTTTAAGTGATTTAAGTCTTAAAAAAACACCTAGAACTCGAATTCTTTACCTTTTACTTCCTAGAAACGAATTGAAACCCCACAGAAACATAGTATTATGGCATCCAATCCACTTGAAATCACTAAATCCCGAGTGTTCGATCAAAGAAAGTTTGTCAGTTGTGAGGCCCAGCGAATATTCAACAAAGTTATGATGAAGAAAATATTGATTAAAGAAAGAGGATTCGTATATAGAGGAGTGGAGAATTCGATAACACCTATCGAGGAAAGGATCATGTGATGACATTGGGAGGTATTATTCTATACAACTTCTGTAGTAGTCATCCCCGTAGTCAAAGAATTATACTCCAATCTTCATGGAATCAACAATGGAAGCGTATATGTGCGAGGCAGATGGGTAACTTTCACTCCTTCAAGAATTGATGAGTTATATTCAATTGAGAATACACCTGTTTACCACGATTCCACTTTTGTTCCTACAAGATATAATATGAATGAGATCTACCGATATTTGACTGATGAGTCAGAAGATTGGGAAATACGAGAAGACGGGTACGTTAGCTTTTCTGCATCACTTCTAAACCCCGTCTCTAAACACTGGCACTTCTTTATTTCTTCAAAATTATTACCCACTATGAGGGTAAATAAAGTTTCTAAGGAGTGTGCGATTTTAAATTACTGTATTCAAGCGGGATTACCCATCGACGTTGGATCTATTATTGTGAAGTCTTCCTTAGGCTTGATTGTGCATGAATCGATTCATGGGCTTGGAAATCCTTCAAAAATTTTTGCATTATGTAGTCAGAACCAAGTTTCTTATGAAGCCTGGGAAAATGTACTTTTTCCTTAGAAACCTTTAGACCCAATTGATATTTTTCCTACTTTGGATAACGATAATGAGACAACCATTATTGCGGATCAAGCTTCTCAAAACAATCTTTCAATCAGGCCCTTTACTGATAAAACTGATCTGATCTTATGGAAATTCAAGGGATTGGAGAAAGAGGTACAAAACGTGATGAATTCAATTAACAATATCTCTGATTTATTTGATCATATTGACTGGAGGATGAAGGAGCCCTTTGATCATTCTGGACATCTTGAGGCTAGTTTCATACGGCTTTTGAGAAGGAAAGGATGTATTGAAGAAGTTTCTACAGAAGAATTTCCTTACAGGCCTTTCTACAATGTGTTCGTACACTTACGTTCTATCGAAGATATCAGAGATGACTTTAGTGTCGGCTATTTTTAGATTGTGTCGTTTAATCTTTTTAAAGAGGGGGTCGCCTACAGAAATTGTCGGCGAATTTTTAATTTAATTTACAGATATATATAATTTGGAAAGTAATGTTTTGATTTTGAAAATAATTTTAAAAAATTTTAAGATATGAAATCAAACTGATCTCACATCTCAAGTAGTTTATATAAACGAGCACCGCACTACAAACCGCGTGTCTATTCCGAAGAATAGGCACACTGCTTGGTGGTGGGGCTCGATTAAATAAACTAGAAGTGTTTGTGACATCCGTTTGGTCCGCGAAACCATTTTATATTCCGACAAGTTCCCCTGCTTAATATGAAAGCATTAAACAGGGTTTATATTACCCGGGTTCTTAAATTTCCCTATAAGGGCAAGCCCCTATAGTTAATTACATCTTAAATGACGAAATCATTTAAGAAAACTCTCGATAATAATCAGTAGTTCTGCTCTCAAGAATTTCAAAGTTTAAGTTTTCAAGGGATTGAATTTTGGAATTTCAATAGGGAATGGATCAAATTTGGAACATTTTATTTTGAGAATTCAAAGGAAGAAAAGGCTAAGGCTAAGATGTGGTTAAATTTTTTAGCACCTGGATCTATTATTACTTGGGGAGAATTATCACAAAAATTTCTATCCAAATATTTTCCTCCTTCAAAAACTGCAAAGCTTAGAAATGACATAACTTCTTTTTGTCAGTTTGACGGAGAATCAATATATGAATCTTGGGAAAGATTTAAAGATCTTCTTAAGAAATGCCCACATCATGCGTTACCAGATTGGTTAATTATACAAACTTTTTATAATGGATTAGTAGGATCTCTTAAATCTATTATAGATGCTGCTGCTGGAAGATCATTAATGTCCAAATTATTTGATGAGGCTTATTCATTAACTGAAGAAATGGCTACCAATAATTTTTAATGGCCTTCTAAAAGGTTAAATCCTAACAAAATAGCCAGTATACATGACTCCGATGCAATTTCTATGTTAGCTTCTCAAATTGCTGCCATATCCAAGAAATTAGATCTTTTTAGAATGAATTATTCTTCTAATATAATAGAAGAAAATTCATCTGGACAACTTATAGATGCTCAATCTTCATATGAAACTTTAAGTGCTATTAATAATAGACCCAATAATCCTTATGCAAATTATTGTAACCCTAATTGGAAGAACCATCCAAATTTTAATTGGAATAACTCTGCTAATCAACAATGGATGACCAACTCAGTAAACTCATTAAGAAATCCATCTAACCAAGGAAATTCTAATTATAAACCTTCTTATCCACCTGGATTTAATAATAACTCTCCATTTAAGGATAAGAAGTTATCTATGGAAGAATTAATATTAAATATGGGTCACCATTTGCAAAATCAAGGTAATCAGTTACAAATTCAAGGAAACCAATTATAAAATCATGGAACTGCAATTAAAAATGTTGAAACTCAATTTGGGCATATCGCTACTGCACTTAATAATAGAATTCCTAGAACTTTTCCTAGTAATGTGGAAATAAATCCTAAAGATCAAGGAAAAGAACAAATTAAAGCGATACAATTTTGAAGTCGAAAAGAGTTTGAATCAAGAATACAGAAAGAAACAGAAAGTGAGAAAGAGAAAGTGGAAACTGAAAAAGAGAAGGATCAGCAAGATAAAAATTTAGAATATTCACTAATACCTATGAAAATTTCTTTAGAAAAACCACCACCACCATTTCCTCAGTGACTAAAGTAACATAAAAAAGATAAGCAATTTTTTAAATTTCTTGAAATCCTGAAGAAATTAACGGTAAACATTCCTTTTATAGAAGCATTAGAACAAATGCCCAATTATGTGAAATTTATGAAACATATTTCATATTAAAAAAGAAAATTCACAGACATTGAAACTGTTGCACTTAGCGAAGAGTGTAGTGCAATTATTCAGAAAAAGCTTCCTGAGAAATTAAAAGATACTGGTAGTTTCACTATACCTTACGTTATTGGAGAAAAATTTTATGAAAAAGCTTTATGTCACTTAGGAGCCAGCATAAATCTTATTCCTCTATCAATTTTTAAAAAATTAGGATTGGGAGAAGTCTCACCTACTTCAGTAACTCTTCAGTTAGCTGATCGTTCAATGACATATCCTAAAGGAGTTATTGAAGTTTCGTTAGTAAAAGTGGACAAATTTATCTTTCCTGTGGATTTTATTGTTTTAGATATGGAGGAAGATAAAGAAATACCCATAATTTTAGGAAGACCCTTCTTAGCTACCGGAAAAGCTATGATTGATGTTCAAAAAGGAGAATTAACTATGAGAGTAAACGATCAAAAACTAACTTTTAACATTGCTAAATCAATGAAATATCTTGCTATAGAAAAAGATGATGAATGTTTTCGAATGGAAATTCTTGAACATCTGCGAAATAAACATTAAAAGCACTTTGAAGATAAACTAGAAATAGAAAATATAAAATTAATTAAAGAAACAGAAAATAAAAAATTAGAATATATACAAGAAAGATTTGAAATGTTGGATAATACGGAAAACGCTTAAAAGAATATACTTCCGTCAATTGTAAACCCTCCTGAACTTGAGTTAAAAATTTTACCTACTCATTTAAAATATGCATTTTTAGGTAACTCTTCAACTCTACCGGTTATTATATCGGCAGAACTAACCAAATCACAAGAGCAAAAACTTCTGGACACATTAAATAAGTATAAGAAAACTTTTGGTTAGACTTTAGCAGATATTAAAGGAATTAGTCCTTCAGTCTGTATGCACAGAACTATTTTAGATAATGAACATAAGCCAAGAGTTGATCCACAAAGGAGATTAAACCCAATAATGAAAGATATAGTCAAAAAGGAAATATTAAAATGGTTAGATAATGGTATTATATATCCTATTTCGGATAATGCATGGGTAAGCCCAATTCATTGTGTTCCTAAGAAAGGAGGAGTGACTGTTGAAGTTAATGAAAATAATGATTTAATACCTATAAGACAAGTTATTGGATCGTGTATATGTATTGACTATAGAAAATTAAATGCGACCACCGGAAAGATCACTTCCCTTTACCATTTTTAGACCAAATGTCGGATGTATCAGATTGTACGTAAATATTTTGTTTTTTAGATGGATATATCGGTTATCATCAAATTCCTATTGCTCCTAAGGATCAAGAGAAAACTACATTTACCAGTCCTTATGGAACATTTGCTTTTCGAAGAATGCCTTTTGGATTATGTAATGCACCTGCAACATTCCAGAGATGTATGATGTTTATATTTAGTAAATTAATTGATGATGGAATAGAAGTATTTATGGATGAATTCTCTATATTTGGAACATCATTTGACACATGCTTAGATCATCTTGAAAAAGTCTTAGAGGTCTGCGAAAAACAAACTTAGCTCTAAATTGGGAGAAATATCAATTTATGGTTGCAGGAGGAATTGTATCGGCATAAAATTTTAGAAAATGGTATGGAAGTAGACCCTACAAAAATTCTAGTTATAGCTAAATTACCACCTCCTACTACAGTGAGAGAGGTAAGAAGTTTTCTTGGAGATGCTGGATTTTACAGAAGTTATATAAAAGATTTTTCAAAAATTACTAAACCTCTATGCCAACTTTTAGAAAAGGACAAGAAATTTGAATTCACTACAGAATGCTTAAATGCTTTTGAAATATTAAAAGATAAATTAATCACAGCACCTATAATAGTTTCACCTGATTGGGAGAAACCATTTGAACTTATATGTGATGCTAGTGCTTAAGCTATAAGAGTTGTTCTAGGAAAAAGGTATAATACAATTTTTAAAGTTATATACTGTGCTAGTAAAACTCTCAATAATGCTGAAATCAACTATAAAGTTACAGAAAAAGAGTTATTAGCAATTGTATATGCTTTTGATAAATTTAGATCTTATTTTATTGGAACTAAATGTATTGTGCATACTGATCATTCTGCTATTAAATATTTAATTCAAAAGAATGATACCAACCCAAGATTAATCAGATGGATATTACTGATGCAAGAATTTGAATTTGAAATAATTAATAGAAAGGGAAGTGATAATCAAATTGCAGATCATTTATCAAGACTAGAATATTGTGAATTATCTGACACTGACAATGAAATTACAGACAATTTTCCTGACGAACAACTTTATAATATAAATAAGTGGAAAATACCATGGTATGCTGATATAGTTAATTATATTGTAATTGATATTTTACCACCCATGTTAACTCTACAACAATAGAAAAAATTCATTCATGATGCTAAAACATATTTTTGGGATTTACCATATTTATATAAGAAATGTAAGGATTTAATTATTAGAAGATGTGTGCCTTATGAAGAAACTGAACAGATTATTCAAAAATGTCACTATTCTGAATTTGAAGGAAATTTTGGAACTGATAAAACTGCTTATAAAATTTTACAATCTGGATTTTATTTTCCTACTCTATTTAAAGATGTTTATAGATATATCAAAACTTGTGATAAATGCCAATGAGTAGGTAATATATCTAAAACAAATGAAATGCCTCTGAATTTTATATTAGAAGTTGAAATTTTTTATGTTTGGGGATTAGATTTCATGGGACCATTTATTCCTTCATTTGGAAACTCATATATATTAGTTGTTGTTGATTGTGTTTAAAAATGGATTGAAGCACAAGCCTTACCTCGTTGTGATGCTAAGAGTGTTTCAAAATTTTTAATGAAAAATATTTTTCACAAGATATGGAATGCCGAGAGTCAGTATCACTGACAGAGGACCCCATTTTAGGAATAAATATATTCACAAATTAGTAGAAAAATTTAACATTATTCATAAAATATCAACTGCTTATCATCCACAAACCAGTGGACTAGCTGAAGGTTCTAATTGAGAAATTAAATGAGTTATAGAAAAAACTGTAAACCCTAATAGATTAGATTGGTCTACAAGACTGGACACTACATTATGGGTTTACAGGACTGCTTATAAAACTCTGATTGGAATGACTCCTTATAGGCTTATTTATGGAAAGACTTTTCACTTACCAGTAGAATTAGAACACAAAGCGTAGTGGGCGATTAATGAATTTAATTAAAATTTAAAAGAAGATGGTGAGAAGAGATTATTACAGATGAATGAATTAGAAGAATTAAGAAATGAATCCTATAATAATGATAGAATTTATAAAGAGAAAATGAAATTATGGCATGATCGGAAGATTAAGGAAAAAAATTTTGAACCAGGACAAGAAGTTTTGCTTTATAATACAAGATTGAAATTATTTCCTGGGAAATTGAAATCTCGATGGTTAGGACCTTTCACTATAACTCAAATATTTACATACGGAACTGTAGAAATTCAAGATCCAAAGACTGGATACAAATTTAAAGTAAATGGACACAGATTAAAACCATATTTTGAAGGAAGAAGACCAAAGTTTAAAGAGGTTTTAATGCTCAGTCAACCTGATTATTAACCTGAATAGGTCGGGCTGACGATGTTAAACCAAGCGCTTTAAGGGAGGTAATTCATAGTAGTCTTTAATTATAATATATTTTACTTGATTTATTATTAATTATGGTATAAAATGAATTCTACTACTCATATTTATCTTTATAATCATCACAATATTGGATCAATAGAAGAAATTGAACAATATTATGCCTTAGCCTGCCGACGGAGAGATCAACCCCGCCGACGGTGAGATCTTCCCGCCTAATTCAGTTTATATTAAAAACTATCCCGCCGACGGTGAGATCATTGCCGTCGATGGTGAGATAGTTGAATGAGCGATTCAGGGAGTTATTTTGCCGATTATTGACAATTCTAAGTGTTTTAACTCTTAAAAAAATGCCTAGAACTCGAATTCTTTACCTTTTACTTCCTAGAAACGAATTGAAACCCCAAAAAAACATAGTATTATGGCATCCAATCCACTTTAAATCACTAAATCCCGAGTGTCCAATCGAAGAAAGTTTGTGAAGAAAGTTTGTCAGTTATGAGGCCCAGCGAATATTCAACAAAGTTATGATGAAGAAAAGATTGATTAAAGAAAGAGGATTCGTCAATAGAGGAGTGGAGAATTCGACAACACCTATCGAGGAAATGATCATGTGACGACGTTGGGAGGTATTATGCTATACAAATTCTGTAGTAGTCATCCCCATAATCAAAGAATTATACTCCAATCTTCATGGAATCAACAATGGAAGTGTATATGTGCGAGGCAGATGGGTAACTTTCACTCCTTCAAGAATTAATGAGTTATATTCTATTCAAGAATACACCTGTTTTCCACTACTCCAATATCGTTCCTACAAGATATAATATGAATGAGATCTACCGATATTTGACTGATGAATCAGAAGATTGGGAAATACGAGAAGTCGGGTACGTTAGCTTTTCTGCATCACTTCTAAACCCCGTTTCTAAACACTGGCACTTCTTTAATTCTTCAAAATTATTACCCACTATGCGGGTAAATAAAGTTTCTAATGTGTGTGCAATTTTAAATTATTGTATTCAAGCGAGATTACCCATCGACGTTGGATCTATTATTGTGAAGTCTGCCTTAGGCCTGATTGTGCATGGCTCGATTCATGGGCTTGGACATCCTTCAATATTTTTTGCATTATGTAGTCATTACCAAGTTTCTTATGAAGCCTGGGAAAAGGTACTTTCGCCTTTGAAACCTTTAGACCCAACTGATATGTTTCCTACTTTGGATAACAGTAATGAGATAGCCATTATTGCGGATCAAGCTTCTCAAAACAATCTTTCAATCAAGTCCTTTACTGATAAAACTGATCTGATCTTACGGAAACTCAAAGGATTGGAGAAAGAGGTGCAAAACATGATGAATTCAATTAACAATATCTCTGATTTATTTGATCATATTGACTGGAGGATGAAAGAGCACTTTGATCACTCCGGACATCTTGAGGCTAGTTTCATACAAATTTTGAGAAGGAAAGGATGGATTGAAGAAGATTCTACAGAAGAATTTCCTTACATGCCTTTCTACAATTTGTTCGTGCACTTACGTTCTATCGGAGATATCAGAGATGAATTTAGTACAGATCCTGATGAGCAGAAGATATTTTATTCGTATTCATTTATGTGTTAATTGGAATATAGTTTTTAATGTAATTTGCGCTTTTGATATTTAATCTCAGTCCAGATGAGATTATGTGTTCTTTGTTTAGTCTCAGCATTTTGAGTACTGTGGTTTGGATTAAGATGCTGAATTGTGTGTATTAAGATTTTAAAAGTACTTTGTTAGTAATTTAGTGTGTGAATATTGTAATCACCTGGATTTCATATATAAAGTTATGATGTTTTGTGTTGTGTAAATTTATGTGTTAAAATAGTATCTAATCACAATAAATTATATTTAATAGATTGACCGGACATTAAACGAGGCTTAATATGAATTGAAAATAATATAAATATTGAAAATATTAAATTCTAAAAAATCCCGCCGACAGCGAGATCGAGCCCGCCGACGGTGAGATTTTTGTTGCCGACAGCGAGATCCCGAAAAAAACTTTATTTTGACCGGTCAACCGTCACTATTAATCGTCCCCTTCCTCAAAACTTTAAAAACTGAACTAGGGCTTGAGAGATCTTGGATTTGGAGCATTATCAGCATATTTTGACACCAAATTTTATCTTCCCTTGGTAAGAGCTTCCCTCCTATGTAAAAACCTTTTATTTTCACCATGAATTTCTTCCACATTGTGGAATTATGAAAAAATTGAAAATGTGAAAAGAAAGACTTGGAAGAAGTTCATGGAATTCGATTTAGATTATTTTAAGTCACCTTTGCAAGCCATTCTAGTATTATTTTGGAAATTAGTTGAGATTTTTGTAAATTTGATAGATCGAGAAATGGCTCCACGACAGAAAAGGCGGCTGGATTTTGACGAAACAAGATTCGTGAATGCTAGAGCACAATCAAGATACAACCTCAATATCAAAGCAAGATAGTGCATTCAGTATAGAGTCTTTAAAAATCCAGGAGGAGAAGTGGAACGAACGATAAGAGAGAGAAGATGGGAGAATTTCTGTTATACAACGAAAAGAGCTGTTGTTCAAGTCGCGAAAGAATTTTATGCCAACCTGACTGCAATAGAAGGTACACCAATAAAGGTTAGAGGATTTTTAGTCGATCTTAATGCTGCATGTATCAATTCTTTCTACGAAATATGAGATCTGCATACCAGCGAATATGATACATTCGGAACAATGGAAGGACCGCTAGAAGAGGTGATCAACTTTCTCACTGATGGGAAAGGAATTTGGATGATTAAGCAGTGGGAACGGGTAAACATTCCTCTGTCTATGTTAAATGCAACATCCAAGGCTTGGCACTATTTTATTTGTCTACTTTGTTACCTACCTATCACTATAGTGAAGTAACAAGAGTTAGAGTAGTTCTGAATTTCTGTATTCAGAACCAGGGAAGTATTAATGTGGGGAGTATTATTTATAAGAATAGATTAGCCACCGCAAGAAGTGAAAGTGGAGGAGGACTAGGACATCGTGGTCTAATTTATGCACACTGCTATTTGTCTGGAGTAGAGGCTAGAGATGATGAGGAATGGGTTGAACCTATGAAACCCATTTCCTAGGATAATATAAAAACCTATGAGTCCCACGAAGGATGGAGATCTGGGACTAGGAGTTATGTACCTTAAACTAGTTGGGATATTCCCTCTACCACTTATGATTCTCCTACCTATAGTTCTCCTACCCTTCATGATTTGATGAACGAAATGACTCTACAGTGAAAAAGCTTTGAAAAGATTGAAGAAAAATTGGAACATATAGATCATAGAATTAGAGGCTTGGAGCGAAGGCACGATTATGGCAACGATTATCTCCAGAGATATTCTGAGTTTGAAATAGCCTATTATGATGCTGAGAATCGTTATTGGAGAGGAGAGCCCGATGTTATATTTCCTGAGTGCCCTCGTTATACTCACTACCAACCTACTCCACTTGCGGAACAAGGAGATGAAGATATTGCTTGGGATTTTAACCTTGATGATTAGATTTTCTGATTAGATATTTATGATATGTGATTGTTTGTTTGTTTTCTTAGATTCAGTATTGATGTTTAGTTTATGAACTTTGATTGTTATGTTGTGTAAGAAATTTTAATATTGTTGTATAAGTTAAATTTTTAATGCTTTTTAAATTTTAAATATCTCAATTCATGATTGTAACTCTGAAACTAAATTAGTGAAATGTATGTGGATGTTGTGTTATGTTGTAGTATAGATTTTGTTAGTAGTTGTACTTATTTAAAAACTTCTTTACCCAGCAATTTCTTTGATATTATATATTTGTAGAAAGTTATTAACAAGCAGGTAATTAAGTGATGAAAAGAACCTGTAGAACTTCAAAAAGGAGAAATACCTAAAGCACGAAGGTATGATTTAAATTTACAGTTTATTTTCTTTTCACCCAATATAAATAGATAGAAAAATTTAAGTTTGGGGGAGGAAAAAACACAAATTTAATTATTAAATTGTTCTCAATTTATATTTTAAAAAATTTATATAACAGATTTTCTGTAGTAATTTTAATTCACTAAACTAGAATTAATTTATTTAATTATTATACAATGTTAAAAGAAATACTTTTAATAATTAACCAATTTCGTAGATTAAGATATTTGGAATAAAGGATAAGAATATAGTTAACTATTTAAAGTTAGAAAAACTATATTTTAAAATATTAAATTCTAAGATATTTAATTGAGAAAGAAAAGATTGAAACTCAATGAAGTAAAAACTTTGAAATACATATAGGTAAGTAAATGTTTCAAGTTTCAAATTTAGGAAGAGGAAAATGAAGTTCAAATTATTAACAGACTAACCGAAAATAGTGATCCTCACTTGAAAAAGAAAAGAAAAAAAGGATTGAAAATCAATCCGAAAAGAAAAGAAATATATATATATATATATATATATAAGTGAGGAGAAGCTTCGAGGAGATGCCTTATCAAAAATCGGCTTCAATCGAATCAACCTAAAGGGTAAACTCGCTTACATTTCGAACTTATATATATAGATTAGTATTTTACTAAGTATTGTTTTCATGAGATTCCTATCATCTGAATATCCTAAGTAATTTAATATTATAGAATATAGTGATTCTTGAAATAAATAGAAGACCAGAACTCTTAAAACTTAATATCCAAATAGCCTTATATCTATAGAATTAGTTTAATTTTCTAAAATTATTTCTAATAAACTTTACTATAATATTTATTTAAATCAAATTCATAGTAATTTTGAATTAAAACTTTACTATAAATAATCATTACTTTTATGTAGTATCAAGATTACTTGAGGACAAGTAATAGTTAAGTTTGGTGGATTTTGACCATAAGAAAATGTATTAAGAAATTTATACCAATTTTATTTGAAATTGCACTGTAAAGAAATGTATTTTTTATGTTTTATTCCAGGAATGAAGATTTATAGGCAAAAAGAGCAAAAAGGAGCGAATCTGGAACAAAAAGGACTAAAATAGATGAAAATTAAACTATCCCGCCGACGGCGAGATTTTCCCGAAAGTTTTGAAAATATTATAAAGAAGCCCGCCGATGGCGAGATCGAGCCCACTGACAGCGAGCCTTAGCGGTAAGCCATTGTTCTACAAGCCTGCCGAAGGCGAGATCGAGCCCGCCTACGGCGAGAATGTCGGTTCAAGCCAAATACATTGAATTTGGATGCTTTTTGAAGAGATGCTTAAGCAACCTTTGGATATATTCCTTCCTCTTTAAATATAGTCAAATTTAGGCCAAAATAGTAGTCGTAGTGTGTTCTCTATTAGTGTCTTTAATGACAGTTAGTGTTTTATTTAGTGTCTTGGTGAGTCTTTTTAATTAAGTGTGTTGTACAAGAAGGAAGAGTCAAATGAACTTCAAGGAGTCTGCTCGGGGAGAAGATTCGAGATAAGTTTTTTTTATTGTTTTATAACTTTAAATGAAATCCAAGTTTTGTGTTATTCTTCATATGCATTCTGAGTAGTTTTCTTTATCTTTCTCCTTGTTGTTGAGATTTGGTGAAATGAAGAATTAAATTAGTTGTGCCTAAAAATATTAAATAAAATTGTGATGATCTTTACTTAAATATTAATTTACTTTCAATTTTGCCAATTGAATTGTTAACATATGTTGAATTATCAACTATAGTAAAGATTACATATGAGATTCAGGGAAGTCAAAAGCCTTGGAAGGAGGGTGCAAATAAATATGGAAATATTAATTATCGGGCATAGAATTGAACATTTTAGTGTGACAGACTAAAAGATTCAATTCGGTCCTATCGTTTTGGGAACTGAAGTATAGATGTTAGCCCTCAGGCGAAGTGAACGTGGGAGCTCTGAAGTGGCAGCCGATATCCTCTCAGCCTTGCCGATGATTTAATAACCAAACATAGGACTAGTCAATGTTCTTTGCACCTGGACCAAAGGGTAAGGAATAGAAAAGCTCCGATTTGGCACAATATAATTCTAACTACTTTAATTATTTATTCACTTAATTCTCTTAACAAGGAGAAAGATACTTTTCAAAATTATAATCTTTTATTTAATCTTTAAGAAATAGAGTTTAGTATAAGCATTCGTTATTTCCGTATACAAGATTAGTAATTGCATTTAAGAAAATTAGTCCTTAAGTCTCTAACTTCCTTCTAAGATCGATATCTAGGACTCCATTAGAGCCCTTTATTACTTGAACGATACATATACTTGTGTTGATAAAAGGTGCGGGAGCACAATTGCTATATTACTTTGAAAAACATTTATAACATTTATAAAAGCTTAACCAACATATACACCCTTCACTTTCTGCCCTTCTCTCCCTCGAGGTTGTCAAAGATTCCTTTTTTTGAAGCATTAGAACAGATGCCTGACTACGCTAAGTTTTTGAAGGATATTCTTAAAAGGAAAAGAAATTTCATAGATCATGAAACTGTTGCACTTAGTAGAGAGTGTAGTGCAATTATTCAAAAGAAGCTTCCGGAAAAACTTAAAGATCCAGGTAGATTCACTATCCCGTGTGCTATAGGTGAAAAAATTTTCGGAAGAGCCTTATATGATCTGGGAGCTAGTATTAATCTTATGCCTTTATCAACTTTCAAAAGGTTGGGAATAGAAGAAATTTCTCCTACATCTGTGACTCTTCAGTTGGTTGATCGTTCCATTACTTACCCTGAAGGAGTGGTGGAAGATGTGTTAGTGATAGTGGATAAATTTATCTTTTCTGTGGATTTTACTGTACTTGATATAGAGGAAGATAAAGAAATTTTTATCATTTTAGGAAGACCATTTCTTGCTACTGGGAGAGTAGTGCTTGATGTTCAAAAAGGAGAATTAACTATGAGGGTTAATGATCAAGATGTGACCTTTAATATTATGAAATCTATTAAGTATCCCTCAATGAAAAAAGATAACAAATGTTTTAGCATGGAGGTCTGTGAATATTTGAGAAATGAAAATTTTGAAAATATAATTGAAAAAGAAGCGGAGTATTAAAATTTGAAGAAGGAATTGAAAATGAAGAAAATTCAGATAATAAGAAGAATGATGATTTGGAGTATGTTTAGGACAGATTTGAAGTATTAGACACTATGGAAGGTGGAGATAAAAACTTAATTCAGTCTATAATAAAACCTCCTGAACTTGAAATGAAAATGCTCCCTAATTATTTGAAGCATATGTTTTTAGGAGAATCATCTACCCTACCAGTTATTGTATCTTCGGAGTTAAACGAATATCAAGAACAAAAATTGTTAGAAATTTTAAAAAGATACAAAAAGGCTTTTGGATGAACTTTAGCGGATATTAAAGGAATCAGTCCTTCGATTTGTATGCAAAAGATTTTGTTAGATGAAGAGCATAAATCGAAAGTTGATCCGCAGAGGAGATTAAATCCAATAATGAAAGAAGTAGTTAAGAAGGAGATTTTAAAATGAGTGAATGATGGAATTATTTATCCTATTTCGGATAGTGCTTGGGTGAGTCCAATACATTGTGTACCAAAAAAGGGAGGAGTGACTGTTGAAGTGAATGAATGGAATGAAATTATACCCACAAGACAAATTAATGGATGTAGAATTTGTATAGACTATAGGAAATTAAATTCTGCCACCCGAAATGATTACTGTCCTCTTCCTTTTCTCGATCAAATGCTGGATAGACTTGCTGGACACAAGTACTACTACTTTATGGATGAATATACAGGTTATCATTAAATACCTATTGCTCCTGAGGATCAAGAAAAGACAACATTTACTAGCACTTACGAAACCTTTGCTTTTCGAAGAATGTCTTTTGGACTATGTAATGCACCTGCAACATTTCAGAGATGTATGATGTTTATTTTCAGCAATATGATAGATAATGGAATAGAAGTTTTCATGGATGATTTCTAAGTATTCGGGACTTCATTTGAAATCTGTTTGGAAAATTCAGCAAAACTTTTAGAGCTTTGTGAGAAAACAAATTTAGTTCTGAATTGGGAGAAATGTCACTTTATAATTGCAGGAGGTATTGTGCTTGGGCATAAAATTTCTGAATATGGTATGGAGGTCGACCCTGCAAAAATTTTAGTGATTGAGAGATTACCACCACCCACTAGCGTGAGAGAGGTGAGGAGTTTCTTAGGACATGCTGGATTTTACAGGCGATATATTAAAGATTTTTCTAAAATTACTAAACCTTTGTGCTGACTTCTAGAAAATGAAAGAAAATTTGATTTTAATGATGAATGTTTGTGTGCTTTTGAATTATTGAAAGAGAAATTAATCACTGCACCTATAATTGTTTCACCTAATTGGAAGAAACCATTTGGGCTTATGTGTGATGCTAGTGATTATGCTATCGGAGTAGTGTTGGGGCAGAGGCTAGATAAAGTTTTCAAAGTCATTTACTGTGCTAGTAAAACTCTTAATGAAGCTCAAATTAATTATACCACTACTGAAAGAGAGTTATTAGCTATAGTATTTGCTTTTGAAAAGTTTAGACCTTATTTAATTGGAGCCAAAAATACTGTACAAAGAGACCATTCAACTATCAAATATTTAATGCAAAAGAAGGATGCTAAACCTATATTGATTAGATGGATACATCTTCTACAAGAATTTGATTTTATGATAGTTGATAGGAAGGGATCTGATAACCAAATAGCTGATCATTTGACAAGATTATAGTATGATAAATTATCTAAAGTTGAGAAGGAAGTTACAGAAACTTTCCCTGATGAACAACTTTATGCTATTATGGGAAGAAATTTGCCTTGTTATACTAATATTGTGAATTATATTATGAGTGATGTTGCGCCACCTAATTTAACAAGGCAACAACAAAAGAAGTTAAAATATGATGCAAAATTTTAGTTTTGGGATGAGCCCTATCTATATAAACTGTGTAAGGATTTGATTATAAGAAGATATGTGCCACAGGAAGAAACTAATTTAAGTATTCTACAATGTCATGATTCTGAATTTGGAGGTCATTTCGATGTTGATAAAATTGCTTTTAAGATTTTACAATCTAGATTTTATTGTACTACTCTTTTTAAGGATATATACAAATATATTAAATCATGTGATCAATGTCAGATAGTAGGTAACATCTCTAGAAGAAATGAAATGCCTATAAACAATAATTTGGAAGTTGAAATTTTTTATGTAAGGGGATTAGATTTTATGGGACCATTTACTCCTTCATTTGGGAATTTATATATACTGGTTCCAGCTGATTATATCTCAAAATGGATTGAAGCTATTGGTTTACCAAGATGTGATGCTCGAAGTGTTTCAAAATTTTTAAAGAAAAATATATTTGCAAGATATGGAATGCCGAGAGTGATTATAACTGATGGTGGATCCCATTTCAGAAATAATCAAATTAAGAGATTCATTGAGAAAAATAATATTATTCATAAAATTTCTCTTGCTTATCATCCCCAGACTAGTGGTTTAGCAGAAGTGTCTAATTGTGAAATTAAAATAAATTTAGAGAAAGCAGAGGATAATCAGAAATTAGATTAGTCTGCTCGATTAGATACTCCATTATGGGATTATAGGACTGCTTTTAAGACCTCTATTGGAATGTCTTCTTATAGACTAGTGTTTGGTAAGATTTTCCATTTACCATTTGAATTGGAGCATAAAACATATTGGGCAAAAAAAAGAGTTGAATTTTAATTTGAAAAATGTTGGAGATAAAAGATTTATGCAATTGGATGAATTAGAACAAATTATAAATGCATCTTATCACAATGGCAAGATCTATAAAAAGAGAATGAAATTGTGGCATGATCGGAAGATATTGAAAAAGAAATTTAAATCTGGACAGAAATTATTTCCTGGAGAGCACAAGTCTAGATGGTTGGGACCTTTTACAGTTGTAAAAATTCATTCTTTTGGAGCTTAATTTGACGGGTTGCAACCTGACTTCAAAGAGGTTTTAATGCTAAGTCATCTCGATTAACTAAATGATTTGTCAGGCTGACGATGTTAAATCAAGTGCTTTATGGGAGGCAACCCATATGTATCTTTGTGGTGTGTTTGCTTGTTTGTTGTAGTTGTGCTTTTAGATAGTTATTTTGGAATCCTAATCGATCCTAAATACTTTTAAGAATTGATAGATATTGGATCAAATTGAGATAATGGAATATTTTGGGCCAAACAAAGTTCGGTGAAATTTTTGACCACTGGCACCGCCGGTGCCCAAATACAGAGAATATGCTGAACTTCAAGGTTTGAGCACCGCCGGTGCCCTATCGAGCGCCGCCAGCGCCCAAAACCTATTGACGGTTTTTGGAGATTCAAAATGTGATTTTTGGTGGTTTTGAGCGGGATCTTCTTCCTTATTACTACATAAACTCCATTTTAAACTTCCAAACTCCAAAAAAATGAAAACTTCCTTTCCCAATTCGCATCTAGTAGATTCCTACTCCATAGAAACCCCTCGATCTCGTATTTTCAACAGACATAAGTTTATCAATTTTGAGGCGCAGCGATTATTCAACATGGTGATGATGAAGAGGAGGATTATCAAGGAGAGAGGCTTTATTAATTGAGGTATGGATAATCCTACTACAAGAGTTAAAGAGATAATAAAGGAAAGGCGTTGGGAAGTGTCATGTTACACTACCGCTATCATAGTTGTTCTGGTTGTGAAGGAATTCTATGGAAATCTTCACGAAATCAACCAAGGATTCATCTATGTGAGAGGTAGGTTTGTGCAATTCACTCCTGCGAGAATTATTGATCTCTTTATGATTAAGAATGTACCTATCTGCCACTATTCCAATTTTAATGCGACAAGCGATAATATGAATGATGTGTATCTTTATTTGACGGATGAAAATGAAGATTGAGAAGTAAGAGACAATGGATATATTAGTTTCCCTTCTGCATCTTTAAATCTGGTGTCAAAGCAATGGCATTATTTTATTTCGGTGAATTTATTTCCAACTTTTAAGATTTTTAAAGTAACCAAGGAAAGTGTTATTTTGAATTATGTATTCAAACTGGAAGGCCAATTAATATTGGAAATATAATTGTGAAATCAGTTTTGGGATTGATAGTTCATGGATCTAAATATGAGCTTAGATACACGTCCACCATATTTCTGTTGTGTAGTCAATCACAAGTTTCGTATGAGAGTTGGGAAATGGTTCTTCTTCCCTGGAGGCCTATTGATCCAACTAATATTTATGATTACCAAATAGTAGGAGACGAAGGTGAAATGGATCTGCTTACTGATCAACCAACTCAGACTTCACAACTCATTCAGCCTTACGTTTCTGAATGTTCTAGAGTGATACTGAAGAAAATCAAGCAGCTGAAAAAAGAGGTACAAAATTTTTTCAATGCCATTAATAATATTTCTGATTTATTTGATCACATATACTGGAGGATGAAGGAACAATTTGATCACACTAGTCAAATTGAAATGGGCCAGATTAATCTGATAAAGAAGAATGTTGTGATTGCTGACGATTTATCTGATGAATTCCCATTTTGTCCCTTCTACAATTTGTCCGTGCATCATCAATCTATTGGAGATATCAGAGAGGAAGATAGTTCGGAGACGGATGAGGAGTGACTATTGGATTCTACTTATGTTTGATGTGTGTTTGCTTTACTTTGCTTAATTTTGTTTGGTGTATTTAGTATTTGCTTTGCTTTGCTTTGTAGTTTGAATTTGGATTTTCTATGCTTAATTTCGTTGTGTGCTTAGATTTTAGTGTTTACTTATCATAGTGTACTTGCAACACTAAAAATCTAAGAGTTGTTGGTTTGATTTGATGAACATATTAGTGTTTTATGTTGTAATGTGGATTTTATTTATGGAAGTGATGTTTTGTGTTGTTTATGTAAGAATTGTGTTAGTTATTACTTGTTTGATGAAATAGATGCTTAATGAAGTTTTAAATGTCATTGTGGAGGACAAAATGATTGTAATTACGAAAAAAATTTCAGACCCAGAAAAATTTTTGCATTGGCACCGCCGGCGCCCAAATCTATAGAAATTGGCTAATTTAAAAAAATATAGAGCACCGTCGGCGCCCTATCGTGCACCGCCGACGCTCGAATACAGAAAAAGGCCAAAACCCTTTTATTTTTCAATTTTGAACCTGGGACCTATGATTTTTTCCCTTGCTTTCATCTTCCTCCTCCATTTTCGTGACTTTGAAGACCTAGGGCTTGCTAGATCTTGGATTTCAAGCGATTTCAAGGCTTTTCGAGTCCAGATCTACACTTCACTTGGTAAGAGCTTCACTTTGAGTTAAAATTTTTTTATTTTCACCATAAAAATCTCTCACATTGCTTAGATTGGAATTTTGGGATCTTTTAAGAAATTTTTGGATTTGTTTAGAATAGTATATGGAGTTTGTTACATTGTGGATTTGGAATTTATTAGAATTTTCATGCAATTTTTAGAAATTCACATGGCTCCAAGGATTATTAAAGGGAAGAGAAAATTTCATTATGATGAAGAAAGATTTGTCAATGTCAAAGGGAAATTTCATTTTAATTCTTACCTTTACAATAATAAGTGTATTTAGGATCGGACTTTTGATAATCCTGGTGGATTTGTTGAACAGTTAATTGCCAAGCGGAAATGGGAAAGATTTTGTTATTTTACTGCTAATGATGTTTTGGGTGTTGTGAGAGAGTTCTATGCAAATGTGCCCCGGACTGAGACAGAATATGTGCTAGTTAGAGGAAAAATGATTAAATTTACCCCTCAGCTTATCAAGGCATTTTATCCGACTTAGGAACCTTTTGTATGTGACTATCAAAAATTTTGATACCCGAGAGGCGAATATGAAGGAAGTGATTACTTTTCTGACAAACGAAAAAGGGGAATGGAAAGTGAGTTAAAAACAGATGATTAACTTCCCTGCTTCCAAGTTAAATGTTGCATCTAAAGTCGGTCACTATTTCATCTCTGTAAGACTGTTACCTTCTTATCACCACAGTGAAGTTACAAGGGATATAACAATTTTGAACTATTGTATTCAAAATATGAAGAAGATTCATATTGGAGCTATTGTCTTCAAGAACATTTAGTCTATTTATAGAGGAGAGACCACTGGAGGATTAGGGCATCCTGCCCTAGTTCATGCCCCGTGTGTACAATCTGGAGTAGAGTTCAACAGTTCTGAAGAGGTAGTTATACCACTGAGACCCATTAGCAAGACTATCATTCTTACTTATGAGTCTCACGTGGGAGCACGAGATGAGAGTAGGAGTACTAATATTCCTACTATGAGTTATGACATTCTATCTACGCCTGAGCCCTCTACTTTGTTCGATATTATGGAGCAGCTGAGATTACAGAGTGCTAGTATCGATAGACTCCATGGTAGCTGACCCGATATAAATATATGCGTACTAAAAATCTTCTTCCCTGGCAACGGTGCTAAAAACTTGACCTGAAGTCCTCTGAAGATCAACGTACTAATTAATGCTTTCAAAAATAAATGTTATAAATAATAATAGCGACTAGTGTATATAAATATAATTTTATGGAAAATATTTTACACACTAGGGGTTCTACGCAAGTATACGTATCGTTTCAAGTAATATAAGGCTTTAAAACAAAGACCCCAGTATCGATCCCACGAGGAGAGAGTTATAGATCTTTAAAAATTTTTAATTTAAACTATTTCTTTTATAATTTTTAATTTACTAGATGTAATAATAAAATAGGAATAAAATAATTGATGTAAATAGCAATGAGAAAGCAACTTTCTTCCTTTCAATTAATCCAAGATTTTCTAAGATAATGATAATATTCGTGGAGAATATAAATTTATGGTATTGTGCCAAATAGAAGCATTCATATTCTTTACCCTTTCGATCCAGTGCAAAGAACATCAGGCTAGCCTATAGATCACGTTCGGATGTATTTTTAGTAGAATGGGTTAATCTAGGCTCACACTACTAGATGTCCAAGGGTGGCTATGGTCGACCCTACTAGTGACCCTTTCCTTTTCAATAAACCAAATCACAAGAATTTAGTCTGTCACTCTAAAAACTTATCAATTCTACGCTCATTATATAATATCTTCCTATTTATTTGCACTTTACCTTGAATAACCCGCACAAGGCCTTCGACTACCCAAGGATTCATGTGATATCTACAAGTTAAGAATTCATCTCCTTCTAGGTCTCAAAACTCTTCAACAGGTTTTAACAATTTAAATGGCCAATTTAAATAGTAAATTAAGAACCGGTATTAATATCATCACAATGTTTTGAAAATATATGATTTTTAATTCTCCGACAAATTTTGTATTATCTTATTTATCTTTTCATAATTGAAAGGAGAAAGAAAAGTAACTACTCAGAACACATTGAAAGTAAATAATAAAACATAATAAATAAACTTTGAATCAAAATAAAAATACTTATCTTAGATGTTTCTCCTACTGAACTTCTAATTCCAACTGACTCCACAACGTAATGAACTACAGATACACCAACTCTTTCAAACTCTGGATACAAAATCTAAAATAAACTCACTAATTTATGAAGGAAAGTAAAAATGTGGCCCTAATATGATCTCTCTAATTCTCTCTCTAGATAAGACTCTAGATATGGAGGGGTAGATGGGGCGTTTTTCTCTGAAGGAATACCCTCCTATTTATAGGCTTCAAGGGTTGCCTCAAGGCACCTCTTCAAAATGTGTCCACATTCAATGAATCTTCTAGAAGGTGTGTCGGGCGCCTAGGCGCCGGAATCTGGCGCTTAGGCACCGGACACCACTTCCAGTTCTTCGCACCTCTTCACTTTGGATCGCACCACTTCGCGATTAAAACCGTTTTGAAATGTCCAAATACATTGTATCACATGTCCTATAAACCAGGAACAACCGCCGCCTTCTGAAGGTCCAATAACCGCTCACACCGTCAAAATAACTGCCCAAAAGTCGTTGAAAACTTAACAGTTTTCTGTATCGAGCTGGCGCTTAGGCGCCGGACTCTGGCGCCTAGGCACCAGGCCAATAATTTCGAAAATTTTGCATTTTGGCTTTATTTTTGCTCCTTTTTGCTTTTTTTTGCTCCTTTTTCATATATTTCTCCTTCTTGAACATTTTTGTATTACCTACATCCAAAAACTCAAAAATACCTTTCATTAAAGCATAATATCCTTAAAATTTAATAAAAATCAAGGCATAAAAATAGGTATTTTTTTCTTGGATCAAAATCCCCCAAACTTAAACGTTACTTGTCATCAAGTAACCCTTTTTACTATATAAAATGTATAACATTTGGAATAAAAAGGTAAATATTTAAGACTCCTTACGATTTTTGATTTTATAAAGGCTTTAGTAAATCATTAACCAAATTTCACTAACTAAGTTTAATTTTAAGAATTTAAAGAATATTCTAACTACCAAATCATAAGACTTCGAAAAATTTTTCATTCACTTCGAAAATAAAAAGATCTTCATGAAATTCTTTTCTAATAAAAATACATGCATAAAAATTAAGTAATAAATGTAATCAGTTTTCTTTTTATAAGTTAATTCAAATGAAGCCAATTTTTTATTAGGCATTTCCTCGAGCTTCTCCTCTCTTTTTCTTCTTTTTTTTTTAAGAGAGGATTACTATATCTGGATAGCCTGTTAATGGTTTTGAACTTCACTATCCTTAGCTTATATTTTCAAACTTATACATTTTCACATAGTATTATAACATAAATAAATTTAAAAAAGAATTTCAATCTATTCTTTTTCGATTTATAATTTTTTATTTCTTAATACTTCTAAAATTCAATTATCTCTACTATGAATAGAAAATTTTCTTAATCTTATTCTTCATTAAGTTAAATAATTCTATTCTTAAAATCAATCAAAGTTATTAAAATTTTTGGTTAAGTCTACTAAATTATTTCTAATTTCAAAAATTTAAGTGATCTTAAATAGTTTCTTCATTCCTCATGTTATGTTAAAAATTATTATTTTAAGAAAATATTAGTTCTTTAAGGACAAATAAAATTTAAATTTGAATGTATTTTCCCTTTCCCCCAAACTTAAGTTTTGGTCTATAAAAAAAAAAAATTTTTTTTAGTATGAGAGAAAGAAAAACATAATTTTAAAATGGAATTTTTATAAGTATGAAAAAAAACATTCTAGAAAGAAATATTTACTTCTACACATGCTTTTATGAATAATTCTGAAATAATGAAGCAAGTATAAAAGTAAGCAGGCTCATTAATAATTAAATTAAATGACTATACTACTTAAAAAAAATAGAACAACATTACTAACTACTAAACAGTAAGCTGAAACAGGAATAAACATAAATTTATCCAAATTTCAATCTTAAACACAATACATTAAAAATACTCTAACAACAGTCTTAACATGAAATAATCCACACAAAGTAAATAAACAAATCTAAACTAGCAAACAACAAACAACAATCAATACTAGCAAACAAACTAAACTAACAACGGACTTAAGCACAATTCGTAGGTAAATCAAGCCACTAATCACTGTCTGTAGCCTCAGCATCGTCATCATCACCAAAAGAAAACTCAACATCCTTAGGATCAACATATGGTGAGAAACTAGAAAAGGTAGGAAACTGAACATCATGCTCTCCCTTCAGGAATCTAACGAGAGCTTCATCATACTCAGCATCGTAACTACTCTTCCTCTGGGTATACTCAAATAAATGATCAATTTTCTTATCAATGGAATCAATTCTGTAGTGAGTTTGAAATAACTCATGCCGCTGCTCTAAAAATTGATCATGCATCGATTCCCAAAAACTAGATGGTGGCTCAACAGTAGAAGTAGAAGGTCTAGAAGTAGAAGGTCTACCTGAAGTGTGTGCAGAAGTAGAAGGAGCGGTCGATCTCTTCCCTCGAAGACGATCATAGATACTAACACTCTCCTGCACAATTGGCTTGGTAGACTTCAGCTTCTCCTCAGAAATATCAGCAGTGACTCCATTACTAACACATAAAGAATAGATCAAAGATGGGAATCCCAGTCCCACAGAAGTACTGGATCTAGCAATAGACTCCATAAAATCATAAATAATACTTCCGACATCTATCGGCTTCCTCTCCTGAATGCAATAGTTTAAGATAGCTCGATCTCTGGTGACTTCACTCAGGTGGTTGGAAGGTAGAAGTCTAGCAGAAATAAAATAATGCCAAGCCTTTGAAACACCATTTAATTTGGAGGATTTAAAATTTACCCGTTTTTCATTTCGGATCTTCCAGGCTCCATGCCATCAGTCAAATAAGCAAGAATCATCTCAAGATCTCCCTCAGATGGAGATAATCCAGAATAGTGGCACTTGATGGTAGGTGGCAGTCCATAAAACACATTGATCCTCTCTGGAGAAAATCCTATTCCAATACCTCTGACGAAGACTTCATAGTCCTCCGTATCTATAAAGTTAGCATAAAATTCGCGAACGACTAGAATAACGGCAACAACAGTGAAATAACAGAATCGTTGCCAGTTGTGTGCAACGATTGTGTTTTCAATCATTTCACCCGGATTGTAAAAGCTTCACTCTGAGATAAAATTTCTCGACATCGCAAATTTGTGATATCAAAAATGCGCTGCCACAGTCATGAACTTGCTATTGTCAAAATTTTTTTGTCCCTTCACTCGCTTAGATTTCGGTGCCATCTAAACGAGAAAGAAAACAAGAACAAATTTAGGAATCAAATATTTAAACTCTTTTTAAGTTTAAGAAACTTAAAATAAGTTTAAAAATCCATATAGAATATCTTAAAGTCAAAATTCTTCTGAAATTTTCAGTTTTTAGCAAAACATAGGAAAAACTATGGTGAAAATCGAAAATAAATGGATTAGAGTGTAGATCTGACCTCGAGACGAAGAAATCAAGTGATTCCGCGCCCAAATACTTAATGTTTTGACCTCAAAATGGATCTAAGAGGTGTATTTTTTCGAAAATGGGGAAGAAGATGAAGCTTAGGCGTCATCCATGGCTAATGGGGTTTATATGGTGTTTTTCGGGTAAGCAGGCCGAACCGGTGCTTAGGTGCCGAATTCTGGCGCCTAGGAGCCAGACTCACCTTTCAGAAAAATCACTCTAAAAATTTTATTTTCCACCAAAATTCATAAATTCAACTTCCAATGACTCATATTTGAATAGGTCTTCAGTTTCTAACTTCCAAAATATTTTCCAAAAATTTTAAAAATTAAATATTAAATCCACCAATCAAACACAAGGTTTAAATCAACCTTCTCTAATTTCCATTTATAATCTTCAATATTGGCTCAATACACTTCAGATAAGTATAATATAATGATTCAAATCCTAACACACAATCAAACAACACAATTTGAAAACAAATACAACACACATTGAACATGAAAGCAAATACACAAACAAACACAATCGATTCACTAAATCGATACAACGACTCACTAGATAAATCACGATCTCACCAAATCACTATCTAATTTCCATTATCTTCACAAAGAAGATTGTTTGGCCTACTAAGGAAGAATACTAACGCTCTCGGATAATCCGTAGTCGTTTTCTTGTCGATCCACTTGTTTTTCTCATACATCTCCACTTGAGCATCTTGATAAGCCGCTAGATCATCAAGTTGGAGTTTCGCCTGCCATTCCAGATGTTCAATCTGATGATACATCTCGTGAAGGAGATCTCCAATGCTTTTGAAATCCGCTTCAAATTTATCAAGACGACTAGAAATTTTCTCCAAACTTACAGCGATGAAACCATTGAAGTAGGGTTGAGGATCTTTTGGACCTTTATCTCTAGTCTCTTCTCCAAGATTTCTCCTCCCCATTTCTTCAAAACTTTTCTCTAATCTCTCAAAAATTGAGTGTATAGGTCGAAATATTGATTGCTTATGGATTGGGGACGAAAATGGGTTAATTTAAAAGTGAAAATCGTGTGAAAAACTGAAAGTTTTCGGTTTTTACACGACCCAGTAACCGTGGCGCTTTGGCGCCAAATCTATCGCCTAGGCGCCAGACCCATCGATACACAGCTTATTATGGCGCATAGGCGCCGGAACCATGTTCGACTCTGTTTCGCCTAACGTCAAATTTCAAGGTTTCGTTCTCCAAAAATAGGTAAATTATAATGGTAAGATCAGAACAATCTCAATAACACAATTATACATAATTTCAATGAAGGTTAACTTGATCTCCTTTTTACTCACATTTGAAATGGAGTGATCCAAAGTTAAAACTTTATATACTTCAAGATAATTTTTAATTTTCTGAAGTTATAAAAAATTAATCAAGACTGAGGCATAATCATATAAATATATGCGTACTAAAAATCTTCTTCCCTAAAGAACGGTGCCAAAAACTTGACCCGAAGTCCTCTGAAGATCAACGTACTAATTAATGCTTTCAAAAAAATATGTTATAAATAATAATAGCGACTAGTGTATATAAATATAATTTTATGGAAAATATTTTACACACTAGGGGTTCTACGCAAGTATACGTATCGTTTCAAGTAATATAGTGCTTCGAAACAAAGACCCCAGATATCGATCCCACGAGGAGAGAGTTATAGATATTTAAATATTTTTATTTTAAAGTATTTCTTTTATAATTTTTAATTTACTAGATGCAATGATAAAACAAGAATAAAATAATTGATGTAAATAGCAATAAGAAAGCAACTTTCTCCCTTTCAATTAATCTAAGATTTTCTAAGATAATGATAATATTCGTGGAGAATATAAATTTATGGTATTGTGCCAAATAGAAGCATTCATATTCTTTAGCCTTTGATCCAGGTGCAAAGAACATTGGCTAGCCTATAGATCACGTCCGGATCTATTGTTAGTAGAATGGGTTAATCTAGGCTCACACTACTAGATGTCCAAGGGTGGCTATGGTCGGCCCTACTAATGACCCTTTCCTTTTCTATAAACCAAATCACAAGAATTTAGTCTGTCACTCTAAAAACTTATCAATTCTACACCCATTATATAATATCTTCCTATTTATTTGCACTTCACCTTGAATAACCCGCACAAGGCCTTCGACTACCCAAGGATTCATGTGATATCTACAAGTTAAGAATTCATCTCCTTCTAGATCTCAAAACTCTTCAACAGGTTTTAACAATTTAAATGGCCAATTTAAATAGTAAATTAAGAACCGGTATTAATATCATCACAATGTTTTGAAAATATATGATTTTTAATTCTTTGATGAATTTTGTATTATCTTATTTATCTTTTCATAATTGAATGGAGAAAGTAAAGTAACTACTCAGAACACATTGAAATTAAATAACAAAACATAATAAATAAACTTTGAATCAAAATAAAAATACTTATCTTAGATGTTTCTCCTACCGAACTTCGATTCCTACCGACTCCACAAGCCGTAATGAACTACGGATGCACCAACTCTTTCAAACTCGAATACAAACTCTAAAATAAACTCACTAATTTATGAAGGAAAGTAAAAAGGTGGCTCTAATACGATCTCTCTAATTCTCTCTCAGATAGGACTCTAGATAGGGAGGGGTAGATGGGGCATTTTTCTCTGAAGGAATACCCTCCTATTTATAGGCTTCAAGGGTTGCCTCAAGGCACCTCTTCAAAATGTGTCCACATTCATGTTGACCTCAATTTTGGTGAGGTCTTTTGCTTCTCTCTTTTGTACTTAGGATCTAGCCTTGGGCTTTTTCATTGACTAATCTTAGTGGACTAGATATGGAACCCACCATTTAGAAATTCAAAGTACTTCTTAACTCCCTGCAAACCCCACAAGCTTGAATGTAGACCCCTAATCACCTAGAGGGTTGAAATCAAATGTGGAGGTTTAAAGGATGAGTTCCCTATAGGACTTTTTGGCCTTAGGAATACCCTGGATGGCCTGGTCTGGTGAGGGTTGACTTGCACATACACTACACTCTCGCACACATTCCAAATCCTAAAATCACACTCTCACCCAACTTGACTTCCTGACTCATGTAGGTAATTCTTATGGATGGTCCTTAACCCCTAAGCCTCTGGCTAAGAGGGTTAGGAACAACATAGTGAATGCCTCAAATGAGTCCTCTCGTGGCTCATATGGGCTTGATATGGCTTCATGGCTCAACCAAAGTGATTCTATTTCACTCACAGTTGATCAATCTTCCTTTTTTCAAATTTTCAGTTTTTGACCCCCGGGGCCCCGGACCCACCAAACTTACCAAATACCCTTGAAATGACCCAAAATTTGCAAAATTACCTAAATTACCCAAGATCCCTCAAAATCAATCCTAAACACTTCCTACCACTCAAATTGACCATCTTTGGCCAAAAATACCAAAATTTCCAAAAATACCCCCCAATACCCTCCAAATTACCAAAATACCCTTTTACCCCAAAAATCCAAAAATCCTAAAAATTCCCAGAAATTCCAGAAAATCCCAAATATTCCCAATTTTATTTTTTTCAACTACACCATGGGCCAATTTTGCCAATTTACCCCACTTTTACCAAAACCACCAATTTCACCCATTTTTTAACCCAAGTGAACCCAACGTCAAACCAAACCACCCCAATTGACCACAATTTTGGTCCAATTCAATTCTAAACTTCAATTCAATATCCCCAATATCAATTTAGACCAAATCCAAGTCCAATTTGATTGACATTTGGGCCCAATTCCATTTTGGGGCTTAAGGCCCAATTTTAGCCCTTGACCTAAACCTAGCCCAAACTAACCCAATTCAACTCCACTTGGCCCCAAATCTTTTCTAAAGCCTTCCTAACATCCCTATAAACAAAAAACTAACTTAATTTGCCCAAAATTTGAACCTAAACTCCACCTAAACCTAACCCAAAATCAAAATCTCTTAAATTGACCTAAGGCCAAACCTAACCCAAATGGGCCCAAATCCCAAAATTAGAGCCCAACCAAAGTTGAAAACTCTTTGTAACACTCCCATAAACATTTTTAAACATTTATTTTACACCAAATTCAACCTTATCCCAACCTTAGCCCAAGTTAGCCCAATTTGGTCCACCTTGGCCCCTTTACCAAAAAAACTCAAATTCAACCCAATTCTACTCCAAGTCACACCAAATTGATTCCAAACCATTCATGAAACATCCCTACACTAAACCCAACATTTATTTGGTACAATCTTTTACAAAATTTTCATCCTAAATTTACTTTAAATCCAAAAGGCCCACCCATTTAAGCCTTTTAAAAAGCCCATCCAAAATCATTTCAAAAGCCCAAGTTTTCAATCCGAAGCCCACATGACATTTCTTTCCATCATCCATTTAATCAAAATCACCCCTAAGTTTCAAAACCATCATTAAACCATTCCAAATCAAGCTTCATGAAAATTTGCCACCAAAATGCCAAAATTTCTAAAACCCACTTCCATGAAACTAAGCCAAGCCACCCCTAAGCCAAATGGAGCCATTGAACCATGCACAAGCCACATGCAAGCCTTGGGTGCCCCTTTACACATCACCATGCCATTAATTGCAAAAGAAGGAGCCTCTTTTAAACCCACTTAAAAATATTTTAACCCTTTTAATGATACACCCTAACCCATGATTAATCTAAATATTCATGGATGGGGACATTACCACCTTCTCTTGGCTGAACCCACTTATTTCCCTCAGCCCAAAATCAGACCTTGGTGGGTGCACCAAGCCCAAATCCATGCATTTGACCAAACCAGGCCCAAAATGAGCCCTTCCCCCTTCCACTTTGATTCAACTCCTTTACACTTGGCATTTGCCAATTGAACTCACAAACCTCAAGCACTGACCTCCCTGATGACAACAGTGACCTGACCCTGGTCGGCCAGCCACCAGGCCGCTGGAAAACACCATGGTCGAGAGCTCCATGTGAGCTAAAATTTCAAATTTCACTTGTTGAGCTGTCCCATGCCCAATGGCCACTGTGGTTGTTCTTCCCTTGGCCAAGGTAGTTGATCCAAGCCATTAAACCCCCCCGGGAGGCCCTCCAACCACCTCTATTTAAACCCACTCACCTCTCGGCCAAACAAGGTGATGAACCATACCTTAAGGAAACTCTGCCAAAATTGCTCCAGGACCTTCTCCTAACCTGCAGCAGCTTGATCCCCGGTGTTTCTTTGCCCTAAACCCCATTAACAGAGCTCAATTTCTGAGTTGAAAATCCACCCAAAAACCAGGACATCTCTGGAACCTCCACCAAATCCAAATTAAACTCACCAACACCTGTACAGGACCAAGAGAAGGACATCCCCAGTTAAAGCCCCCTCTCCAGGCCACCCAGTTGCTCCAGCCTCCAAGCTTTGAAATCGGGTCGCGTCACTATCATACTCGGACAATTCCCCGCAGCCGCAGACTTCATCCGGAGCTTCCTCGGGTTCAATCGAAGGTGCCACAACTCTCTGATTGAAGCTTCACTTCTCAGAGCAAAGGTATTGACCTCTTCTCCCTCCCGAGCTTCTAGCAATTCTCCATTTTGTTTGGGTTAATTTCATAGCTTATAAACCATATGGATGTGTTCGTCTCTTCAAGATGAATCTATAGAGTATAAGAACTCGAAAATCCATTGAGAATCGAGAGAGATATTAGGGTTTGAGTGTGGACGGTCACGGGTGCACACCAGTCGTAGACGATGACCAGGAGCCGTTGGATCACGCGTGTATCGAGCGGACGGTCGAGATCAAGCCGGACAGCGCAATGGTACGTGAATGGCTGCCCCCCGTAGCTTTGACTCAGATGGCAGCGACGAATTATGGAGCGATGCGTGGGCTTTCGATCCGGATGAGGATGATGCGGCGCCGAGTCGGATAAGTAGAAAATTAGGATTTTTTGGATTTATTTAAATACCAGAACTTCAAAAATTCATATCTTTACATAGAAAAATCACAAAAATAAAATAAAAATACTCTCTTGCTCAGTGAACAGAGGAGAATAATGTGAAAAAGAAATCAAGTTAATTGGATGAGTATTTTATTTTTAATAATTTATTTTTTATTTCCAAGGTTTTGATTCTTCATTTGTATAGACTATTCACCATGGCATGAGACCATAGGGCTTTTGAAGCCTCTGATCTTGGGAATATTCTCTGAATTTTTCAAGGTCAGAGGCCATCTCTTTAAAAAGTTATTGATTTTTCAAGTTCATGTCACTGTTTTAGGTATTTTAATTCCAATAATTAGCATGTTGTAAAATAAATTCTAGGAAAATTTGGTGGTGTTTCTTAGGACCGGGGACCCTATGAAAAATATATTCGAGTTAATTCATTCATAATAACCTTAATTGCCTATACTCCCAAAATTGAATTTGAATTAATTAGGGTTAACCACACACCAAATTAACTTGAAAACAATTCTCCATTGCTCTTTAGGGTCAGAGGAACCATATATAAAATTTTGAAATGAATTGGACTTGATTAACCCCACCAAATGGATTGATTAAGCCTCACAAGAAAAATGAAACTTTAAAAATTCATAACTCCAAAAATAATTTTCAAAAATTCACAAAAATGGTTTTGGAGCTTCTCTGATATCAGGGGAGTTCAGGAAAATTAAAATTGGAATTTTCGAAAAAAGTTGATTTTTTCACAATATTTTAATATTTTAATAATTAAAAAATAATAAAAATCACAAAAATATTAAAAATAATAAAAATGTCACATTTTGACTCGTAATCACATAGGAATAAACCAAATATTTTGCCTAAGTCCCTAGGATAAGATATTGAATTTTAAAGGCTTAATGTAATTTTTAATATTTAAAAATGAATTTTCAACCTTTTATACTAAAATAATTCTAATAAATCAAAGAAAAATTAGAAAATTATAAATTTTGCTTCTCTAGACTCCTTGAGGTCAGAGAAATTTAAAAAAAATATAAAATCTATATGTCAATTTTTATTTTATTTTAAAATTTATTAATACTCTAAAACTCAATATAATTATAATAAATAAAATATAATTCAAAAAATCACAAAAATTGGTCCAAGTGGTTCTCTGGTCATTAGAAACATCCCATAATTTTCTTAAGGACAGAAACTTTACCTTGGTCATGTTGTTGAATTTTCTTTGAAAACCCCTATTTTCTACTAAAAATAATTATAAATAAATTAAAGTCAGAAAAATCACATTTTCTCCTCTAATGTCTTAATTGACATGTGAGTGAGGTGACATAAAAATTTCAAATTCATTTGAGCTCAATTTAGTGAGTTATGAAATAAATAAGCCTAAAAGGGCATAAAGGTAATTAAAAATTTTAACCCTTAATTAAAACTTTATGTTTAATCAAAATGGAGGGAAAAATATTTGATTTTAACTTTCTCTTGGATGATTGAAACTTAGGGAAGTTAAAAGGGTAGAAACCCATTAAACACTTTGAAAATATCAAAATGAAACTCTAATTAATTAAATAATTTAAATTTTGGAAAGAATATATTTTAATTTGGATTATTAAAATAGGTATATTATTAAGGGGATATTTATTCTTTAATTTAAAAAATCCCTAAATAAATCACTTCAATAATATTTAGTTCTTAATTAAAAATTAAAATAATAATCCAAATTAAATAAATTAAAAAATAAAAGAAGATAACCCTTAAATGAATTAATGCTTAAAATGTTAAATGGTCCAATAATAAAAATCAAATTTAAAATCTTGGAGTTAAATTAAATTAAATTAAATTAAGTCAAATCAAAGTTTAAATTAAATTAAATTAACACCTTAACAATTAGATTAAATTAAATTTAAAATATTGAAACTAAAATAAAATAAAATTAACTTAAATTAAATTAAAATTAAATTAAAATTAAATTAAATTAAAATTAAATTAAAATTAAATTAAAATTAAATTAAATTAAATTAAATTAAATTAAAGTCAAATTAAATTAAATTAAATTAAATTGAAATCATTTAACAACAAACCTAAATGAAATCATTAAGAGTTAAATCAAAACATATCAATAATTTTAACACGTCTTTCTATCTAAGTAAATTTAAAACATAAACATCAATATGAAATACTAAGATAATTGAAAGTGTAAAGATTTAAATTAAATTTAAAATAATTTGAGCACTATTCCAAACTTAAAATTATTAATTAAAACCTCATAATTAAATTAAATCACTTTAAATCATTAACTCAAACTTTAAATTAAGAATGATTAAAATTCTCAACAACCCAACTTGCCCTTAAAGGCTTTAATTATTATAACTCTTAAATATAGTATTAAGTGAGATGTCACTTCATTCATCAGGTAATCTAATACCCAGATTCACTGAGCAAGAAACAAAGCTTAACTATACTCCTGTGATTAATTTACATGTGCAACTAAATTTACCTGGACTCAAAATAATCCCAAAAGTATTGAAATGATGATTAGGACTCGTCCTAAGCACTTCCTCAATATGATGGGATGTTTTAGAAGAGCAATTGAATGTAATTGTTCTTTGATGAAGAAAATCATCCTTAAACCAAACCAACAACCTATACGTCATAGGAGATGACTAGTTATAGGACAAGGATTTTGGTAGACAACCAAAACCTTTCCCTTAGCTTTACCTAGGTACTTGTTATAAGCATTTAAATTCCTTAACATGTGTTTTAAGTGCAGCTTGGAATGATGGGAAGACCCCCAAGGTACGCTTTTATTTTATTGTAATTTACTTACATGCACTGTACTTTACTTTTTCTTGCATGTAAAACAAGATTGTTGCATGAAAACCAAAACCTTTAGGATAGTCCCTGAACTGAAACCAAAACTACATTAAAAGTCATTGCAAGAAAAAATTCACCGCCACAACATTCCAAAATATAAAACAACTCAAAATTTAATCACAAACAGAACAACAAAACTACAATTGTAACAAAATTAAAACGTCTCGTTGAATCATCGGGAATACCTCGGATGATGTAACCCACGTGTTGCTAACGGGATTTCTCACGGTCTAAATGAAAGTGTGGAACTCATTCAGTTGAGTTTAGCAAATTCATCTAGACTAAGTGAATTCGATGAAAATAACGGTGCCGGGATGACGGAACCGTGGGATCTTAATCGGCTCTGTTTAAACAACTTTAAGATTTGTTTTATTTAAAATATTAAAAACACTTGGATTTTAAGTTTTTCTCTAAACCAAAACACTTCTCTCATCTCCTGATTTATGACTTCTAAAACTAAACCTCTCCAACAACAAGGAGCTTGGAGCATAGTGGGCAACACGGCCATCGTCATCCGTAAAACTTGAATCTACTTCAGCAAAACCTTTCTTAGAATTAAATAACCAAGCTATAGGATTTCGAGGTTGTTTGCCTAGTGCAACATAAATCCTCAATTCTTCGTTAAGCATTTGTATAATCATGTTATGCAAATTAAGCCCTAACAAGTCTTAGGACTCCGAGGTAGTCGTTTGATACGACATAAACCCTTCGAGGCTATTTGTGTGATTATGTCATACAAACATAAGTCCTAATTAATTAAAATTGGCAGGATTGCAACATTAAATAAACTCCTAAATTGAAGCCAAACAATAGGATAGTTTGGGCAGTTGCCAAGATTCTTCTTGGATCCTCAGCTTCTCCTACTTGTTTTCCTTTGGATTCTTGAAATAAACTAGTCTGAATTTGATCCATTCCCTTTTGAAATTTCCAAAATTCAATCCTTTGTAAACTTTAAACTTTGAAATTCTTGAGAGCAAAACCCCTTATTATTATCGAGAGTTTTCTTAAATGATTCTCGTCATTTAAGATGTAATTAACTATAGGGGCCCTTATAGGGAACTTTAAGAACCCAGGTAATATAAACCCTGCTTAATTTCTTTATATTAAGTGGGGGAACTTGTCGGCTTATAAAATTGGTTCGCAGACCAAACGGATGTCACAAATCTTCTAGTTTATTTAACTGAGCCCCATCATCGAGCATTGTGTCTATTCTTCGTAATAGATATACGGTTTGTGATGCGGTGCTCGTTTATATTAACTATTCGGGATGTGAGATCGGTTTGATTTCATATCTTAAAATTTTCAAACTTAAAGTTATTTTCAAAATTAAATGTTTCTTTCTAAAACTATATATATATTTAAATTAAATTTAAAATTTAAAATTCGCCGACAATTTCTGTAGGTGACCCCCTTTTTTAAAAATACAACACACTTAACCTAAAAATATGCCGACAACTTCTGGCGACTCTGCTGGGGACTAGTTCCTCTCTCCATTTTGATTAGATGGTTCTACTTTCATAAATCGGAAGTGTATCCAAGTCCCTAGTGGAGCAAACTACCATTCTTCCGTTAGAATACCCCGTTCATTTCTGTCTTGAACAAGTATAGCCAACTTCTCTCGGATTTAGGAGCCACTGTTTAAGCACCCCTAAACGGAGAGGTTCCGAGATCCTTTTACCTCTTTTCTGAGGTGGGGTGGACCCCCAATAGGTGTTAGCTTAGGAGCGGTCCTTCGAGTCGAGAAGTCTTGGATAAGACTTTCTCTTCCTTTCCAATTCTAAATCGGGCCCTTTACCTTTTCTATAACCTTTTTCCTTTAATCGTTTTGTTTCTAACAAACGAACCCACTAATAAACAACCTTCTAATAAACAATCTCTTTTAAAAATCACAAATACATTAAGATAAACGAAAATGTGTTCGAACTCTTTCTTTTTTGTCCTAAACTTTACGACGAAAGGAAGCATAATTCGGGACTGACATTCGAAATCTGCCCTGCAGAAAATGACTGCCCCAAAGTTAACCTTCTCCTTCACCAATGGAATGGACTTCGCCGTTTAAAAGGATGAGCTGCCCGACAATGGAATCATCCGTTTCGGACAAGGATTCGGCAACACAGATATCAAGTTCGCTGACGCCACTCTCTTCACACTAATGGACAAAGTGTCAGAAACTAAGAAACCCCTAATTGAGTTCAACCTGAAACCGACTCAGGAATTCCCTCCCCTACAAAAAGTTTCAGCTGAAAGAAGTACTACTATTCGTAGGAGGACTATTGTCTCTACCCCCACCAGTCTAGTCATCTCTGCACCTACCCCGACTTCTGCCAAACTGAAGGGGAAGGAAATCCAAGTCTGTGATAAACCTGTCACCGTGGAGGGTACAGATTTTGCTGCGATACTATTTTCGAAATTGGGTCTAGTTCGAGAGTTGCACCCCTAACTCAAACTCATAGGAGAAATAGAAGCAGAAAGATCGCCAAGATCGAGAAAGCCAAAGCTGCTGAAGTTGCCTTTCTAGAAGAAATTCTTGAGGAAAGAGAAGAACCGCCCGAGTATACACCTCTGTTGGAAGGAAGCAGGTTTCACCCTCTCTCTGTCGCATCAGATGAAGAGGATGTCCGTAGGATCGCCGCTGCATTACCCCGACCTGCGTACTACAGCAACTACAAAAGGAAAAGGGATAAGACTACGCCATTTGCTCGACTGCAAGGTGTGATAAAAAGATTAACAAAGAAAGAAAGATGCCCTGTGTCGAAAATCTTAAGAAGGATGGGACGGGTGCCAGCTAAATCCCATCTCGGACCGCGAATAGAGCATGTTGCTGCCATAGAGAAACCAAAGAAGAAGATAAAAGCCAGTTCACCAGTTGTTGTATCGGGTCTACAAATTAGGGAGGATACCACCTTCCAGCATATAGCCGACAGACCATCCGATCCTAGGCTTCCGGCTGCAAGAAGGATGGTATAGCGACCTACTACCGGCGAGCTAAGACCAAAACAATGTCCCGAGAAGAAAAGTCTCGTCAGGAGACTTGAATCAGAAGAAAGTGCTACAGCAATAAAGGGGACTCCCAGAAAGGAAGTTCAACAACCGTCACGTGACAAGTGCGAGACTGTGCGGAAAAGGCCACTAGAGGATGCCATGGACAAGTTAAGGACCGACATCTGATGGTTAGCAAAAAAAAGAGAAGAAAAACTAGAAGATGAAGTTGATTCATCAGAATTTATGAATGACGAGTATGCTGAAATCAACATGGTTGAGACGCGAGCATCATTAGCTTCGCAAGGTGCTCCGGCAGCTGTGGAAAGAGATGAACCGAAAGTGATGAGGGCACAACTTCGAGAAAGGATGATACAATTTCCCAGATGGCAAAGAGGATGGAAGTGATGGCTGCTGCCTTAGCCACTCTACAGAGTCACGTTCAGCATCAGAAAGAGACACCCCCAGAGATTATCCATATTGCAGATGAAGGAAAAGAGATCACATCTGTCAACGGAGACGAACAACCAAAGAAGGATTCTGCACAAAGCATGATTCCAGAAAAGGACATTAAAAACATGGTAGAACAGCAGGTGCGAGAAGCCCTAGCACAATCTAAGAGCGGAGCATCTATTCAGACGGGTAGACCTTACCCCGAAGAGTTCGATGCAGTCCAATACCCAAAAGGCTTCGTACCACCTCTGTTTAAGACTTTTGATGGAACGGGAAACCCCCAGTAGCATGTCGCACATTTTCTTGCTAGTTGCTGCAATGCCGGTGGGAGTGATGCTCTACTCTTCCGTTAGTTCGTCAGCAGTTTATCAGGGATTGCCTTCGACTGGTACGCAGAATTGTCGAACGGTTCAGTAAAGACCTTTTCAAAATTAGAGAATCTCTTCATTAAGAGGTTTGTCGGGGCTCAGCACCACATCACAATCGGTGATCTAGTGGTGGAGCAACAGAAGCCGAACGAGACTTTAGTGGATTACATACTTCGATGGAGGAATTTAAGCATGAAGAGTGAACCACAGCTTTAAGAACAACATGCAGTCGGCATCTTGCTCAAGAGTATCCATGGCCCGATAGCACTTCTCCTTAAAGTATTTACAATCAAGACTTTCGAGAAGTTGCTTAGCAAGGCCGGGAGATTGCAAGAAGAGGCAAAGCAGTTAAGTTTCGTGGACAAGACCGATAAGAAGAAAACCGTAAAGACATTTGAAAAGAAATCCAGAATCGTCGCGGCAGTAGATAAGGGCAAGCGATCAATGCGAGATACTGCCAGAACGACCACAGCCTAGTTATCAACCACCGCAACGGACTTACCAACAACCACCACAGATCTATCAGCAACCTCAACAGGGCTATCAGCAACCTCAGCAGGGCTATCAGCAACCTCGTCCGAGCTATCAGTCGCCTCAGCATTATGAACAACCGCCTCGTTCATCGCGTACCTTAAGAGAACTTCTAAATAGAGAATATATATTCAAAATTGAAGCAATAGCGAAGATGTTCCACAGTTTAATGAAGACACCGGATTTTCAGCTACCAGAGCCCAAGAGGCCGGAGGAAGTCAATAAGAAAGATCATCCGAACTATTGCCCTTACCACTGGATGCTCGGACACAAGATAAAGGATTGCGTCACTTTCACGAGTTGGCTTGATGACAATCTCCAAAAAGGGAACATAATGATCCCAAAGTAATACATGATGGAACCCCAGAAAGGAGGTTCCATCAATGTTATTTCAACGGATCCCATTGTTCCGATAGACCCGTACACAACCGATGATGGATGGAGTACTGTCTGGACAAAATCATCGAAGAAAATTTTAGATCACATCCAGATCGCTTCGGTACGCGCTTCAACTCAAAGTTTGAAACCTATCGAGCCGGCACTATCACTTGCAATTGAAGAACCGCCCCATAAGGAGGAGAAGATCGTGGAAGAAAGGAAGACCGAGGCTCCGAAGGGTAGACTAGGGGCTGCTTATCCTAGGATGGTTGTTTCTGATTCGGGGGAGAAATCCCTCGAACTCCCGACTCGTATGATTATCCGCTCGCCACTGGCGGGATCTTATAATGATAAGGGTTATGGCATTGGCTACGTTTTGACTGTTTCTAACGATTACGTAACTAGCGACAACCAGCTTAATCCGGATCTCGATTCTAATACAAATAACGATTCTCAAATCATACATAACCTCGATGACCACGACGAAGAAGATGTTCACAAAGGAGGCTACGAAAGCTCGACAAAAAACGAGTCCATTTGTGAATTCCGAGGAGCTCCGATCCCGATAGAATTAGAACCATCAGACACCAAAGCAACTTCAGAGGAGCCAAGTGTTCCGATTCAAGAGGGGACACCGGTAAATTTAGAAGAGATTACTGAAGTTAATTTAAGAAGCAGAAAAGTTCTACCTTCGAGAATGGGTCCAAAGGATAAAGGAAAGCAGGTGGTTGCTCAGGAAGAGTCAACCCCAGCAAAGGAACTGCCCATTTGGGAAGAAACCGAGGAACATGGTAATAAAGTGGACTACAACGTGCTAGCCCATCTTAGGAAGCTACAAGCCAAACTAAGCATATACGACACTCTGATCCTGTCAAAGGAGATGAGGGAGGCTCTGATCAAGGCTTTAATTGATCTAGAGATTTGTTTAGCTTAAATGGCTGGTAATTCCTTCGACGAGGTTTGCTCGTTAAGAAAGCAGCGAGGTGTTACCTTCACGGACAATGATCTATTACTGGGAACAGCTGATCACAACCGACCGTTATACATTTCAGTCACTATTGAAAAGTTTACGCTCTCTAGAGTGTTGGTTGATCCGGGAGCATCAATCAACATAATGAATCTTCGAACGCTAGCATATTTGGAAATTGATGCTCGTGACCTTGAAGCAGACAAGATGTTATTAAGAGGCTTCAATCAAAAAGGAGAAAGTGCTCTTGGATCAATAACACTACTAATGAAGACTGGTGATTTAGCAAAGACAACCGCAAAGTTCCATATAATTGATTTTGAGACATCATTCAACGCTTTACTGGGTCGGCCATGGATCCATGAAAACCGGATGGTACCGTCGTGTCTGCACCAGTGCATAAAGTATTACGAAGGAGGAGAGCAATGTATCAAAGGTGACTTGCAACCATTCTCCGTGCACGAAATTGGAATTCATGAAGATGCAGCCTACTATGCGCCTCCGAAGAAAACAATCTTTTCCAGAAATATCATACCAAATGAAGCAAAAGAAATTTGAGACGATGAAGAACCTGAAGTTCTAGTCCAACAGTTACTCTCCACTCCCTTACGGCGAGATGGTGAAGATTTCTCCAGAACTCGCACCCGAGGTCGAGGCCGGGGACGAGGACGTGGAAGAAACGTTGAAACAGTTGGACAGAAGAAACCAGTCATCGATGTTGATTGGGAGAACAGTTCCAAAGAAGAAAAAGAAATTGAGAAAGAAGCAGCGACAATAAGTCAGAAGGAACCACAATTCAAGATTTCTCTCGAAGATGAAAAGAATGAAGAATATAAATTAATGTACGAGAAGATTAACCATTATGTACATACTATGACCCTGACCCCGATCCATTCTAATAAGATCGAGGGTATGGTGGTCAAGGAAGTGCATGATGGTGGTGCTAAGCCAATCAAGTTCTACCGTGATGCTTCTTCTTCAAAAACTGAAAGTGATGTACAATTTGAAGATGTTACTTCTTCCGAATTAATGGAACTACCTTTTGAGTGGAACTCTCCCTGTGTTCAAAATTTAATTCAACGTTGTGTCTTACCTAGACGATGGACAAAAGGCCGATCACAACATTTTGAAAAATTATGGAATAATGTCAGTCGGCCTCCCAATTCAAAACATGGTCTCGGATTCGGCATAGTAGAATCAGTTGATGACATGGGATTTTGCTTGGTTGTCACTTGAGAACCTAATAAAGACTGCTTGGAAGCTTCAGAAGACCTCGAAGATCTACCAATCGGAGACGCTCTACCAGAATTCGAAGAATAAATCAAATCTACAATAGACGAGTTAACGAAAGTTAACTTAGTTACTAGCGAAGAGCCTAGGCCTACCTTTGTTAGCTCCTTACTCAATAAAGAAGACTCCGAAGACATAATCAAGCTATTAATGGAATTCAATGACTTTTTTTCTTGGAGTTAGGATGAAATGCCAGGATTAGCTCCAGAAGTCGCAGTTCACAGGCTAGGAGTGGATCCTACTTCCATTCCAGTCAGACAAGCTCCCAGAAGAATGCATCTAGAAATTGAGCAACAAGTAATAACCGAAGTTAAGAAGCTAATAGACGCTAAATTTGTCCGTGAAGAACAATACCCAACTTGGTTAGCCAACATGGTACCAGTCAGAAAGAAGAATGGTCAGATCAGAATCTGCGTGGATTTCAGAGATTTCAAAAAGGCATGTCCAAAGGATGAATTCCCATTACCAATTCCAGAACTGATGATCGAAATCGCTTCGACGCATGAAATCTTCTCATTTGTGGATGGATCGTCGGGATACAACCAGATAAAGATGACACCAGAAGATGAATTGCTTACAGACTTCAGAATGCTGATCGGGATATACTGCTACACAGTAATGCCGTTTGGATTAAAGAACGCAGGAGCAACTTATCAAAGAGCAATGACAATAATTTTTGATGATCTCATTCACAACCAAGTCGAGTGCTACGTGGATGATGTGGTCATCAAAAGTAAACTGAAGGAAGATCACCTGTATGATTTGAGAATTGTTTTCGAGCGACTAAGATAATTTAACCTTAAGATGAATCCCTTAAAATGTGCCTTCGGCGTCACCTCCGAGAAATACTTAGGATTTGTTGTCCGACACCGCGGGATTGAAATCGATCCGGAGAAGATTAAAGCTATTTTAGAAATGCCTCCTCCCAAAACTTTGAAACAACTACGATCCTTTCAAGGGAAGTTGGCATATCTTCAACGCTTTATCTCGAACTTGTCAGGTAGGTGTCAGCCCTTCTCGGCATTGGTTAAAAAGGACGCCAAATTCGTTTGGGAAGAAAAATGCCAGCGGGCCTTCGAGGACATTAAGCAATATTTAATGACACCTCCTGTCTTAGCAGCCCCAGTCTCGGGTAGACCATTGATACTTTATACCGCGGCTTTAGACGACTCCCTTGGAGCCTTGCTAGCCCAGGTCAATGACGAGGGAAAAGAAAACGCTCTCTACTACCTAAGCCGTCGTCTAATCCCGACGGAAGTAAAGTATCCTCCGATTGAGAAGCAATGTTTAGCCCTGATCTTCGCCGCTCAAAAGCTCAGGCATTACATGCTTTCTCATAAAGTCAACCTTATTTTGAGAGTTAATCTGTTGCAATACTTGATGACCCGACCGACGCTTTCTGGCAGACTTGCCAGGTGGTCGATGATACGATTGCAATTTGACATAACTTTTGTTCCTCTTAGCGTTGTAAAGGGACAAGTCCTAGCAGACTTCCTCACAGCACACCCTTTGCAGGCGGATTCGTCTCTCGACGACGATTTGCCTGATGAGCAGATAATGAGCCTAGAAGACCCTAATGATCGACGTTGGGAACTACACTTCGACGGTGCATCCTCAGCACAGAAGAACAAAGAATTACAAATGATAGTGCCCGGTAATGCAGGAATCGGACTAAGCTTTATAACACCGGAGCAGGGGATGTTAAGGCACTCCTACCACTTAACAGAACCGTGTACAAACAACGAAGCGGAATACAAAGCCCTCATAACAGGACTGGAATTAACCATTCAGATGGGAATAACGAACATCAACATCTACGGAGATTCTCAGTTGATCATTCAACAGGTCGCCGGACAGTACAGAATTTTAAAGCCAAGACTCGAGCAGTACTTTCAGTAAGCCATGAAATTGTTGGAACAAATTCCAAACGTAACAATCTACAAGATTCCCAGAAAAGAAAATGCTCTCGCCGATGCATTAGCCCGCCTTGCAAAAGAATTTGCCTGCTTGCAGGATGAGTCAGTTGAAATGTCAGTTTAGGGACGACAAGTCCTATCACAGCTCGACATGGATACAATACATAAATCAGAAAAAGCAGAAGGAACAATTGCAACAGTGATAGAAAATACGGAAGACTGGTGGCAGTCATTAATAGACTGCTTGCAAACAGGAAACCTGCTTGACGATAAGTCGTTAGCCCATCAAATCAAGAAACAAACTCTGTCTTACGCAATAATAAACAATACATTATACAGAAGGTCTTTTGATCAGATGTGGCTAAGATGCCTGAGCGGGTCCGAGGCTTCTGAAATCGTTAAAGAAGTACATTCGGGACTTTGTGGCGCTCATCAGTCGGGTCCAAAAATGAAAATGAAGATTAAAAGACTAGGGTACTACTGGCCCTCAATGATGACCGACTGTATGAAAGTTGCCAAAAGTTGTCACCAGTGCCAAGTGCATGGAGTGGTTCTACATCAACCTCCAAATGTGCTACATCCTACAATCGCATCGTGGCCATTTGAGTGTTGGGGCACAGATATAGTGGGTCCGATAGAACCGCCTTCTTCAAGGGGACATCGCTTCATTCTTGCAGCTACAAACTACTTTTCGAAATGGGCAGAAGCTATACCACTCAGAGAAGTGAAGGCACACCACGTGCTACAGTTTTTCAAGAACCAAGTCGTCTAACGTTTTGGGGTACCGCACAGGATCATTTTCGATAATGGGTATGCATTCAAAAGTACAAAGATCAATAATTTTGTCAGAAGACACAGGATCGATTGGAGATACTCAACGATCTACTGCCCAAGAGCAAACGACTTAGCTGAGGCTTTTAATAAAACTCTCGTTCAAATTTTAAAGAAAATTTTGGACGACAACAAGAGAAATTGGCACGAGAAGTTGTTAGAAGCCTTATGGGCCTACAGAAAGACTTTTAGGACTCCGATTCAGTCTACGCCTTAAGCTTTAGTGTACGGGTCCGAGGCCGTCTTGCCCCTGGAAGTTCAGCTTCCGTCACTCCGAATTGCAGTTGCAGAAAAGATCACTACTGTCGGCATTATTTTTAGGTTATGAGTTTTATTTTGAAAAGAGGTCGCCTACAGAAATTGCCGGCGTATTTTTAATTTAAATAAATAATTTGAAAAGTAATATTTGATTTTGAAAATAATTTTAAGTTTAAAAGTTTTAGGATATGAAATCAAACTGATCTCACATCCCAAATAGTTTATATAAACGAGCACCGCACTACAAACCGTGTATCTATCCCGAAGAATGGACACACTGTTTGATGATGGGGCTCGATTAAATAAACTAGGAGATTTGTGACATCCGTTTGGTCTGCGAACCAATTTTATAAGCCGACAAATTCCCCTGCTTAATATGAAAACATTAAACAGGGTTTATATTACTCGGGTTCTTAAAGTTCCCTATAAGGGCAAGCCCCTATAGTTAATTACATCTTAAGTGACGGGAATCACCTAATAAAACTCTCGATAATAATCAATAATTCTGCTCTCTAGAATTTCAAAGTTTAAGTTTTCAAAGAATTGAATTTTTGAATCTCAATGGGGAATGGATCAAATTTGGAACATTTTATTTTAGGAATTCAAAGGAAGAAAAGTAGGAGAAATTACGGATTCGAAGTGAACTTCGATAATCTCCCGACTATCCTATTGTTTGGCTTGGATTTAGGAAAGTCCTAATGTTTATCTAATGTTTTAATCTTGCCAATTTTAATTAATTAGGGCTTATATTTATATGATAGAATCATACAAACGACTCGGAAGATATGAGGGTTTATGTCGTATCGGACGACTACCTCGGAAATCCTAAGACCGGGTAGGGCTTAATTTGCAATGCAAATGCCTAACGAAGAGTTGAGGATTTATGTTGCACTAGGCAAACTACCTCGAAGTCCTACGGCTTTGTTGTTTAATTCTAGGAAAGTTTCGTTGAAGTGGGTTCAAGTTTCTGCCGACGTCGATGGCCGTGCCGCCCACCATGCTCCGAGCTCCTTGTTGTTGCGGAGGTTTAGTTTTAGAAGTCATAAATCGGGAGATGAGAGAAGTGTTTGGTTTAGAGGAATCTTAATTTCCAAGTGTTCTTTATGTTTTAATTAAAACGGATCTTAAAGTTGATTAAACGGAACCGATTAAGATCCCACGGTTCCGTCATCCCGGCACCGTTATTTTCATCGAATTCACTTAGTCCGGATGAATTTGCTAAACTCAACTAAATGAGTTCCGCACTTTCATTTAGACCGTGGGAAATCCCGTTAGCAACACGTGGGTTACATCATCCGAGGTATTCCCGATCATTCAATGAGACGTTTTAATTTAATTGTAATTGTAGTTTTGTGTTCTGTTTGTGATTAAATTTTGAGTTGTCTTATATTTTGAAATGTTGTGGAGGTGAATTTTATCTTGTAGTGTCTTTTAATTTAGTTATGGTTTCAGTTTTGGTTTCTGTCCTAAAGGTGTAGGTTTTCATGCAACTCGTTGTTTAACATGCAAGAAAAGTAAAGTGCATTTGCAATAAAATAAATTGCAGGAAAGTGAATTATGATAAAATAAAAGCGTACCTGGAGGGTCTTCCCGTCATCCCAAGCTGCACTTAAAACACAGTTAGAATATTTAAGCAAGTTCTTAGGTAAAGCTAAGGTAAGGGTTATGGTTTTCTACCATGTTCATAATCCTATAGCTAGTCATTTCCTATGACGTCTAGGTTCTTTGTGTTTTTGGTTTGAAGACGATTTTCTTCATCAAAGAACAACTAAGTTCAATTGTTCTTATAAATATCCTATCATATTGAGGAAGTGCTTAAGAAGAATCTTAAACATCTTTTCAATATTTCTAGGATTGTTTTAAGTCCAAATGAATTTAATTATGTAAATGAATCGATCATCCGAGGTTTTCAAGTTTTGTTAACTCGCTCGATGAACTAGGATGTTTGAATATCCTTATAAGTGAAGTGTCACTTCATTTGATATTCCATTTAGGAGTTATGATAATAAAAGCTCCTAAGGGCAAAATAGTATTTAATAGTTTGTGATTCAAATTTAAGTTCAAATTAATGATTTAAGTTTGGAATAGTGTTCAAATTATTTTAGGTTCATGTCTTAAGTGATGTTATTTAATTTAACTTAATTTATTTTGATTTAATTTAATTCAATTTAATTCAATTTGATTTGATTTAATTTAATTCAATTTAGCTTGATTTGATTTAATTTTTAATTTAATTTAATTTAATTTAATTTAATTTAATTTAATTTAATTTAATTTAAATTTAGTTTATTTAATTTAATTTAATTTATTTATTTAATTTAATTTAATTTAATTTAATTCAATTTAATTTAATTTATTTAATTTAATTTAATTTAATTTAATTTAATTCAACTTTTAGTCTAAATTTAATTTAATATAATTTTGATTTAATTTACTTAATTTAATTTGATTTTTAATTTAATTTAATTTAATTTTAATTGAAATTTTTGAAAGAGTTTAATGATTTAATTTTAGTTTAATGATTAAGTCTTTTAATATTTTAAGTTTGAGTTATCATTTTAATTAAGAGTTGAATATTAATGAGATGATTAATTTAGGGATTTTTAAATTAAAGAATAAATCTCTTCCTAATAATATCCCTATTTTAATAATTCCAATTTTGTTATTCTTCCAAATTTAATCAATTATTTAATTAAAGTTTAATCATTTTAAATTGCTTAATGGGTTTCTACCCTTCAATTATTAAATTTCAATCATCCAAATCAGATTAGGATCAAATATTTTACTTGTTAATTTTTTATTAAACCTAAAGTTTTAATTAAGGGTTAAAATTTAATTACCATTTTGCCCTTTAAGCTTAATAATTTTATAACTCACTAAATTGAACTCAAATGAACTTGAAATTTTTATGTGACTTCACTCATATGTCAATAAAGACATGAGAGGAGAAAATGTGATTTTTCTGTATTTAATTTATTTATATAATTATTTTTAGTAGAAAATAGAGATTTTCAAGGAAAATTTGATAACATGACCAAGGGAAAGTTTCTGTCCTTAAGAAAATTAGGGGACATTCCTAATGACCAGAGGACCACTTGAACTAATTTTGGTGATTTTTTGAATTATATTATTTTTATTATAATTATTTTAAGTTTTAGAGTGTTAATTAATTTAAAAATAAAATAAATGTTGAAAAATGAATTTTATAATTTTTAAAATTCTCTCTGATATCAAGGATTCTAGAGAACTAAATTTTACAATTTTCTGATTTTTCTTTGATTTATTATAATTATTTTAGTGAAAATGCTAGAAAATACATTTTTTTAATTTTAAAATTATCCTAGAGCTTTAAAAATTAATATCTCACTAAATAAGCCTGAGAAAAATATGGGGTTTGTTCCTAAGTGATTAAAATTCAAAATGTGACATTTTAGTGAATTTTATTATTTTTGTGATTTTTATTATTTTTTAATTATTAAAAATATTAAAATAATATTAAAAATTAACTTTTTTAGAAAATTGAAATTTTAATTTTCTTAAACTCCCCTGATATCAGAGAGAATCCAAAACTAATTTGGTGAATTTTTGAAAGATATTTTGAAAGTTATGAATTTTTAAAGTTTAAAATGACTAAGTGGCTTAATCAACCCAATTAGTGGGGCTAACCAAGTCCAATTGACCTCAAATTTTTATGGTGGGTTCCTCTGATCCTAAAGGTCAGTGGAGAATTGATTTCAAGTCAATTTGATCTATGGTTAACTCTAATTAATTAGAGTCCTATTTTGGGTGTTTAAGCCAATTAGGGTTAATTTGAGTGAATTAACTCAAATCCTATTTTTCGTAGGGTTCACTGGTCATAAGGAACATCACCAAATTTTCCTAGAATTTATTACACAACATGCTATTTATCGGAATTAAAATACTCAAAACAGTGACATGAATTTGAAAAATCAAAAACTCTTCATAGGGATAGCCTCTGACTTTGGAAAATTCAGGGAATGTTCCCAAATTCAGAGGCTTCAAAAGCCCTATGGTCTCATGCCATGGTGAATTGTATGAATGCATGGAGAATTAAATGTATGCAGAGAGTAAATAAATTACTAAAAATAAAATACTTGATGAAATTAAATGATTTCTTTTCCACATTATTCTCCTCTCGTTCACCGAGCAAGAGGGTATTTTTCTTTTATTTTTCCGATTTTTCTACACAAAGTTATGAATTTTCCAAGTTTAGTGGAATTAAATAAATAGAAAATACCCCTAATTTTCTACTTATCCACGCGGCGCCGCCGCATCCTTAGCCTCTCCGAAGCGGTACGTGTCGCGCTGTGATTGGGCGCCACCATCTGAGTCAGCCGTCCCGGGACCCGCAGTTCACGTAACGTTCTCTGGTCCGGCGCAATCTGATCCGTCCGCTCGATACACGCGCGATCCAACGGCTCCTGGTCATCATCTACGACTGGTGTGCACCCGTGACCGTCAACCTTCTAACCCTAATTTCTCACTCGATTCTCAATGGATTTTCGTGTTCTTATGCTCTATGGATTCGTCTTGAAGAGACGAACACATCCATACGGTAAACATGCATTGAAATTTACTCAAATGAAATGGAGAATCTCTATAAGCTCGGGAAGAAGAATGAGTTCATACCTTTGCTCAGAGAAGTGAAGCTTCGATCTGAGAGTTGTTGCACCTTTGATTGGATCCTAACAAGCTCCAGATGAAGTCTCCTGGTCCGGTGAATTGTCTAGGTTGGACTTCGACCACAGCTCGATCACAAAGCTCGGAGTCTGGAGCAACCGGGTGGCTCGGAGATGGGGCTTTTTCTCGTGGACACCTTCCCTTGGTCCGGTGAAGGTGTAGAACCAATCGATTTGGGGATTGGTCCACCGTGGAGAAGTGTCCTGGTTTTGGGTGGAATTTCAACTCTGAAATTGAGCTCACAGAGAAGAAATGGCAGGGGGATCTCACTGGGGATGAAGTGCTCTGTGTATGGGGAGGAGTCTGGAACAATTTTGGCAGAGTTTTGGCAAGGTTTGTGCAACTCTCCTTTCATGGCCGTGAGGGGGTGGTGTTTAAATAGGCATGGCTGGAGGCTCTCCCGGGGGGTTTAATGGTTGGGATCACTGCTTAGGTCAAGGGAAGAACGGCCATGCTATCCATTTGGGTTGGGACAAGTCAGCAATGGAGAATTTCAATGTTGAATCACATGTGAGCTTTCGGCCATGGTGTTTTCCTGCGATCGGGGTGGCCGTAGGCGGCAAGGGTCACCCTCGTGGTCGAGTGGGTCGTAGCTGGGTGTTTGTGCAAGCAATCGGCAATGGCCAAGTGTAAAGGAGATGGCTTGGAATGGAATGGGGAAGAGGCCATTTTGGCTAGGTTTGGGTCAACCCATCCTTTTGGGCTAGGTGCACCACCCAAGGTCCGGTCTTGGGCCGAAAAGAGTCACTTGGGTCAGCTGCCATGTAGTGGTGAAGTCTCCATCCATGGTGAGGCGGCTAAGCATGGTTTAGTGTGTGACATGCTTAAGGTAAAAAAAGGTTTAAGAAGGATTAGGAAAGGCCCCCTCTTCTTGCCATAAATGGACTAATGACAAGTCAAAGCCCTCATGGCTTCATGTGGCTTGAGGATGGCTTGTTCATGGCTCCATTTGGCTTGGGAAAAGGGTTGACTTGTTTCATGAAAAGGGTTTTAGGAATTTTTTTTGGTAATTTGATGGAAATTTGTATGGAACTTGATTTGGAATAATTTGATGATGGATTTAGGACTTAGGTATTGAGTTTAATTGAAAGTATGATGAGGGGAAATGTCATATGGGCTTTGGGACCAATTTTGGGCCTTTGGATGTGGTAAAGGATGGGCTTTTAAAATGGTTTAGGAAAGTGGGCTTTGAATTTTAAAATGGATTTTGGGATGAAATTTTGGTAAAGGCTTGGGCCAAATAATTGTTGAGTTTGGTTTAGGGATGCTTCATGAGTGGTTTGAAACATGTTTGAGGTGATTTGGGTTTGAATTGGGTTGGATATGGGCCTTTTTGGTAAAGAGGCTAAGGTGGGCCAAAATGGGTTACCATGGGCCAAAGTTGGGCTAGAGTTGAAATTGATGTAAAATTAATGTTGGGAAATGTTTATGGGAGTGTTTCAAAGAGGTTTTGGCTTTGGTTAGGTTTTGATTTTGGGATTTGGGCTCATTTGGGCTAGGTTTAGGTTTAGGTCAAAATTGGGCTTTTTGATTTTGGGTTGAATTTGAGTGGGGTTTGGGTCTAAATTTTGGGCAAATCATGTTAGTGTTTTGTTTATGGGGATGTTAAGGAAGGTTTGGAAAAGATTTGGGGTTAATTGGAGTTGAATTGGGTGAGTTTGGGTTAGGTTTGGGTCATAGGTCCAAATTGGGCTTTAAGGCCAAAAGTGAAATTGGATCCCAATGCCACTCAAATTGGGCTTGGATTGGGTCTAGATTGGTGTTGGGGATGTTGAATTGAAGTTTAGAATTGAATTGGACCAAAATTGGGGTCAATTGGGTAGATTTAGTTTGACATTGGGTTTACTTTGGGTTAAAATGGGTCAAATTGAGGGTTTTGATAAAAGTGGGGTAAATTGACAAAATTGGCCCATGGTGTAGTTGAACAAAATGAAATTGGGAATATTTGGGATTTTTTGGAATTTTCTGGGAATTTTCTGAATTTTTGGATTTTTGGGTCAAGAGGGGTATTTTGGGTATTTGGAGGGTATTGGGGGTATTTTGGAATTTTTGGCATTTTTGGTTATGGATGATCAATTTAAGTGATGTGGAAATGTTTGGGATTGATTTTGGAGAATTTTGGGTAATTTGGAAATTTTTGAGAAATTTGGGTAATTTCAAAGGCATTTGGTAGGTTAGACGGGGTGTAGGGTCCCGGGGTCAAAAATCGAAAATTTGGAAAATTGAAGATCGGGTGGATGTAAGTGGAATAAAACCATTTTGGTTGAGCCATGAAGCCATATCAAGCCCACATGAGCCATGAAGGGACTCATTTGAGGCATTCACTATGTTGTTCCTAACCCTCTTAGCCAAGGGCTTAGTGGTTAAGGACCATCCATGCGAATCACCTACATGAGTCGTGAAGTCAAGTTGGGTATGGGTGTATTTTCGGGAGGTGCATGGAAGTGTAGTGTATGAGTGTAGTGTGTGTGTAAGTCAGCCCTTTCACTCGCACCGAGCCACCTGTGTCGATCCTAAGGCCAAAGAGTCCTATGGAACTCATCCTTTAAACTTCCACACTCGATTTCAACCCTCTAGGTGATTAGGGGTCTATAGTCAAGTTTGTGGAGTTTGCAGGGAGTTTAGAAGTGGTTTGAAATTCTAGGTGGTGGGTCTCAATTCTAGTCCTCTAAGATAGTCAAAGGAAAAGCCTAAGGCTAGATCCTAAGTACTAAAGAGAAGAAGAGAAGACCTCATCAAAAATGAGGTCAACAAATGGACCCCCAATAGGTGTGGTGAGCTGACAGAGCACACCGCGCGTATTGGTGTTGACCGAAACGATCAACAAAACCAACACAGATGTCCAAGTAACAAACTTAGGACGAAGTAGAAGAGTTTCCGCTGGGGAGTGTCAAGTATATCTCTAAGAATGGAGATTCTTGAACTCTCGCTGGGGAAAGGAAAAGGAGGTAAAATCCAAATCACATGATCTGGGAGAATTTCGATTTAGATTTTATTTTGTTTCATGTTCAAGTCATGATGTGTGAGTTTAGATTTTGAGTTTTCATTTAAATCGAAGTTTTGTTAAGATTAATTTTGAAGGGATTTGATTTGAAATGAAAATTGGAATTTTGAAGTTTTAGATGTAACATCTTCAACCCCAAAAGAAGATCAAATTGATTGGATTGGGTCATTGCAATGAGGAAAGATCTCAGAGTAATGTGGTATTGGATGTAAAATCCTTAACCTCAAGAGTTTGAATTTGATGTATTTCAGTGCAGTAGGAAAAGAATCCTAAAGCAGTGCGGTCTTGGATGTAAAATCCTCGACCCAAGAGTTTGATTTGATGTATTTCAGGTGCGATAGGAAAAGAATCCTAAAGCGATAGCAGTTTTGGATGTAAAATCCTCGACCCAAAAGTTTGAATTTGATGTATTTCAAGTGCAATAGGAAAAGAATCCTAAAGCAAGTGCAGTCTTGGATGTAAAATCCTCGACCCAAAAGTTTGAATCTGATGTATTTCAAAGTGCAATAGGAAAAGAATCCTAAAGCAAGTGCAGTCTTGGATGTAAAATCCTCGACCCAAAAGTTTGAATTTGATGTATTTCAAGGCAATAGGAAAAGAATCCTAAAGCAAAGGCAGTCTTGGATGTAAAATCCTCGACCCAAAAGTTCGAATTTGATGTATTTCAAGGTGCAATAGGAAAAGAATCCTAAAGCAATGCGGTCTTGGATGTAAAATCCTCGACCCAAAAGTTTGAATTTGATGTATTTCAGATGCAATAGAAAAGAATCCTAAAGCGGTACGGTCTTGGATGTAAAATCCTCGACCCAAAAGTTTGAATTTGATGTATTTCAAAGTGCAATAGGAAAAGAATCCTAAAGCGATGCAAGTCTTGGATGTAAAATCCTCGACCCAAAAGTTTGAATTTGATGTATTTCAGATGCAATAGGAAAAGAATCCTAAAGCAGAGGCAGTCTTGGATGTAAAATCCTCGACCCAAAAGTTTGAATTTGATGTATTTCAAGTGCAATAGGAAAAGAATCCTAAAGCAATGCGAGTCTTGGATGTAAAATCCTCGACCCAAAAGTTTGAATCGATGTATTTCAAGGTGCAATAGAAAAGAATCCTAAAGCAATGCGAGTCTTGGATGTAAAATCCTCGACCCAAAAGTTCGAATTTGATGTATTTCGGTGCAATAGAAAAGAATCCTAAAGCGATGCGAGTCTTGGATGTAAAATCCTCGACCCAAGAGTTTGATTTGATGTATTTCAGTGCAATAGGAAAAGAATCCTAAAGCAGTGCGGTCTTGGATGTAAAATCCTCGACCCAAAAGTTTGAATTTGATGTATTTCAGTGCAATAGGAAGAGAATCCTAAAGCAGTGCAGTCTTGGATGTAAAATCCTCGACCAAAAAGTTTGAATTTGATGGAGGTTTGATGTGAGATCCGGAAAGATCGAATTTGAGATTTGATAGAGATTCGGAATCTGGAAAGATTGAATTTGAGATTTGATAGAGATTTGGAATCTGGAAAGATTGAATTTGAGGTTTGAAATTTGGAAAGATTGAACTTAAAATTTGGAAGGATGAGTTTGAACTCGGTTGAAATTTATTTAAGATTTGATTTGAAATTTGGAAGAACACATTTGAAATTTGATTGAGAATTTGATTTAACATTTATGTTGATTTTGTTTATCTTTTAATGATTCAAATTTTATTTTATCGTTTGTTTAATGTTCATGTGGATTTGGTGTTCATCATTTTTTTAGAGATTTTTTTTTAGGAAAGTCTTCTTTTATTCTTTATTTTTTTATTCCTTTTCCGTTCTTTGTTCGAAGTTCATTTAACTTTAACGGCGTTTCCCAATCAATTTGCACAAAAGAGGTGAAGGCCAAAAATGTGACATGGTCACTTTCATTCCAATCATGTAGAAGATACATCATACATCTTGATCTGGAATATATTTCATACAATCCATGTAAACTCAAAACGGACTGTGTATGATCTTTGTTGATCCATCTAAAGAAGCATCTGTCAAAAATCCATGTCTGAATAGTGGGGTACATGGTCAATAACATCACCTTCCAAGCCATCCTCGGCAAGGATGTCGTATGGATGTACATCGGAGGTGTGATATTTTCCATGTAACTCACGAGCTCGTAAGGCCGGAGGCTCTCTAGCTCCGGTCCGGCCGGAAATGGTAAGGTGTCTTTCTCGTCGTCCATCCTCCCGAACGTAACCGAGATCCGCTTCACTCGGTACTCCGGTATGCAATGCTTGGTGATATCCGCTCCGTTACCCTTCGGCATCATGACGGAACCTACCGGTAGTGGTATCTTCATCGGCCCTCGGAACTCACCTGGGCTCGCTATCCGGAGGTCGGATCCGAACATGATGTTACACTCGCTCGGGAAAGAGATCGTGCGGAAGGTCCGACAAAGTCATGGTGATCTATGTGCGGGGGTATACGATCACCCCGCTTGTAGATGTTGATAATGCAGCTATTGGGTATGCAATCCGTCGGCAGTACTCTCCATGTTATCAATCTCTTTACCATTCTCTTGATGACTAATGGCATCGGATCCACTTGCCCATGACGGAGTATTCCCGGCGGGTTTCCTTCCTGTCCTCGGCAAAGTTGTAACAAGCATCCACATTGTATTGTGATTCTTCCTTTCCCCGGCATCCATCTCCGGGGTTCCGAGTATGTGTTTTCCTCAGGCGGCTCGCTCGGCCCATTCTTTTCAAATCCCGGATGCAATCCACGATTCTGTCGTTGTTCATACTCTGAGAATACGTCCGTATGTAGCTCGAGGCCTTCCAGTATATTGATTCTTCTGCCTCTAATTCTCTCGAAGTATTCAAAGGTTTTCTTTTCAACATTCTGCATTCTCTCCAGCTCGTATTCTGGAATGATCTGCAGATGGCGAGGCCTGGTGACATATTGTGGGATGTAAGGTTCGATCCCTTCACGTTCTCCCCGCATACCTCGGCTCCTCGGGGATGATGTCCGTCGAGACATCCCCCGGGTTGCTTCGCAACAAGGTCATGCGTCATTGGTGGTTCTATTCGGTGGCGTGGTAGCCTTCTTTCTTCCGGTCTTTGTGAGATTTCTCCGGTTCTTTCCGTCATCCTAGGAGCCGGCCTCCTCTCTTCGAGTTCCCGGTGAACCGGTGTCCCCGAAGTGTATGCACCGACATTAGCAATCTGTCTCATCGCGCTGGTCCGCAGCCTAGTTTTGTTAACATCTTACGGATACGGCGATTCTTATTTCTTCGTTGCGTAGTCGTGAGAGTAGTTCTCCGAACTTCTTGAATCTCTCGCGGGCGCGGCGGCGACAAGTCCGCCTTCCGCCGTAGCGACTACGGACTTCATTTTCTTATCTTCTTCAAGGTTTGTCTTTCTTCTCTTGTTGTCTGGATTGGTGGCTTGGGCCACCCACTTTCATCACTCGTATGTCCAGCAGTTCTTCTCGGTCAACCGGGACCCGGTCACTTTCCTCGTATCGTAGGCTCGCCGGTGCGAAATCCGAGTCAATCTCGATTATCGCTCCATCCTTCACCCTCTTCTCGTCGAGTGCAAGGCTTACGCCGTTCTTAAAGTTCAAGACCAACCGCCCGCTCGACATTTCCCCGCGAAAAGACAAGGAAAAGGATCGGAGGTCGTACTAAGAACAAGAACATTAAGAAAATGTTTATTAAAGATATCTTGCTTTATTATCATTCTTATATTTTTAAACTTAACAGGAATAAAGTGGGATAAGATCAGGTAAGAGATTTTGATTTGGAAAAGAAAACAAGGAAAATTTCATTATCAGGATTTTATTTATTTTAGCACATTTTTATTTTTTGGGTTCGGACCCAGTCATAAGCAATCACTTCACCCGTGCTTCTAGGGATGGAAAGTTCATTCCTTCGAAACATCAGGTAGCGTAATACTTTTTCAAGTATCGTCCATTGATCGGAAGCATATGTCGTTCTCCCCGGCAATTCACTAGCCGGTAGGAACCTCCCGAGTATACCGCTTCAACCACAAACGGTCCTTCCCAAGTGGGTTCAAATTTTCCCCTATCTTGCGGTGTGCAAGAATAGGTCTTTTGAGAACGAGAACTAAATCACCAACTTTGAAGGTTCTTGGGCGGACTCGGTCCGTCATGGGCTTGAACCATCTTAGCTTGGTATAGTTCTAAATTCTGTTGCGCTGCAAGTCTTTTCCCTTCTAGGCTTTCTAATTCTTCGAGTCGTAATTTGGCGTTTTCTTCGTTGTGATTTTATTTGCAACTCGCAATTCCGAGTGAAGGAAGCTCGAACCTCTAAGGGTAACACTCGCCTCGGACCCATACACCGGAGCGTAAGGTGTAGCTTGCGTAGGAGTTCGAAGGTTGTCCGGTAGGCCCATAAGGCTTCTAACAACTTCTCGTGCCAATTTCTCTTATTATCGTCCAAGGTTTTCTTTAAGATTTGAACGAGAGTTTTATTAAAAGCCTCGGCGAGGCCGTTCGCTCTTGGGTAGTAAATTGTTGAGTATCGCCGGCCGATTCCGTGTCTCCCGACAAAATTGTTGATTTGCGTGCTTCGAATGCCGACCCATTATCCGAGATGATCTCGCGCGGCACCCCGAAACGGTAAACAACTTGGTTCTTGAAAAATTGTAGTACGTGATGTGCTTTCACTTCTCTAAGTGGAACTGCCTCTGCCCACTTGGAAAAGTAATCTGTAGCCGCAAGAATGAAGCGATGTCCTTTTGAAGACGGTGGTTCTATTGGACCCACTATATCTGTGCCCCAACATTCAAATGGCCACGATGCAATTGTCGGATGTAGCACATTTGGAGGTTGGTGTAGAACCACTCCGTGCACTTGGCACTGATGACAGCTCTTGGCGATTTTCATGCGGTCGGTCATCATCGAGGGCCGGTAGTACCCTAGTCTTTTAATTTTCATTTTCATCTTTGGAACCGACCGGTGAGCGCCACGGAGTCCCGAATGCACCTCTTTAACAATTTCACGGGCCTCGGACCCGCTTAGGCACCTTAGCCACATTTGATCAAAAGACCTTCGTATAATGTGTTGTTTACTAATGCGTAGGACGTAGTTCTTTTCCGATCCGATGGGCTAACGACCTATCATCTAGTAGTTTTCCTGTTTGCGGGTAATCTATTAATGGCCGTCGCCAATCTTCCGTGTTTTACGTCACTCGTTGCAATCGATCCTTTTTCCTTTCTCGATTTGTGTATCGTGTCTATGTCAAGCCGTGATAGGACTCGACGTCCGTGAACCGACACTTCCATCGATTCATCTTGCAAACGAGCAAATTCTTTTGCGAGACGAGCTAGCGCATCCGCCAAAGCATTTTCTTTTCAGGAATTTTGTAAATTGTCACATTCGGAATTTGCTCCAACAATTTGTATGGCATACCTGGAAGTATTGCTCGAGTCTTGGTTTTAAAATTCTGTACTGTCCGGCGATCTGTTGAATGATCAACTGTGAATCCCCGTAGATGTTGATGTCTGTTATCCCCATTTGAATAGTTAATTCCAGTCCTGTTATGAGGGCTTCGTATTATGCTTCGTTGTTTGTACACGGCTCTGTCAAGTGGTAGGAGTATCTTAACATCCCCCGCTCCGGTGTTATAAAGATTAGTCCGATTCCTGCCTTACCGGGCACTATCACTTGCGATTCTTCGTCTTTATGTGCTCGAAGATGCTCCGTCGAAATATAATTCCCAACGTCGATCATCAAGGTCTTCTAGGTTCATTATTTGTTCATCCGGCAAGTCGTCATTGAGAGGCGATTCGCCGACGAAGGGTGTCGTCGCGAGGAAGTCTGCTAGGACTTGTCCCTTTACGGCACGAAGAGGCACGAAAGTTATATCAAATTGCAATAATATCATCGACCATCCGGCAAGTCCGCCGGAAAGCGTTGGGCGGGTCATCGAGTATTGCAATGGATTAAACTTCGAGATCAGGTTGACCTTATGAGAAAGCATGTAATGCCTGAGCTTTTGAGCGGCGAAGATCAGGGCCAAACAATGCTTTTCAATTGCGGGATACCTTATTTCCGTCGGCAGTAAACGACGACTTAAGTAATAAAGAGCATTTTCTTTACCCTCATCATTGACCTGGGCTAACAGGGCTCCGAGAGAGTCGTCTAAAGCCGCGGTATAAAGTATTAGCGGTCTACCTGAGACTGGGGCTGCTAAAACAGGAGGTGTCATTAAGTATTGTTTAATGTCCTCGAAGGCCTTCTGGCATTTCTCTTCCCAAATAAATTTGGCGTCCTTTTTAACTAGTGCCGAGAAAGGCTGACACCTACCTGACAGGTTTGAGATAAAGCGTCGAAGATATGCCAACTTCCCTTGAAAAGATCGTAGTTGTTTTAAGGTTACGGGAGGTGGCATTTCTAAGATAGCTTTAATCTTCTCCGGGTCGATTTCAATTCCACGATGTCGGACAACGAATCCTAAGAATTTCCGGAGGTGACGCCGAAGGCGCATTTTAAGGGATTCATCTTAAGGTTAAATTGTCTTAATCGTTCGAAAACAATTCTCAAATCATACAAGTGGTTGTCCTTTACTTTGCTTTTGATGACCACATCGTCCACGTAGCATTCGACTTGATTATGGATGAGATCATCAAAAATTCTTGTCATTGCTCTCCGGTAGGTTGCTCCTGCGTTCTTCAATCCGAATGGCATCACCGTGTAGCAAAATACTCCGATCGGCGCTCCGAATGCCGTAAGCTTTTCATCTTCCGGAGCCATTTTTATCCGGTTGTATCCCGAAGATCCATCCATGAATGAGAATATTTCATGTGTTGAAGCAATGTCGATCATCAATTCCGGGATCGGTAGAGGAATTCATCTTTCGGACATGCTTTGTTTAAATCTCCGAAATCCACACAAATTCCGATCCGACCATTCTTCTTCCCGATCGGTACCACGTTGGCTAACCAAGTCGGGTATTGTTCTTCACGGACAAATTTAGCGTCTATTAGCTTTTTAACTTCGATTATGACTTGTTGTTCGATTTCTAGACGCATTCTTCTGGGACCTTGTCTGACTGGGATAGAAGTAGGGTCCACTCCTAGTTTATGGACTGCGACCTCTGGAGCTAAACCTGGCATCTCTTCTTAGCTCCAAGAAAAACAGTCTTTGAATTCCATTAATAACTTGATTATTTCTTCAGAGTCTTCTTTATTGAGTAAAGAGCTAACAAAGGTAGGTCTAGGCTCTTTGCTAGTACCTAAGTTAACTTCTATTAACTCATCTATTGTAGATTTGATTTCCTCTTCGAATTCTGGTGGAGCATCTCCAATTTGTAAATCTTCGAGCTCTTCTGTAGTTTCCATGCAGTTTCCATTAGACTCGCAGGTGACAACCAAGCAAAATTCAGTATCGTCAACTGATCCTACTGTGCCGAATCCGAGACCATGTTTTGAGTTAGGTGGACGACCGGAGTTATTCCATAAATTTTCAAAACGTTGTGATTGACCTTTTGTCCACTGTCGAGGTAAGAAACCACGCTGAATTAAATTTTGAACACATGGAGAGTACCACTCAAAAGGCAATTCCATTAATTCTGATGAAGTAGCATCTTCAAGTTGTACATTAATTTCAGTTTTGGAGGAAGGAGCACCACGGTAGAATTTGATGGGCTTTGCACCACCGCTACGTACCTCTTTGACCTCCATACCCTCGATCTTATTAGAATGGATCGGGGTCAGGGTCATAGTATGTACATAGTGGTTAATCTTCTCGTACATCGATTTATATTCTTCGTTTCTTTCATCTTCGAGAGGGATTCCGAATTGCGGCTTCTTCCGACTTATTGTCGCTGCTTCTTGTTTGATTTCTTTTTCTTCTTCGAACTATCTTCCCGATTGACATTGATGGTCGGTTTCCTCCGTCCAATCGTCCTAACGTCTCTACCACGACCTCGTCCCCGGCCTCGACCTCGGATGCGAGTTGTGGAGAAACCTTCACCATCTCGCCGTAAGGGAGTGGTGAGTGACCTGTTGGACTAGAACTTCGGGTTCTTCGTTGTCCCGAACTTTCTTTGCTTCATTTGTTATAGTATCTCCGGAGAAGATCGTTTTCTTAGGTGGTCCATAATAAGTCGCATCTTCATGGATTCCGATTTCATGTATGGAGAATGGTTGTAAGTCACCTTTAATACACTCGTTCCCCTCCATCGTAGTATTTAATGCATTGATGTAGAGATGATGGTACCATCTCGTTTTCATGTATCCATGGTCGGCCCGATAGAGCGTTGAATGACGTTTCGAATCAATTATGTGAAATTTCGCGGTTGTCTTTGCTAAATCACCGGTCTTCATTAGCAGTGTTATTGATCCGAGGGCTCTTTCTCCTTTCTGGTTGAATCCTCTTAATAACATTTTGTCCGCCTCGAGCTCGCGAGCATCAATTTCTAAGTATGCCAGCGTTCGCGATTCATTATATTGATTGATGCTCCTGGATCCACCAATACTCTGGAGAGTGTGAATTTTCCGATTAGTAATCGAAATGTACAACGGTCGGTTGTGGTCTCGTCGTTCCAAGTAGTAAGTCGTCGTCCGTGAAGGTAACACCTCGTCGTTCCTTTAACGAGCAAACCTCATCTAAGGACTCTCCGGCCATTTGAGCTAAGCAAATTTCGGATCAAGTAAGGCCTTGATCGAGCTTCTCTCATCTCCTTTGATAAGATGAGAGCGTCATGGATGCTTAGTTTGGTCGGTAGTTTCCTAAGATGGGCTAAGCACATCGTAGTCCACTTTATTTTCATGTGTCTCTGCTTCTTCTCGAATGGGTATTTCTTCTGCCGGGGTTGGTTCTTCCCGAACAACCACACGCTTCCCTTTGTCTTTTGGACCCATTCTCGGAGGTAGAACTTTTCCACTCCTTAAGTTGACTTCTGTAATTTCTTCTGAATATATTGTTGAGCTTGCCGGTGTCTCTTCTTGAATCGGAATGACAGGCTCTTCCGGATTAGCTTCAGAGTCTGAAGGCTCTAACTCTATCGTGACTGGAGCTCCTCGAAACTCGCAAATAGATTCGTTGCTTGTTGAACTCTCGTAGCCTCCTTGATGGATGTCTTCTTCGTTATTTTGCTTGTCGAGATCGTGTATGATTTGAGAATTGTCGTTGGTATCGAAATCGATATCCGGATTACCGTTAGTTACGTAATCGTTAGACACAGTCAAAACGTAGCCAACGCCATCACCCTTATCATTATATGATCCCACCGAAGTGAGCAGATAATCATACAGAGTCAGGGGTTCGAGGGATTTTTCCCCCGAATCGGAAACAACTATCCTAGGATAAGCAGCCCCTAGTCTAGCCTTAGGTGCCTCGGTCTTCTCTTCTTCGTCAATTTTCTTCTTCTCTTCAATCGTCTCCTGTTGAGGTGGTTCTTCTATCGCAAGTGATAAGTACCGGCCAACAGGTTTCAAACTCGAATTGAAGCTCGCACCGAAGCGGTCCGGATGTCGTCTAAAATCTTTTCGAAGACTTCGTCCAAGCGGTAGTCCATCCATCGTCAGTCGTATAGGGATCTATCGGAATGATGGGATCAGTCGAGATAACATTGACGGAACCTCCTTTCTGGGGTTCCTTCATGTACTCCTTCGGGATCGTTATATTCCCTTTCCGAAGGTTGTCATTGAGCCAACTTTTGAAGGTAATGCAATCTTCTATTTTGTGCCCAAGCATACGAGTGGTAAGGGCAAAAGTTGGGATCACCTTTCTTGTTGACCTCTTCGGTCTTTTAGGCTCCGGCGAGTGGAAATCCGGAGTCTTCATCGGACTACGGAACATTTTCGGCACTGCTTCATTCTTGAACGGATATTCTCTGCTCAAAAGCTCTCTTAATGTACGTTGCGGACGAGGTGGTTGTTCATACTGCGGAGATGACTGATAGCTGGGCCGGGGTTGCTGGTAATTCTGTTGTGGTTGCTGCGGCCGTTCTGGTGGTATTTGCATCGGTTGCTTGCCTTTGTCAACTGCTGCAACGATCCCGGATTTCTTTTCAAAAGTCTTTACAGGCTTTTGTTTATCCGTCTTGTCGACGAAACTTAATTGCTTCGCCTCTTCTTGCAAGCTTCCGGCCTTGCTTAACAACTTCTCGAAAGTCTTAATAGTGAATCCCTTGAGGAGAAGTGCTATCGGGCCGTGAATGCTTTTAAGTAAAATGCCGACTACGTGTTGTTCTTGTAACTGTGGTTCACACTTCATGCTTAGGTTCCTCCATCGAAGTATGTAATCTACCAAAGTTTCATTCGGCTTCTGCTTTTCTACCACTAAATCACCTATAGTGATGTGGTGCTGAGCTCCGGCAAATCGCTTGATGAAGAGGTTTTCTAGTTCTGAGAATGTTTTCACCGAACCGTTTGGTAATTCTGCATACCAGTCGAAGGCGATTCCTGACAGACTGCTGACGAACTGTCGGAAGAGTAATGCATCGCTCCCGCCGGCATTGCAACAACTGGCACGAAAGTGTGCCACATGCTGTCGGGGGTTCCCAGTTCCGTCGAAGGTCTTGAACAGAGGTGGTACGAAGCCTTTCGGGTATTGGACAGCGTCGAATTCTTCGGGGTAAGGTCTACCCATCCGAATGGATGTTCCGCTCTTTGATTGTGCTAAGGCTTCTCGCACCTGCTGTTCTACCAAGTTCTTGATATCCTTTTCAGGAATCATACTTTGTGTTGTATCCTTTTTCAGCTGATCATCCCCATCGACGGATGTAATCTCCTTTCCTCCATCTACAATGTGAATGACCTCTGGGGGTGTCTCTCATGTGGTTGTACTTGACTGCGGAGAGTGGCCGAGCTACGGCCATCTCTTCCATCCTCTTCGCCATTTGAGCGATCGTATCATCTTTCTCCCGAAGCCGCCTTCTCATCGCTTCGGCTCCTCTCTTTCGCGGCCGCAGGAGCACCTTGCGAAGCCGATGAAGCTCGTGTCTCAACCATGTTGATTTCGCGTATTCGTCGTCCATGAATTCCGATGAATCAATCTCGTCTCCGAACTTTTCTTCTCTTTCTTTTGCTAATCGTCGGATATCGGTTCTCAACTTTTCCATGGCATCTTCTAGCGGGGCCTTCGTGTGTCTTCGTGGTTGTCGTGTGATAGGCTGCCGGTCCCCTTCTCACGAGTCCCCTTCATCGCGGTAGCACTTTCTTCGCATTCATGTCTCCTGGCGAGACTTTCTTTCTCGAGCCGTCTGTTTCAATCTCAATCGCCCAGTAGTGGGACGCCATACCATCCTTCGGAAGCGGAAGGTCCAGGACCGGATGGTCCGTCCGGCCAAATGTCGGAAGGTGGTATCCTCCCTAATTTATAATCCTGAGACGACAACGGGCGGACTAGCCTTCATTCTTTTACTTGGCTTTTCTGTCATGATGGCGGGTTCTACTCGGGGCCCAAGACGGGATTTGACTTTGGAAAATTCAGGGAATGTTCCCAAATTCAGAGGCTTCAAAAGCCCTATGGTCTCATGCCATGGTGAATTGTATGAATGCATGGAGAATTAAATGTATGCAGAGAGTAAATAAATTACTAAAAATAAAATACTTGATGAAATTAAATGATTTCTTTTCCACATTATTCTCCTCTCGTTCACCGAGAAAGAGGGTATTTTTCTTTTATTTTTCTGATTTTTCTACACAAAGTTATGAATTTTCCAAGTTTAGGGAATTAAATAAATAGAAAATACCCCTAATTTTCTACTTATCCACGCGGCGCCAGCGCATCCTTAGCCTCTCCGAAGCGGTACGTGTCGCGCTGTGATTGGGCGCCGCCATCTGAGTCGCCCGTCCCGGGACCCGCAGTTCACGTAACGTTCTCTGGTCCGGCGCAATCTGATCCGTCCGCTCGATACACGCGCGATCCAACGGCTCCTGGTCATCGTCTACGACTGGTGTGCACCCGTGACCGTCAACCTTCTAACCCTAATTTCTCACTCGATTCTCAATGGATTTTCGTGTTCTTATGCTCTATGGATTCATCTTGAAGAGACGAACACATCCATACGATAAACATGCATTGAAATTTACTCAAATGAAATGGAGAATCTCTATAAGCTCGGGAAGAAGAATGAGTTCATACCTTTGCTCAGAGAAGTGAAGCTTCGATCTGAGAGTTGTTGCACCTTCGATTGGATCCTAGCAAGCTCCAGATGAAGTCTCCTGGTCTGGTGAATTGTCTAGGTTGGACTTCGACCACAGCTCGATCACAAAGCTTGGAGTCCGGAGCAACCGGGTGGCCCGGAGATGGGGCTTTTGTTGGTGGACACCTTCCCTGGTCCGGTGAAGGTGTAGAACCAATCAATTTGGGGATTGGTCCATCGTGGAGAAGTGTCCTGGTTTTGGGTGGAATTTCAACTCTGAAATCGAGCTCACGAGAGAAGAAATGGCGAGGGGATCTCACCTGGGGATGAAGTGCTCGTGTATGGGGAGGAGTACTGGAACAATTTTGCGCGAGTTTTGGCAAGGTTTGTGCAACTCTCCTTTCATGGCCGTGAGGGGGTGGTGTTTAAATAGGCATGGCTGGAGGCTCTCCCAGGGGGGTTTAATGGTTGGGATCAGCTGCTTAGGTCAAGGGAAGAACAGCCATGCTATCCATTTGGGTTGGGACAAGTCAGCAATGGAGAATTTCAATGTTGGCTCACATGTGAGCTTTCGGCCATGGTGTTTTCCGGCGACTGGGGTGGCTGGCCGGCAGGCAAGGGTCACCCTCAGGGTCAGGTGGGTCAGGGCTGGGTGTTTGTGCAAGCAATTGGCAATGGCCAAGTGTAAAGGAGATGGCTTGGAATGGAATGGGGAAGAGGCCATTTTGGCTAGGTTTGGGTCAACCCATCCTTTTGGGCTAGGTGCACTACCCAAGGTCTGGTCTTGGGCTGAAAAGAGTCACTTGGGTCAGCTGCCATGTAGTGGTGAAGTCTCCATCCATGGTGAGGTGGCTAAGCATGGTTTAGTGTGTGACATGCTTAAGGTAAAAAAAGGTTTAAGAAGGATTAGGAAAGGGCCCCCTCTTCTTGCCATAAATGGACTAATGACAAGTCAAAGCCCTCATGGCTTCATGTGGCTTGAGGATGGCTTGTTCATGGCTCCATTTGGCTTGGGAAAAGGGTTGACCTGTTTCATGAAAAGGGTTTTAGGAATTTTTTTTGGTAATTTGATGGAAATTTGTATGGAACTTGATTTGGAATGATTTGATGATGGATTTAGGACTTAGGTATTGAGTTTAATTGAAAGTATGATGAGGGGAAATGTCATATGGGCTTTGGGACCAATTTTGGGCCTTTGGATGTGGTAAAGGATGGGCTTTTAAATGGTTTAGGAAAGTGGGCTTTGAATTTTAAAATGGATTTTGGGATGAAATTTTGGTAAAGGCTTGGGCCAAATAATTGTTGAGTTTGGTTTAGGGATGCTTCATGAGTGGTTTGAAACAAGTTTGAGGTGATTTGGGTTTGAATTGGGTTGGATATGGGCCTTTTTGGTAAAGAGGCTAAGGTGGGCCAAAATGGGTTACCATGGGCCAAAGTTGGGCTAGAGTTGAAATTGATGTAATATTAATGTTGGGAAATGTTTATGGGAGTGTTTCAAAGAGGTTTTGGCTTTGGTTAGGTTTCGATTTTGGGATTTGGGCTCATTTGGGCTAGGTTTAGGTTTAGGTCAAAATTGGGCTTTTTGATTTTGGGTTGAATTTGAGTGGGGTTTGGGTCTAAATTTTGGGCAAATCATGTTAGTTTTTTGTTTATGGGGATGTTAAGGAAGGTTTGGAAAAGATTTGGGGTTAATTGGAGTTGAATTGGGTGAGTTTGGGTTAGGTTTGGGTCATAGGTCCAAATTGGGCTTTAAGGCCAAAAGTGAAATTGGATCCCAATGCCACTCAAATCGGGCTTGGATTGGGTCTAGATTGGTGTTGGGGATGTTGAATTGAAGTTTAGAATTGAATTGGACCAAAATTGGGGTCAATTGGGTAGATTTGGTTTGACATTGGGTTTACTTTGGGTTAAAATGGGTCAAATTGGGGGTTTTGATAAAAGTGGGGTAAATTGACAAAATTGGCCCATGGTGTAGTTGAACAAAATGAAATTGGGAATATTTGGGATTTTCTGGAATTTTCTGGGAATTTTCTGAATTTTTGGATTTTTGGGTCAAGAGGGGTATTTTGGGTATTTGGAGGGTATTGGGGGGTATTTTGGAATTTTTGGCATTTTTGGTTATGGATGATCAATTTAAGTGATGTGGAAATGTTTGGGATTGATTTTGGAGAATTTTGGGTAATTTGGAAATTTTTGAGAAATTTGGGTAATTTCAAAGGCATTTGGTAGGTTAGGCGGGGTGTAGGGTCCCGGGGGTCAAAAATTGAAAATTTGGAAAATTGAAGATTGGGTGGATGTAAGTGGAATAAAACCATTTTGGTTGAGCCATGAAGCCATATCAAGCCCACATGAGCCATGAAGGGACTCATTTGAGGCATTCACTATGTTGTTCCTAACCCTCTTAGCCAAGGGCTTAGGGGTTAAGGACCATCCATGTGAATCACCTACATGAGTCGGAAGTCAAGTTGGGTATGGGTGTATTTTCAGGAGGTGCATGGAAGTGTAGTGTATGAGTGTAGTGTGTGTGTAAGTCGGCCCTTTCACTGGACCGAGGCCACCTGAGTCGGTCCTAAGGCCAAAGAGTCCTATAGGAACTCATCCTTTAAACTTCCACACTCGATTTCAACCCTCTAGGTGATTAGGGGTCTATAGTCAAGTTTGTGGAGTTTGCGGGGAGTTTAGAAGTGGTTTGAAATTCTAGGTGGTGGGTCTCAATTCTAGTCCTCTAAGATAGTCAAAGGAAAAGCCTAAGGCTAGATCCTAAGTACTAAAGAGAAGAAGAGAAGACCTCATCAAAAATGAGGTCAACAACTACAGAAGAAAATGCCAGACTACGACTGGAAGAATTAGAAAACTTGGAAGGGAAAAGACTTTCCGCGCAGCAGAATTTGGAACTGTATCAGGCCAAGATGATTCAAGCCTATGATAAATTGGTCCGTCCAAGGACATTCAAAGTCGGTGACTTGGTTTTGGTTCTCAGAAGACCTATTCTTACACATCGCAAGATAGGTGGTAAATTTGAACCAACATGGGAAGGGTCGTTCGTGGTCGAGACAGTCTACTCGGGAGGTTCCTACCAACTGGTGAATTGCCGTGGAGAACGACCCATGCTTCCAATCAATGGATGGTATTTAAAGAAGTATTATGCAACCTGATGTTTCAAAGGGTGGCCTCTAAAGTAAAATCTTATCCCTAGAAACACGGGTGAAGTAATCACTTTGTGACTGGGTCCGAACCCAAAACAAAATAAAATGGATGATAAAAAAAATCTCATCAACAAAAATGTTAAAAAGAAAATATGGGAAATCGTAATAATAAAATGTCAATCTTTCCTTTTAAATCCATTCATTCCTGATATTTTCATATCTCTTCCTACTTCCTTTAAATTTAAAAAAAGTGAATAAGAATTTTTAAGTGTTTTTCTTATTGTTCTTGTTTTTAGTACAGCCCCTGATCCTTTCCTTATTTTTTCGTAGGGAAATGTCAAACGGGCGGTTGGTTCTAAACTTTAGAAATGGCGTGAGTCTAGCACTTGATGAAAAGTGGGTGAGGGATGGATCAGTGATAGAGATTGACTCAGACTTCACACCAGCCGGCTTACAATACGAAGAAAACGATTGGATCCCAGTTGATCGAGAAGAACTTCACAGCGAGACAGTGATGAAAATGGGTGGCCCGAGCCACCAATCCAGCAACAAGAAAAGAAAAGCAAACACCGCGCACGCAACCGGAGAAGATAAGAAAGTTAAGTCCGTGGTTGCCTTAGCAGAGGGTAGGCTTGTCAGCGCCGCGCCCGCAAAAATTTAAGGAGTACGAAGAGCTACTCTCACTACTACCCAGCGAAGAAATAAGAATCGTCGCATTCGCAAAATGTTGACCAAGTTAGCAGAAGATCAATATAAACAGACAGTGGATACCGTTAGTGGAAATGCTCCAAGGAGACCGGTTCGTCAGGAACCAGAAAAAAGAAAGACAACTCCAAGAAAGTCGGAACAGATAAAAGAAATACCAAGAAAAGCAGAAATAGAGTCAGTAACTCAACGCCGAGCAAATGTACCGGATCTGAAAAGTCTTGTTGCGAAAGCAACCCCGGAGGATGTCCCTACAGAGACTATCCCCGAGGAGCCGAGACATGCAGAAGAATGTGCTGGGGTTGAGCCATACATCCCGCAGTATGTTACTAGACACCGAGGACTTCAGATAATCCCGGAATACGAGCTGGAGAAAATGTAACTAGTTGAGAAGAAAACCTTTGAATACTTTGAAAGAATTGGAAACAAGATGGTCAACATTTTAGAAGGTCTCGAGCTGCATATAGATGTATTCTTATATTACGAGCAACAACAAATTGTAGACTGTATCCACAAGTTACAGAAAATGGGCCGAGCTGGCCGCCTGAGAGAAAAGACCTATCAGAACCCCGAAGATGGATGCCAGGAAAAGGAAGAGTTACAATCCAATGCGGATGTTACTACAATTTTACCATAGACGTAAAAGGAAATCCACCGAGGATACTCCGTCACGGTGAGGTGGATCCGATGCCAAGAATCATTAAGAGAATGGTGAAAAGGATGATAACATGGAGGGTATTGCTGCGGATCGCATACCCAACAGTTCGCATTATTAACATCTACATGGAAGGCGACTGCATACCTCCACATATAGACCATCATGACTTTGTTAGACCCCTCTGCACAGTGTCATTCGTCAACCAGTGCAACATCATGTTCGGATCTAACCTTCGAATTGCAGGCCCCGGTGAGTTCCGAGGGCCGGTGGAGATACCACTACCGGTAGGTTCCGTCCTGGTGTTTAAAGGAATCGGAGCAGAAGTTGCGAAGCATTGCATTCCAGGAGTGCCTGTGGAGAGGATCTCAGTTACGTTTAGAAGAATGGACGACAGAAAAATGTCTTACCACTTTCAGCCAGATCCAGAATTGGAGAGTCTCCAGCCCTACGAGCTGTGAGTTACATGGGAAATAGAACACCTCCAATGCACATCCATGCAACATTCCTGCCAAGGGTGGCTTGGAAGGTGATGTTGTTGCCCATGTTTCTTACTTTCAGACATGGATTTTTGACAGACGCTTTTAGATGGATTAACAAGAATCTTACACAATCCGTTTTGGATTTACATGGATTATATGAGACATTAAATTTCCGAGGAAAATGTCATCATGATTAGATCAAGTTGTATGATGTATTTTCAGCAAGTTGGAATGAAAACTACTACGTCACATTTTGCCTTCACCACTTTTTGTGCAAATTGACTGGGAAACGCCATTAGAGTTAAATGAACTTTGAACGAAGAACAGAAAAGAAAAGAAAATAAATGAGAACTTTTCCTAAAAATCTGAATATTAAAATGAACTTCAAATTCACATGAACACTAAGTAAACAAAAAAAAATAAAAATAAATAAATAAATAAATAAAATGGGATCATTAAAGGAAAAACAAAACGAATCTAAATCTCAAATTGAATTCTTATCTGAATTCTCTGATTCGAACCTTTCAGTTCTTCTCTCAATCAAAATTTGTTTGAAACTCTTTTGAAATTTGAATATTCTCTTCGACTTGTCGTTAAGTCAAGTCTTTTCAGCTTGGTACGCTTACCAATTCCTTTCAGTTCTCTTTCCTCTGTGTTGTAGAGGATCGACTAGTTCTGTTGACACGGAGCCAGGAACTTTGTTCGATTTGGTTCTGATGGCATAAGACTGGGTCCCTCTTCATACAGATAAATTCCCGAGACTGGTACCAAATTCCAGTTTTCTTCCTTTGAGGTCAGTACCAAATTCTGACTCTCTTTCGAATTGATACCAAATTTCAATTCTAAATTTTCGAGACTGGTACCAAATTCCAGTTCTCTCCTTTCGAGGTCGGTACCAAATTCCGACTCTCTTTCGAATTGATACCAAATTTCAATTCTAAATTCCCGTGACTGGTACCAAATTCCAGTTCTCTTCCTTCGAGGTCGGTACCAAATTCTAACTCTCTTTCGAATTGATACCTAAATTTCAATTCTAAATTTCTGACACTGGTACCAAATTCCAGTTCTCTTCATTCGAGGTCGGTACCAAATTCCGACTCTCTTTCGAATTGATACCTAAATTTCAATTCTAAATTTCCGAGACTGTTACCAAATTACAGTTCTCTTCCTTCGAGGTCGGTGCCAAATTCCGTCTCTCATTCGAATTGATACCTAAATTTCAATTCTAAATTCCTGAGACTGGTACTAAATTCCAGTTCTCTTCCCTCGAGGTCGGAACCAAATTCCGACTCTCTTTCAAATTGATACCAAATTTCAATTCTAAATTCCAGAGACTGGTACCAAATTCCAGTTCTCTTCCTTCGAGGTCGGTACCAAATTCCGACTCTCATTCAAATTGATATCGAATTCCAATTCTAAATTTTCGAGACTGGTACCAAATTCCAGTTCTCTTCCTTCGAGGTCGGAACCAGATTCTGAATCTCATTCGAATTGATACCTAAATTTCGATTCACGACTTTCGAGACTGGTACCTAAATTCCAGTTCTCTCCTTTCAAGGTCGGTACCAAATTCTGACTCTCTTTCCGAGATCGATACCTAAATTTCGATTCTCTTTCAGGATTGATACTTAAATTTCAAATCTCACTCTCTCGAGATCAGTACCTAAATTCTGATTCTCATCCCTTTTTCCGTCGATACTTAAACTCTGATTCTCACTCCAAGGCTGGTACCTAAATTCCAGTTCTCTTCACAATCCTGAGGTTGAAACCTAGGTTTCAATTCTCATTTCAAATCCAAATTTCAAATTAAAAATTTCCTTAAATTGATTTTAAATTAAAACTTCAATCAAAATTGAAACTCAAAACAAATCGAAATCTAAACTCACACATTGAAACTTGAAATTTAAAAGTAAAATGAAATCAAAATCGAATTCCCTGCATCTTGTGATTTGGAGTTCACCTCCTTTTCCATTCCCAGATGAGAGTTCGTGAATCTCCAGTCTTGGAAATATACCCGATACTCCCCGACGGAAATTCTTCTACTTCGTCCTATGTTTTTCACTTGGACATCTGTGTTGGTCTTGTTGATCTCTTCGGTCAACGCCAATACGCGCGGTGTGCTTGGTTAGCACACCACACCTATTGGGTGTCCATTTGTTGACCTCAATTTTGGTGAGGTCTTTTGCTTCTCTCTTTAGTACTTAGGATCTAGCCTTAGGCTTTTTCTTTAACTAATCTTAGAGGACTAGAAATAGAACACACCATTTAGAAATTCAAACTACTTCTTAACTCCCTGCAAACCCCACAAGCTTGAATGTAGACCCCTAATCACCTAGAGGGTTGAAATCAAATGTGGAGGTTTAAAGGATGAGTCCCCTATAGGACTTTTTGGCCTTAGGAATACCCTGGATGGCCTGGTCTGGTGAGGTTTGACTTGCACATACACTACACTCTCAAACACATTCCAAATCCTAAAATCAAACTCTCACCCAACTTGACTTCCTGACTCATATAGGTAATTCATATGTATGGTTCTTAACCTCTAAGCCCCTGGCTAAGAGGGTTAGGAACAAAATAGTGAATGCCTCAAATGAGTCCTCTCATGGCTCATATGGGCTTGATATGGCTTCATGGCTCAACCAAAGTGATTCCATTTCACTCAAACTTGATCAATCTTCATTTTTCCAAAATTTCAATATTTGACCCCAGGGCCCTACACCGGCCAAACCAATCAAATGCCCTTGAAATTACCCAAAATTTGCAAATTTGCCTAAATTACCCAAACTTCCTCAAAATCAGTCCGAAACATTTCTCTCCACTCAAATTGATCACCCATAACCAAATATACAAAAAAATTCCAAAAATACCTCCTAATACCCCCCAATACCCTTCAAATACCCAAAATGCCCTTCGTAACCAAAAAAATCTATAAATTCCAAAAATTCCCAGAAAATTTCAAAAAGTCTCAAATATTCCGAATTTCATTTTGTTCAACTACATCATAAGCCAATTTTACCAATTTAATCCACTTTTACTAAAATCCCCAATTTGACCCATTTTTAACCCATGTGAACCCAATGTCAAACCAAATCAACCCAATTGACCTCAATTTTGATCCAATTCAATTCTAAACTTCAATTAAATATCCCTAATATCAATTTAAATCAAATCCAAGCCCAATTTGGTTAACATTTGGACCCAATTCCAATTTGAAGCTTAAAGCCCAATTTTGGCCCTTGACCAAAACTTAGCCCAAACCAACCCAATTCAACTCCAATTGGCCCCAAATATTTTCTAAAACCTTCCCAATATCCCTACAAACAAAACACGAACTAGATTTTCCCTAAATTTGAACCTAAACTCCACCCAAACCTAACCCAAAACCAAAATCCCTATTTTGTGCCTAAACCCACCATAAACCCAAATGGGCCCAAATCTCAAAATCAAAGCCCAACCAAAGTTGAAAATTCTTTGTGACATTCCCATAAACATTTCTCAACATTAATTTTACATCAAATCTAACCTTAGCCGAACCTTAGCCCAAGTTAGCCCAATTTGACCCACTTTAGTCCCTTTACCAAAAAGCTCAAATTAAATCTAATTCCACTCTAAATGATACCAAATCTTTCCTAAAATGTTCATGACACATCCCTAAGATAAACCCAACATTTATTTGGCCCAACTGCTTACCAAATTTTTAACCAAAAGTTCATTTCCAAATCTAAAAGCCCACTCCCTTAAAGCATTTAAAAGCCTACTTCCACCAAATCTTTAAAGCACAAAACCCATTCCAAAGCCCACATGAAATTTCCCCTCATCACCCCTTTGATTTAAATCAATCCCTAAAGTTCTAAATGATCATCAAATTATTCCAATCTTGGCCTCATGAAAATCTCCCTTAAAATCATCAAAAATGCCAATATCCTTCTTCATGCAAATGACTTGACTTTTCCAAAGCCAAATGAAGCCACAATGGAGTTATTCACAAGCCATATGAAGCCATGATAGCTTGGCCTTGTCATCAATCCATTTATGGCAAGAGAGGGGAGCCCTTTAATGATTCCTTTAAAGTTGATTAAACATTCCCATGATTCCCATAACCTGTGCTTAAACTTAATTGTACTTGGATTGTGACTTGACCCCACTAATCAAGCTGACCCAAGTGACTTTCTCTTCAGTCCAAATCAGCCTTGGGTGGTGCACTCAACCCAAACCCATGACTTGATCCAATTGAACCTAAAATGACCCCCTCACTATACCACTTAAAGCCAAGCTCTTTACACATGGCCAACCTCCATTGCTTGCACTAAATTCAAACCCTGACCTCACTGACCCTGAGGGTGACCCATGCCTGGCCGGCCAGCCACCACGATCACTCGAAAACACCATGGCCGAGAGCACCCATTTGATTTAAAAAATTCAAACTCACTAGCTGAGCTGTCCCAACTCAATTGGACTATATGGTTGTTCTCCCCTTGACCAAGGCAGCTGATCCCAAGCCCTAACTCCCCCTGGGAGGCCCTCCAGCCATGCCTATTTAAACCCACCACCTTCTCGGCCAAACAAGGTGATGAACCAGAGCTTAACAAAACTCTGCCAAAATTACTCCAGGACCCTCTCCTAACCTAGAGCAATTGATCCCCAGTGTCCTTTTGCCCTAATCCCCATTAACAGAGCTCAATTTCTCAGTCAAAAATCCACCCAAAAACCAGGACAACTCTGAAACCTCCACCAAAATCAAATTAAACTCACCCACACCTGCATAGGACCAAGAGAAGGAGTTCCCTAGTGGAAGCCCCCTCATCAGGACAGCCATTCTCTCTATCGGCCAAGCTTTGAAATTGGGCTTGGTGGAAGTTGTACCTAAGCAATTCCCCAGAGCTAGAGACTTCATATGGAGCCTCCTTGGGTGCAATCAAAGGTGCCACAACTCTCTAATTGAAGCTTCACTTCTCAGAGCCAAGGTATAGACCTCTCCTCCCTCTCGAGCTTCCAGTGATTCTCTATTTTGATTGGATTAATTTCATAGCATGTAAATTGTATGGATGTGTTCTTCTCTTCTAGATGAATCCATAGAGCACAAGAACATGAAAATCCACTTAGAAATGAGAGAGTTCTTAGGGTTTTCGTGTGAACAGTCACGGATGCACACCAGTCGTAGACGATGACCAGGCACCGTCTGATCAAGCGTGTATCGAGTGGACGGTCCAGATTGTGCCGGATCGAATGACGTTACATGAACTGCGGGCCCCGGAGTACTGAGTCAGATAGCGGTCGAATGGGAGCGCGATGCGTGGGCTTTCGGAGCTGTCGAGGATGAGTCGGCGCCGCGTGGATAAGTAGAAAAATATGGATGTTTTGATTTATTTAAATACCCAGAACTTAGAAAATCCATATCTTTGTGTAGAAAAATCATAAAAATAAACTAAAAATACCCTCTTGCTCAGTGAACAGAGGAGAATAATGTGGAAAAATAATTGAGTTAGTTTGATGAGTATTTTATTTTTAATTAATTATTTACTCATTTCAATATTTTAATTCTCCATTTGCATAAACAATTTACCATGACATGAGACCATAGGGCTTTTGAAGCCTCTGATCTTGGGAACATTCCCTGAATGCTTCAAGGTCAGAGGCCATCTCTATGACAAGTTATTTATTTTCTAAGTTTATATGCCTGTTTTTGTATTTTAATTCCAATAATCAGCATGTTGATCAATAAAATCTAGAAAAATTTGGGGAAGTTTCTTAGGAATAGAGGACCGTAGGATAATTATGTTTTGAGTTAATTCATTAAGAATAACCCTAATTGGCCTAATTACTCAAAATCGATCTTTAATTAATTAGGGTTAACCACAGATCAAAAGAAATTCTAAACAATTCTCTACTGATCTTTAGGATCAGAGGGACCTCACATAAAAATTTGGAATCAATTGGAAATGTTTAACCCCACTAAATAGATTAATTAAGTCACAAGACCAAAATTTTACTTTAAAAATTCATAACTCCAAAATTACAATTTAAAAATTCACAAAATTAGATTTGGGGCTTCTCTGATATTAGGGGAGTCTTATAAAATTAAAATTAAAATTTTCTAAAAATCTTCATTTTCCACCATATTTTAATATTTTAAATAATTAAAAAATAATAAAAATCACAAAAATATTAAAAATCTTAAAAATGTTATATTTTGAATCTTAATCACTTAGGAACAAACCAAATATTTTTCCCAAGTCTCAAAGTAAAGATATTGAATTTTAAATGCTTAAAACAATTTTTGAATTAAAAAATAAATTTTCCAACCTTTTCACTAAATTAATTCTAGTAAATCAAAGGAAAATCAGAAAATTATAAAATTTTTTTCTCTAAACTCCTTGAGTTATAGAAACTTAAGAAAAATATAATACTTAATTTTCAACCTTTATTTTATTTTATAATTAATTAACACTCTAAAACACAAAATAATTATAATAAATAAAATATAATTCAAAAAATCACCAAAATTGGTCCAAGCGGTTTTCTAGTCATTAGGGACATGCCATATTTTTCTCAAGGACAGAAACCTTACCTTGGTCATGTTGTTGAATTTCCATTGAAAATCCCTATTTTTCATTAAAATAATTATATAAATTAAATTATATTCAGAAAAATCACATATTCTCCTCTAATGTCTTAATTGACATATGAGTGAAGTGAAATAAAAATTTTAAGTTCATTTGAGTTCAATTTAGTGAGTTATGAAATAAATAAGTCTAAAGGGGCATAAAGGTAATTAAAGGATTTTAACCCTAATTAATATTTAGGTTTAATGAAGGGGAGGGTAAAATATTTGATTTTAAAATTTTCATTAGAAGATTGAAACCTAGAGAATTAAGGGGTAGAAAACCATTAATCATCTTGAAAAAATTTAAAGTAAACCTTAATTAATTAAACAATTTTAATTTTGTAAGAATAAGTTAAAATTTGGATCATTAAAATGGGGATATAATTTAGAGAGACTATAATAACTTAAACTAAAATCCCTAAATGAATCACTTTAATAATTTTTAACTTTTAATTAAATTTAAAGTGATAATTGAAGTTAATAATTAAATAATTAAAAGGAAAGTGAACCTTAATTAAATTAAAACTTAAAACAATAAACAACTTGATAATTAAATTGAAATAAATTTAAAACATTAAAAAAATTTAATTTCAAAATTCACTTGAAAGCAAATTTAAAACAAATTTGAAACATCAAAATCAATTTCATAAAAATAAATTCTTAATTAAAAAAAAGAATAATCAAACCAATTAAAAGTTAATCTAGAATATTGCAATTAAATTAAAATTAAATCTTTAAAGTCTAAATTAAATAATTTAAACTTCTCTTTCAATTCAAATGGTTTAAAGCACTTAAGAATAAAACAACTTGAACAATATTCCAAACTTAAATTTATTAAAATTTTATAACTAAATTAAATCACCTTAAAACATTAATTCTAATTTTAAATCGTTGAAATTCTTAATAAACTGATTTGCCCCCTAAGGGTTTTCATTATTATAACTCTTAAGTAAAGCATCAAGTGAAATGTCACTTTACTTATAGGATAATCAAACATCCCAATTCACTGAGCAAGAAACTAAACTAAATTTTGGGGATGATTAATTCACCTGTGCAATAAAACTCATTTGGACTCAAAATAATCCCAAAAATATCGAAACGATGTTTAGGACTCGTCCTAAACACTTCCTCAATATGATGGTATTTTTTAGAAGAACAATTGAATTTAATTGTTCTTTGATGAAGAAAATCATCCTTAAACAAAAATACAAGAACCTATACGTCATAGGAGATGACTAGCAATAGGATTAGGAATTTGGTAGACAACCAAAACCCTTCCCTTAGCTTTACCTAAGTACTTGTTAAAAACATTTAAATGCGTTAACATGTGTTTTAAGTGCAGCTTGGAATGACGAGAAATCTCTCCAGGTAAGCTTTTATTTCATCGCAATTTACTTTATTGCAATTTATTTATATAAGCTGCACTTTACTCTTCTTGCATGTTAAACAAGATTGTTGCATGAAAACTAAAACCTTTAGGATAGACACAAAACTGAAACCTAAAACTAAATTAAAAGTCACAACAAGATAAAATCCACCGCCACAACATTTCAAAAGATAAAATAACTCAAAATTTAATCACAAACAGAACACAAAACTACAATTGCAATTAAATTAAACATCTCGTTGGATGATCAGGAATACCTCGGATGATGTAACCTACGTGTTGCTAACGGGATTTCCCACGGTCTAAATGAAAGTGTGGAACTCATTCAGTTGAGTTTAGCACATTTATCTGGACTAAGAGAATCCGATGAAAATAACGGTGTCGGGATGACGGAACTGTGGGATCTTAATCTATTCTGTTTAACCAACTTTAAGATTTGTTTTAATTAAAACATTAAAGACATTTGGACTTTAATATTTCTCTAAACTAAAACACTTCTCTCATCTCTTGATTATCATTTTCTAAAACTAAACCTCTGCGACAACGACAAGGAGCTTGAAGCACGGTGGGCAGCACGACCATCTTCTTCAGCAAAACTCGAATCTACTTCAGCAAAACCTTTCCTAATTTTAAATAACGAAGCCATAGGATTTCGAGGTAGTTTGCCTAGTGCAACATAAAGCCTCAACTTTTCGTTAGGCATTTGCATAATCATATTATGCAAATTAAGCTCTAACCGGTCTTAGGATTCCGAGGCAGTCGTTTGGTACGACATAAACCCTCACATTTTCGAGACTGTTTGTATGATCATTTCATACAAGAATAAGTCCTAATTAATTAAAATTGGTAGGATAATAACATTAAATAAATTCCCTAATTGAAGCCAAATCATAGGATAGTCGAGAAGTTGCCAAGATTCCTCTTGGATCCTCAACTTCTCCTACTTCTCTTCCTTTGGACTCCTAAAATAAACTGTTCTAAATTTGAGCTATTCCCCATTGAAATTTCCAAAGTCCAATTATTTGAAAACTTTAAACTTTGAAATTATTGAGAGCAAAACCACTGATCATTATCGAGATTTTTCTTAAAATGATTCCCGTCATTTAAGATGTAATTAAATATAGGGGCTTGCCCTTATAGGGAACTTTAAGAACCCAGGTAATATAAACCCTGCTTAATTCCTTTATATTAAACAGAGGAACTTATCGGCCTATAAAATTAGTTCGCAGACCAAACGGATGTCACAAATCTTCTAGTTTATTTAATCGAGCCCCTACATCAAGCAGTGTGTCTATTCTTCAGGATAGATACGCGGTTTGTGGTGCAGTGCTCGTTTATATAAACTATTCAGGATGTGAGATTAGCTTGAATTCATATCTTAATTTTTTTTTAAACTTAAAATTATTTTCAAAATCAAATGCTACTTTCCAAATTATTTAAAACTATATATACAATAAATTTAATTTAAAATAAAATGCACCGACAATTTCTGTTTTGCGACCCCTTTTCAAAATACAACACAATCTAAAATTATGCCGACAGCCGGTCGCAGCGGAGGTGAAAACTCTCCTTAGCACAGAGATGTACGGCTTATTTTTAGGTTGTGAGTTGTATTTTGAAAAGGGGTCGCCTATAGAAATTGTCGGCGAACTTTAAATTTTAAATTTAATTTAAATATATATATATATAATTTAGAAAGATAGCATTTGATTTTGAAAGTAATTTTAAGTTTGAAAATTTTAAGATATGAAATGAAACCGATCTCACATCCCAAATAGTTTATATAAACGAGCACCGCACCACAAACCGTATATCTATCCCGAAGGATAGACACACTACTTGATGATGGGGCTCGGTTAAATAAACTAGAAGATTTGTGACATCAGTTTGGTCTGCGAACCAATTTTATAAGCCGACAAGTTCCCCTGCTTAATACAAAGAAATTAAGCAGGGTTTATATTACCCGGTTCTTAAAGTTCCCTATAAGGGCAAGCCCCTATAGTTAATTACATCTTAAATGACGGGAATCATTTAAGAAAACTCTCGATAATGATCAGTGATTTTGCTCTCAAGAATTTCAAAGTTTAAGGTTTTCAAAGGATTGAATTTTGGAGTTTCAAAAGGGGATGGATCAAATTTGGAACAGTTATTTTCAGGAGTCCAAAGGAAGAGAAGTAGGAGAAGCTGAGGATCCATAAAAGAAATCTTGGCAACTTCCCAAACTATCCTATTGTTTGGCTTCAATTTGGGAGTTTATTTAATGTTTCGATCCTGCCAATTTTAATTAATTAGGACTCATATTTGTATGACGCAGTCATGCAAATAGCCTCGAAGATGTGAGGGTTTATGTCATACCAAACGACTACCTCGGAGTCCTAAGACCGGTTAGGGCTTAATATACATAACATGATTATGCAAATGCCTAACAAAAGGGTTGAGGATTTACGTTGCACTAGGTAAACTACCTCGAAATCCTACGATTTGGGTGTTTAATTCTAGGAATTTTTAGCTGATGTAGAGTTGTTTTGCTGACAAAGATGATCGTGCTGCCCACCGTGCTCCAAGCTCCTTGTTGTTGCAGAGGTTTAGTTTTAGAAGTCATAAATCAGGAGATGAGAGAAGTGTCTTGGTTTAGAGAAAATCTTAAAATCCAAGTATTTTTAATATTTTAATTAAAACAAATCTTAAATTTGTTTAAAAAAAACCGATTAAGATCCCACGGTTCCGTCATCCCGACACCGTTATTTTCATCGAATTCACTTAGTCCAGAAGAATTTGCTAAACTCAACTGAATGAGTTCCACACTTTCATTTAGACCGTGGGAAATCCCGTTAGCAACACGTGGGTTACATCATCCGAGGTATTCGCGATCATTCAACGAGACATTTTAATTTAGTTGCAATTGTAGTTTTATTGTTCTGTTCGTGATTAAATTTTGAGTTGTTTTATATTTTGGGATGTTGTGGCGGTGAATTTTATCTTGCAATGACTTTTAATTTAGTTTTGGTTTCAATTCAGGGACTATCCTAAAGGTTTTGGTTTTCATGCAACTGTCTTGTTTATCATGCAAGAAAAAGTAAAGTATAGTGCATGTAAGTAAATTGCAATAAAGTAAATCACAATAAAATAAAAGCGCACCTAGAGGGTCTTCCAGTCATCTCATACTGCACTTGAAACACATGTTAAGGCATTTAAATATTTTGCAAGAAATACCTAGGTAAAGCTAAGGGAAAGGGTCTTGGTTGTCTACCAAATTCCTAATCCTATAACTAGTCATCTCCTATGACGTCCAGGTTCTTGTGTTTTTGTTTAAGGATGATTTTCTTCATCAAAGAACAATTAAATTCAGTTGTTCTTCTAAAACATTCCGTCATATTGAGGAAGTGCTTAGGATAAGTCCTAAACATCTTTTTAATATTTCTGGGATTGTTTTGAGTCCAAGTAAACTTAGTTGCACAGGTGAATTAATCATTCAGGAGTTTAGTTAAACTTTGTCTCTTGCTCAGTGAACTTAGGTATTTGATTACCTGATGAATGAAGTGACATTTCACTTAATACTCTATTCAAGAGTTATAATAATTAAAGCCTTTAAGAGGCAAGTTGGTTTATTGAGAATTTTAATCATTCTTAATTTAAGGTTCGAGTTAATGGTTTAAAGTGTTTTAATTTAATTATGAGGTTTTAATTAATAATTTTAAGTTTGAAATAGTATTCAAATTATTTTAGATTTAATTCTTAATGATTTCATTTAGGTTTGTTGTTCAATAATTTTAATTTAATTTAATTCAATTTGATTTGAATTTAATTTAATTTTAATTTAATTTTATTTAATTTTATTTAATTTTAATTTAAGTTAATTTAATTTTAGTAATTTAATTTAAATTTAATTTTAGTTTTAATTTTGATTTTAATTTTAATTTTAATTTAACTTTAATTTTTAATTTAATTTTAATTTTTAATTTAATTTTAATTTAATTTTAGTTTTAATTTTAGTTTTAATTGTTAATTTTAATTGTTAATTTGGATTATTATTTTAATCAAGAATTAAATATTGTTAAAGTGACTTATTTAGGGATTTTTTTTAAATTAAAGAATAAATATCCTCTTAATAATATCCCAACTTTAATAATCCAAATTTTAAATGTATTCTTTCCAAAATTTAAATTATTTAATTAATTAAAGTTTCATTTTGATATTTTCAAAGTGTTTAATGGGTTTCTACCCCTTAACTTCCCTAAGTTTCAATCATCCAAGAGAAAATTAAAATCAAATATTTTACCCTCCATTTTGATTAAACCTAAAGTTTTAATTAAAGGTCAAAATTTTTAATTACCTTTATGCCCTTTTAAGCTTATTTATTTCATAACTCACTAAATTGAGCTCAAATGAATTTGAAATTTTTATGTCACTTTACTCACATGTCAATTAAGACATTAGAGGAGAAAATGTGATTTTTTCTGAATTTAATTTATTTATATAATTATTTTTAGTAGAAAATAAGGGTTTTCAAAGAAAATTCAACAACATGACCAAGTAAAGGTTTCTATCCTTAAGAAAATTATGGGATGTTCCTAATGACCAGAGGACCACTTGGACCAATTTTTGTGATTTTTTGAATTATATTTTATTTATTATAATTATTTTGAATTTTAGAGTATTAATTAATTATAAAATAAAATTAAAGTTGAAAAATGGATTTTATATTTTTCTTAAATCTCTCTGACCTTAAAGAGTTTATAGGAATAAATTTTATAATTTTCTAATTTTCTTTGATTTATTAGAATTATTTTTGTGAAAAAAGTTAAAAACTCATTTTTTAATATTAAAAATTACATTAAACCTTTAAAATTCAATATCTTACTCTAGGAACTTAGGAAAAATATTTGGTTTGTTCCTAAATGATTAGGAGTCAAAATGTTACATTTTTATGATTTTTAATATTTTTATGATTTTTATTATTTTTAATTAAAAAAATATTAAAATATTGTGAAAAAATCAACTTTTTTTGAAAATTCCAATTTTAATTTTCTTGAACTCCCCTAATATCAGAAAAGCTCCAAAACCATTTTTGTGAATTTTTGAAAAGTATTTTTGGAGTTATGAATTTTTAAAGTTCCATTTTGCTTATGAGGCTTAATCAATCCATTTGGTGGGGTTAATCAAGTCTAATTGATTTCAAATTTTTATGTGAGGTCTCTCTGATCCTAAAGATCAGTGGAGAATTATTTTCAAGTCAATTTGATGTGTGGTTAACCCTAATTAATTCAAATTCAATTTTAGGGGTTTAGACCAATTAAGGTTATTATGAACGAATTAACTCAAAATATATTTTTCATAGGGTTCTCTGGTCCTAAGAAACATCACCAAATTTTCCTAGAATTTATTTTTCAACATGATAATTATTGGAATTAAAATACCTAAAACAGTGAATGAACTTGAAAATTCAATAACTTTTCACAGAGATGGCCTCTGACCTTGAAAAATTCAGGGAATGTTCCCAAAATCAAAGGCTTCAAAAGCCCTATGGTCTCATGCCATGGTGAATTATCTATGCAAATGAAGAATCAAAATACTAAAAATAGTAAATAAATTATTAAAAACAAAATACTCATCCAATTAACTTGATTTCTTTTCCACATTATTCTCCTCTGTTCACTAAGCAAGAGGGTATTTTTATTTTATTTTTTTGAATTTTCTATGTAAAGATATAAATTTTTAAAGTTCAGGGCATTTAAATAATTCAAAATTACCCTATTTATCTACTTATCCGACTCGGCGCCAGCGCAACATCAGCAGCTCTGAAAGCCCACGCGGTGCATTCCCATTCGACGCCGCCATCTGACTCAGCGCTCCAGGGGCCCGCAGTTCACGTAACATTCCATGGTCCGGCGCAATCTGAACCGTCCGCTCGATACACGTGCGATCCAATGGCTCCCGGTCATTACTACGACTGGTGTGCACCCGTGACCGTCCACACTAAAACTCTAAGATCTCACTCGATTCTCAATAGATTTTTGTGTTCTTATGCTCTATGGATTCGTCTTGAAGAGACGAACACATCCATATGGTTTATAGGCTATGAAATTAACTTAAACAAAATGGAGAATCGCCGGAAGCTCGGGAGGAAGAGTGAGTTCATACCTTTGCTCAGAGAAGTGAAGCTTCGATCTGAGAGTTGTGTCACCTTCGATTGAGTCCAGGCAAGCTCCAGATGAAGTCTCTGGCCCCAGGGAATTGTCTAGGTATGAAAGTGACCAAGCCCGATCACAAAGCTTGGAGGCTAGAAGCAATGGCTGGCCTGGTGAGGGGGCTTTTGCTGGGTAACTTCTCCTCTTGGTCTGGTGAAGGTGTAGGACCAATCAATTTGGAGATTGGCTCACTGTGGTGAAGTGTCCTATTTTTTGTGTGGATTTTCAACTCAAAATTGAGCTCTTTTAATGGGAATTAGGGCAAAGGAACACTGGGGATCAACTACTCTGGGTTAGGAGAAGGTCCTGGAGCAATTTTGGCAGAGTTTACTTAAGGTCTGGTTCATCTCCCTGTTTGGCTTAGAGGTGGTGGTGTTTAAATAGGCATGGCTGGAGGGCTTCCCAGGGGCAATTGGAGGCTGGGATCTGCTACCCAGGGGAGGAGAAGAAGAGCTCTTGTGTCCCCTAGGGTTGGGACAGCTCAGCAAGGGAGAATTGAATTTTTTGGCTCACATGAAGCTCTCGGCCATGGTGTTTTCCTGCGGCTGTGGTGGCTGGCCGGCCAGGCATGGGTCACCATCTGACTCAGTGGGGTCAGGGGTTGAATTTGGTGAAGTCAGTTGGAGTTTGACATGTGTAAAGGAGTTGACTTGAAATGGAATGGGGGGAAGGCTATTTTGGGCTTAGTTTGGTCAAAGGCATGGATTTGGGTTTAGTGCACCCTCCCATGACCTGGTTTTGGGCTTAGGGTATCATTTGGGTCATCTGAATTGGAGTGGTGAAGTCTCCATCCATGGTGAGGTGGCTAAGCATGGTTTAGAGTGTGACATGAATATGGTTAAAAGGGCTTAATGAAAGATTAGGAAAGGGTCCCCTCTTCTTGCCATTAATGGCTTAGTGAGGTGGAAAGTGGCTTCCATGGCTTTCATGTGGCTTGTACATGGCTCAATGGCTCACATTTGGCTTGGAAAAAGTTTGGTCAATTTCATAAAAATGGATTTTAAGGATTTTGGATATTTTGGTGGAAATTTGGATGAAACTTTATTTGGAATGGTTTAATGAAGATTTTGAAACTTAGGGGTGATTTTGATTAAATGGATGATGTAGAGAAATGTCATGTGGGCTTTGGATTGAAAACATGGGCTTTTGAAATGGTCTTGGGTGGGCTTTTAAAGTGATTTAGGGAAGTGGGCTTTTGGATTTTAAAATGGGCTTTTGGATGAAAATTTTGTGAAGGAACATGTCAAATAAATGTTGCAATTGGTTTAGGGAAGTTACATGAATGGTTTGGAATCAATTTGGTGTGATTTGGAGTAGAATTGGGTTGAATTTGGGCTTTTTAGTTAAAGGGGCCAAAGTGGGTCAAATTGGGTTATCTTGAGCTAAGGTTGGGCTAATGTTGGATTTGATGTAAATTTAATGTTGAGAAATGTTCATGGGAGTGTCACAAATAGTTTCCAACTTTTTTTGGGCTCTAATTTTGGGATTTGGGCCCATTTGGGTTAGGTTCGGGCTTAGGCCAATTTAAGGGATTTTAGTTTTGGGTTAGGTTTGGGTGGAGTTTAGGTCCAAATTTTAGGCAAATCAAGTTAGTGTTTTGTTTATGGGGATGTTAGGAAGGCTTTAGAAAATATTTGGGGCCAATTGGGGTTGAATTGGGTTAGGTTTGAGCTAGGTTTAGGTTATGGGCCAAAATTTGGTCTTAGGCTTCAAATTGAAATTGGGCCCAAATGTCAATCAAATTGGACTTGGATTTGGTATAAATTGATATTGGGGATATTGAATTGAAGTTTATAATTGAATTGGACCAAAATTGAGGTCAATTGAGGTGGTTTGGTTTGACATTGGGTTCACTTGGGTTAAAAACGGGTCAAATTGGGGGGTTTTGGTAAAAGTGGGGTAAATTGGCAAAATTGACCCATGGTGTAGTTGAATGAAATTAAATTGGGAATATTTGGGATTTTTTTGAATTTTCTGGGAATTTTTGGAAATTTTGGAATTTTGGGCTAAGAAGGGCATTTTGGGTATTTGGAGGGTATTGGGGGGTACTTTTGGAATTTTTGGTATTTTTGGCTATGGATGATCAATTTGAGTGGTGGGAAGTTTTTAGGATTCATTTTGAGAAATTTTGGGTAATTTAGGTGATTTTGCAAATTTTGGGTAGTTCCAAGGGCATTTGGTAGGTTTAATGAGTGTAGGGCCCCGGGAGTCAAAAATTGAAATTTTGAAAAATGAAGATTGATCAAATTTGAGTAAAATGGAATCACTTTGGTTGAAACATGAAGCCACATTAAGCCCATATGAGCCATGAAGCCACATTAAGCCCATATGAGCCATGAGAGGACTCATTTGGGGGCATTCACTATGTTGTTCCTAACCCTCTTAGCCAGGGGCTTAGGGGTTAAGGACCATCCATATGAATTTCCTACATGAGTCAGGAAGTCAAGTTGGGTGAGAGTGTGGTTTTAGGACTTGGAATGTGTGTGAGAGTGTAGTGTATGTGCAAGTCAACCCTCACCAAACCAGGCCATCCAGGGTATTCCTAAGGCCAAAAAGTCCTATAGGGAACTCATCCTTTAAACCTCCACATTTGATTTCAACCCTCTAAGTGATTAGGGGTCTACAATCAAGCTTGTGGGGTTTGCAGGGAGTCAAGAGGTGTTTGAATTTCTAAAGGGTGGGTTCCACTTCTAGTCTTCTAAGATTAGTCAAAGGAAAAGCCTAAGGCTAGATCCTAAGTACTAAGGAGAGAGAAGAGAAGAGACCTCATCAAAAATGAGGTCAACAAGAGACAATGGATCTGACAGGAGCAGTGGATACTTTCACCTTATTTGCATATGAGAAATCTTCATGAGAGTTCAGATCGAACTTATCAGATGGTTTTTGAACATCAGGAGTGGCAACCTTCACGACCACAAATAGGGCTTTTTCGAGTATGACTTCAAACTCACTGAAGTCGGTCCCGAACTGAATCATCAGTGCTGCAAGACGGGCCTCGTGGGAGGAGGGCAAGTTGCAGGAGAAAGTTAGTGTAAGTGTTTACATCTTTAACTATCAGGAGAAGCATTCCGAAGGTTATTGAGGGCCAAAAACCTTCTCATCATAGTTCAAACACTATGAAAAAGGTTGTTCTGTGAACTGGGCAAAATTTCCCTTCATTTTGATATTTTATTATCTTTTTATTTCTTTTTTAGATTTTCATATGTTTGTTAAAATTTGTTTTAAGATTTAAGGAAGAGTGGGTCAATCTGCCGAAGACGGGATTGAATCCGGGTGATACAAAAAGGAGGTGAGGTATGGGACACTGTCGGAGATCCCCTTCATAACGCCGATTTCCTTAATGAAATTTACTCGCTGACACACTTATTGGGGGTCTATCCCCACAAGATCAAAAGGAAACCTGAAGACACCTGAACCCCTCTATTTAGGAGTGACCAAACAGACGGTCCTGAAATCCAGAAGAGTTGATCACACTTTCCCAAGAAGGAAATGGGTGAAGTATGTCAATGGAAGAATGGTAATCTAGCTTATGAAGGACATGAGCACATTACGATATATGAATATAGTATTTCCTGATCTTAATGAAGAGAGAAACAAATTCCCCAGCGGAGTCGCGAGAAAATTATCGGTCATTAAATTTTGGGAGTTTAAAAATTTTGAAGATGTTTAAGACGTTGTTTTATAAAATAGAATTTGATTTAGTTTAATATATATATGGATTTTTTAAAATAATATTTTAATTTTTGAAGAATATGAAATCAAATCGATCACATATAAATAATAGTTTAAATAATCAAGCATTTCACCACAAGATGTGTATTTATCCTGAAGAATAGATAAATTGCTTGGGGTAAGGCTTGATCAAATAAACTAAAGAATTCATGTCATCTATTTGGTGAACCATTGTTGACCAAAAATTTCCCCTATCTAATATGAAGAAATTAGATAGGGTTTATATTAATATGGGTCTTTAAGTTTCCTATAAGGGCAAGCCCCTATAGTTAATTACATCATAGATAACTAAAGTCACCTAAGAAACTCTTGATATAGATTAGGAAATATTTATATTCATGACTTCCAAAGTTAAGGTTTTCAAAGAAAATGTGATAGTCAGAAATTCAATAGGTGAATGCCTCAAGTTTTGGAACATTGCATTTTATCATAAATCAAAGGAGAGAAGGCTAGAGGAAGGACATAAATTCAAGGAAAATCTTGATGTCTTCCCAAACTATCCTATGGTTTAGCTTTGATTTAGGATATTTATTTGGTATTTCAACATGTTAATTTTATTATTTAGGACTTACATTCACTTGATACTAATCATGTGATTGTCCTGGAATATAAGAGAATTTATATCGTACCCAGCGACAACCTCAGAAACCTAAAACGAGTTAGGGCTTATGTTGAACAACATGGTTATGAAAGGGCTTAAAGAAAAAAATGTAAGGATTTATGCTACTCTAATTAGGCTACATTGAAGTCCTATAGCTTGTTGTTTTAATTTCTAAGGAGTTTTGCTTTTGAAGATGGTCGTGCTACCCATCATGCATGCTCCGAGCTCCTTGTTTTAGCTAGTTTAGCTTAAAGAAGTGTTAATTGTAAGAGATAAGAGAAGTATCATATTTTGGAAATTTTTAAATTAAGGTGTCCTAATAGTTTATTAAGGGAATATTAAAGTTGATTATAGGGACATCAGTTAAGATCCCACTGTTCCATCATGCCGACACCACTATTGTCATCGGATTCACTTAATCCAAATGAATTTACTAAACTCAACTTAATGAGTTCTATACTTTCATTTAGACTATGGAAAACCTCATTAGCAACACGTAGGTTACCTCCTCCGAGGGATTCCTGATCATCCAACGAGACGTTTTAATTTAGTTATAATTGTGATTTTTGTTTTGTTTGTGATTAAATTTTGAGTTGTTTTATATTTTTTTTTGAATGTTGTCACGATGAGTTATATCTTGTCTTGATTTTTAATTTTGATTTTTGGTTCAGTTTTGTGGCTATTCTACAAGTTTCAGTTTCCATGCAGGGTGACATTGTTGTTTAGCATGCAAATTTGCAAGGAAAGAAAGTACAGTAGAGTGCAAGTAAGTAAATTGCAATAAAATAAAAGCATACCTGGTAGGTCTTCCCGTCATATCCACCTGAAACTTTAGTATTATTACAATAAACATTTATAATTTACAGAAAGTAAAACCTCTTGATATGTTCTTCACAAGCTTACAAAGTTCTAGGTCATAACCTAGTGGGTCCTATTTATTTATTTGAGAGATATTTTTCATTTAATAAATATAATAGGTCTAGTTCTTCTACAAGAGGTCCAAAAGACTTGTGAGAAGATCCAAAAGAGGCCCAAATATTATTAAATGATTCATCTATTTCATACCCTTATGCTTTAGTGAATTAATGTTTTGATTAACCCAAAGAACGGGGTGAATATTATTTGTCATTTCATTTGGGAATTATGTGGGTGAAAATTCTTCAGGACAAAATCAATTTATTTAAGGAAGTTTAGCCAATTAGTTTCATAATTGGGCTTGTAGTACTTTCAAGTGATTGAAATCTGATTAAGTTTTATTTTCTAAACTTCTTTTAACAAAATTTGATCAGACCTAGTCCACTACTAAGCCCTTAACAGCTGAATTTGCAATATCTTTTTTTTTTTAAGGTAAATCATTTGAGTCCAATTTTCATCAAAATGATGGATCATCCATCAAATATCAAGTAGGCGTGAAGATCAGGGGATTATTAACCTCTAAGATCAACCCCTAACCTTAAGGATCATTTGGCTTAATTATTCTCCAAATCAAATTAATTAAAAAAATTTAAATATTTAATTATGGTGTGATAAAAATGCAGTGGGTTTCTACCATTTATCCCTTGATGTTTTAATCATCCAAACATAATAATTAAGGTCATTTATTGCCCTTTTCCCAGTTTAATTAAGCTTAAACATTGATTAAGGCTAAATTCCTTAAAATTATAATTTTGCCCCTAGGGCATTATCACCTCATAATTCAATAAATTTAAGTCAAATGACTTTGAAATTTTTATGTGACCCTACTTATGGGTTAATTAAAACATTAGAGGAGAAAATGTGATTTTTCAAATTTTAATTTCATTTATATATTTATTTTAATGCAAAAATATGGATTTTTAATGAAAATTCAATAAGCTGTCCAAAACTAGACCTCTAACTTTGAAATTTTTATCGGAGATATATCTAGAACAGAGGACCATGTGGACCAAATTTCATGATTTTTGAGTTTTAATTTAATTATTAGAATTATTTTAATATTTGAATTTTTAATTAATTATAAAATATTTTAAAAGTTGAAAATTTAATTTTATATTTTTCATAAATCCCCCTAAGGATAGGGAACCTAGAGAAAAAAAATTTAATATTTTTATAATTTTTATTTTAATTATTAGAATTATTTTAGTGGAAAAATAAGAAAATTCATTTTTAGCCTTTTAAAATTAATTTAAGCCTTTAAAAATTAATATCTTGATTTAGAAGCTTAGGAAAATTATGTGAATGGCCTTTAAGTGATTAGAAGACCAAATGTGATAATTTGGTGATTTTTATTATTTTTGTAATTTTTATTATTTTAAATTATTTAAATATTTAAAATGTGGTTAAATATGAAAATTTAATTAAAATTTCAAATTTATTTTTTGAAAATTCCTCTAATCACAGAGAACTCTTAAAATAAATTTGACAATTTTTTGAGTTGTATTTTAATTATTAAAATTAGTTTAATGTTTAAAATTATCATTTCACTTAGAAAATTTATTTAGGAGGCTAAATGAACTCTAAATGTCATGAAATTTTTATGAGGAGTTTTCTAACCTCTAAAGTTTAGTGGAGAATATTTTTTTAGCAATTTTCATTCATATATAATCAAATTTATTTTTATTTGATATTTAGGTCTTAGTTACCATTTGAGATATTTTTAGCGACTTAAATCAAATTTTTATTTTTCCTATGGGTCCTCTGGTCATAGGGAACCTACCAAAATTTTTCTAGATTTTTCTAATCAACATGCAATTATTGGAATTAATTTATAAAAACAGGTGTCAAAACTTGGAAAATATAGATCTCTTCATAGAGGCCTCCTCTGACCTTAGAAAAATTAATGAAGATCCCCCATGATAGAGGCTACAACATGCTAGAATGGAAAGTCATGGAGAAATCTCCTAATGCATATAGAATTAAAAGACTACAGAGAGTATTTAATAAATTAAAAATTATACATGTATCAAATAAACTCTAAACCATTTCCACATTATTCTCCTCTGTTCACTGAGCAAGAGAGTTATTTTATTTTATTTTTATGATTTTTCTACACCAAGTTATGGATTTTTATAGTTTAGGTGATTTAATTAATTCAAAAAATCTATGTTTTCTTACTTAACTACGTCAACCTATGCCGGATCGAACTCTCCACGTGGCGTGCTCCCATCTGACACCACCAGCTGACTGGGATGCCATGCAGCTCACTGTTCTGTTCCATCTTCTTGTTCGGCCGATCAAAGCCGTCCAACATAAACACGCGCGATCCAATGATTGCCCGTCTTCATCCCCGTCTGGTGTGATTCCGTGACTATCCACACTAAAACCCTAATTTCTTAGCCTAGACTCAATGAAAGCTCTTTAGGTTTGATCTTATTGACTCGTCTAAGCATGACGAACATATCCATACGACTAAGCATGGTTTAAATTAACCTTAATTACATGGAGGATTCAGAGAAGCTCGGGAAGAAGAAGAGGTCAATACCTTGGCTCTGAGAAGTGAAGCTTCAATCAGAGATGCTCTACACCTTCTTTTGAGTCCCAGGAGCTCAGGAATGAAGCCTCTTGCCCTGGTGAATTTCCTAGGTATGAAAGAGACTAGACCCGATTTGGAGCTTTGATGGAAGTTTCTGCTGGAGTGTCCTGGTGATGGGGCTTTCAATGGAGAACTTCTTCTCTTGCTGTGGGGATGATATGGGTGAGTTTAATTTGACTTTGGTGAAGGTTTGGAGAATGTCCTGTTTTTGGCCTGAAATTGGACTTCAAAGTTGAGTTTGGTCAATGGGTTTCAGGACAAGAATGCAGTGGGGATTGTGTTCTCTATGCTGTGTAATGGATTTGGAGCGATTTGGGCATAGTTTTGTTAAGGTCTAGTTGAGCCAACCTTTTAGCCGTGAAGGGTGGTGGTTTAAATAGTCATGGCTGGGGTAGCTGCTAAGGCTTCAATTTAGGTGCAAAGAGCTGCTTAAGTGGAGTACAGAAGAGCTTCAATAGCAATTTTTGGCTTATATGGCCATAGGGTGGAGTTTGGGTTTGCTTGGCTTGGATGTGGCTCTCAGTTTGGGCTCCTCCAGCGACTAGGCCGGCGAGCCAGGCCTGTGGAGGTGGCCAGTTGGTCAGGTCAGCCAGTGGGCAGTTGATGCCCGAATATTTATGCTTACGATTTAGATAGGAATTTTATGATTTATAATATGGCATTCTATGCAAGTATACGTATCGTTTATCAACTAATATAGGACTTTCTGATTAAGCACCGAGATATCGAACCCACAGGGAAATGTCTAAAAATTTAAAGAAACAAGAAAAATAACAGTTTTTTTAATTGATTTTTGAAAGTATTTTTTAAGGTTTCAATTTAGTAAAGTTTTTTTGATATTTTTAATAACAAGTTTAAGCAGGAAATAAAATTATCAATACTTTAAACACAATATAAAAGTTATAAGAATCAAATATCTTTTTCCTTCTTCAATGAATCAGTAATAATTATGGAATTTTATGTTGTAGAGGTATCTAAATGTATTGTCCTAAATAGGAGCAATTATATTCTTTACCCTTACTTGGTTCTATAAAGAAAATTGGATAATATGAAATTTTGAAATTTTGTAGATGGGTTAGGCAAGGAATATACTAGCTCTCACTCTAGTGTTCCCTCTTTTTCCTCCACATGGGGGCTAACAACTCATAACAAAATTTAAAATAACAAACCAACTTAGGAGGCTTTAGCCTGTCACTCTAAAGTCCTCTAATTTTACTCCCCAATAAAGCATATCTCCCTAAATATTTGCATTCAATCACGTGGACTACAATTCTCACCCATATAATTGCCTTTGATTCTTTCCAATTGTTGTTTGAGACTATACCACATTGGATCTTACATAATCTCACAACAAATTTTAACATCTTAATTTGCCAAATCAAGAAGTAAGTTAAGTTCAAGGAATGGAATCATCACAATTTATTTCAGCATTAAACACTTATACTTTCCACAACATTACTTCCATAATTTAATTACTTCATCATCTAAGAAAGAAAAAGAAAAAGTAAACTACACAGATTTCATTAAGAAAACACAAACAACACTTGATATGAAATCATAAACCATAATGAAAACACAACAATCTTACTTTAAAACAAAGTGCAAAAACAAAGATAAATACTTATCTGAAAATCCTTTCCACAAGATGTTGGAAGTTCCTTTGGAATTTTACTTTCCACAGTACAACTCTACAGAGGTTGGTGCCAACTCTGGTGACTCTAATAAAGACTTTAAACTTCAATAAAAACTATATATAAGGATAAAAGAAAATTGGTGAGAAGAAGATTTCACACCAACTCTTTTTCATTTCTTACTCTCTACTCTCTACTATAGAAAAGAAGGACTCTAAAACTACTACTTTCTTAAACACCTATACATTAATAATAATAACTCTCAATAATAACACACTAATCACCACCACACACACTTTATGAGGCTTTGTTTTTATAATTTTCCAAAAGGTGCCTTGGTGTCTCTTCAAATCATGTCCAGATTTAATGTATCCACCAAAAGATGCATCCCTTTAATCATATTTGCCGCCCAAAGGAAGTTAAGGGAGTCACCACAAAAATTTGCTTCAAACACCCCCTGAAAATGGTGTCAAAATTGATTTAAATTTAATTTTTAACTGTGGCACTTAAGCACCGGCACTTTGGCGCTTAGGCGCCAAAGGCCAAATTTCGCAAACTTCATAATTTGCTCTAAATTTGATCCTTTTTCACTCCTTTCAACATAATTAATCATTTTTATCATACCTATACGAAAAACACAAAATATCTTCCATTAAAGTGCAATAGCATCAAAAATAGGTATAAAAATGTGCATAAAAACACTATATATTTTGGGTGCATCAAAATCCCCCAAACTTGAAATGTTACTTGTCCTCAAGTGACTCTTACCCATAAAAATTTTAACATGCAAATTATGTAGATGAGTTTCTTTAGGAAGGTTTCAAAATTTTGTTCTAGAAATGAAATAATCCAATTTAGAAAAAGTTTTAGTAAATAAGACCAACTTAAAGTTTAGAAAGTTTTTAAGTAAGGATAATGAAAATATAAGTTTCTATCAAATTCAGAAATACTTGTAGATTTTTCAAAATATAGGATTCAAACTTTTTATTTTTCTCACTTAAAAATTTTATTTCAAAATAATTTTACTTACTATATTATAACCTTAAGTTTTAGATTTTCTCAAAACTTATATTTTAAAATTTAGGCATGAAACCAATTTTTGATTAGGCCCTTAAATCCTCAAGCTTCTCCTTCCTTTTCACATATTATTTTTCACTTTTTTTTCTTTTTTTTTTCCTTTCTTTTCTTTTCTTTTTTCTTATTATAAGGCAAAGATTACTATATCTGGATAGGCCTTTAATGATTTTGAATTCCACCCTTCCATTTAAAATAAAGGTTTGATATGTATCTTTCACTTAAAAATCATACTAATAGTGTTGAAAATTATTTCTCAATAAAAGAAATTTAATCTTTGAAAAATAAAAGCCAAATCTTTTATTCATCCAAAAATACAACATTTCTTACTAAAGATAGTTTAACTTTATTTAACATTTCTTCATCAAGAACATTTTAACTTTAAATTTTTCATTATTACTATAAATTTTAACTAAATTCTTTTATTCAATTCTATAATCAAAATTTTGTTTCCCGAATATAACTTCATATACATAATTATTTTCAATCAAATACCAAATTTATTTCAAGTATTCTTAGAACAAATAAAATTTTAGGTTTTTGAAATATTTAGTTTTTTAAATTCCTCCCAAAATTTAATTTTATGTCAGGATAAAAACATTTAAGCATAAGAAATGATACATGAGTGAGAATTAAAAACTAAAATAGCATGCTTGTAGGAATTTCAACATCCTAAATATGCAATTTTAATAGTTTTTTTTAAATAAACAGGAATAAAAAGAAACTAAATTCAGTTCTTCATAAAAGAAAATTTTCAAAAGACTTCTACAGTAGTGGAGGTTTTCAAAGCAAATACACACCTACTTAACATAACTAAAAAATAACAATACTAAATAATAATTGGTAGTAGATTTTGAAAAGGTTTAAACATGCAAATTTCAAATAGTGGTTTTTTTAATAGTGTTATACATTTCCTTAACAGGTTTGGAATTACTTTACACTCTATTAAAAATTCAAACACTAAATACACATTAAAACTTTTACTACTACACACATATCACAAACTACACATAAAACATTACTTTATTACATAAACTTCTGAATGTGCAAGAAAAGAAATAGTCCAACTATGCTCCATAAAAAATCAGAGTTCATATCATAAATACATCACATAACAATTAAACATAACATCACATATAAAAACATCAAAATAAAAACATAACTACATATAAGAAATCAGAAAACAAAACAAACTAAACAAAACAACCCTAATCATCTTCCTCATCATCATCTTCTTCATCCCAGTCTCTGCATGGAACATAAGGTATATAAAACGGATGAGGGGGCATCTCAGCACTGTGATCATCTCTAATCACTCTATCTATGTACTGCTGATAATTTTCCTCATATTCATCATGGTTAACAATACACCTTTCAATATTCTCAATCTTACCATCCATATCTCTAACATGCTCTCGGGTAAGACTATCTTTCTTCAAAATCTTCTTCAATAGTCCAGTTTGTGAATCACTAGATGAAGATGCTCTAGAAGTAGTGGCACGTGAAGTAGAAGCGACGAGCGAAGCGATGGAAGTTCTAAATCCTCTTCTCCAGCCAAACTCTGAATGTACAGTGTAAGCACCAACATTTACACTGGTAATAGGTCTCAATGGCTGAAGAACTTCCTCCCATGTTTCAAACTTCACACCAGATCGCTCACAAATCGAATGAATTAAGGATGGAAATCCCATACCTGAAGTAGTAGCAGATCTGGCACAGTTCATCACATAATCAAAAATAATACCCCCGATGTCAATAAGCTTTCCTAACTGAAAACAATGGTTTAGAACTGTTTTCTCCCTCGTAACTTCACTAGTATGACTTCAAGGCAACAGTTTAGATGAGATAAAATAATGTCATGCCTTTGAAATGGAATTCAACTTAGAAGCCTGAAAATTTACTATTCTTTCATTTTTTATCTTCCATAAACCTCTTCCATCAGTTAGGAATGATATAATCTCATCCAATTCTCCTTTAGTAGGAAGATAATTAGCATAAAAACAAAATAATGCATGTAGCAAGAGGTAGAAGACATTAATTACTGCAGGTGAAAAATGCACTTGTTCACCTCTAACCATCACCAAATTCTCTTCTGCTACAGTCAAGTTTGCATAAAACTCTCTAACCACAGAAACAACATCGACAACGGAGAAGTAGCAGTAATTCTTCCAATTCCTTATAGTAATCATTTTTTCAATAACTTCTCCTGTCTTACTAAATACTCATTCAGGAATCAATTTACGTGACGATAGTGTGTCGCATATCGATCCTCTGCTCTTGCACTAAAAAATTTGTTGGAATCAAATTTCACTTTACCTTTCAAGCGCTTTGTCTTTGGAGCCATCTCTTAAAAAAATCGCAAAAATTCACCATAAATTTCAAAATTAAACTAAACTTGCTAATTTAACTTCCAAAGGTAATTTCCACTAAATCAAAGCAATTTCTCATGCTTTTCCTCAAATTTCACCATAAATATTGATCGTAATATTTTTCAATAATGTACCCAAAATATATGGTGAAAATAAAAAAATTTTACTTAGGAGTAGTGTTCATACCTTAAGGAATTCAAATCTGAAAAATCTCGTTGAAATCAGCTCTTAATTGATCCAATTTAAGAATACCCTAAATTCTTTTTGATGACTTTGAAAGGTTGAGGGTGACAGGAGGTGTTAAAAATGTCAATTTTTGAGTTTTTAACTGCAAAAAATCAGTTTTCAGGAACCGGCACTTAAACGCGAGGCATCGGCACTTAGCCGCAAAATCTGGCGCTTAGCCGCCAGTACCCTAATATTCATAATTAATTAAAAAATGTACTAAACGCCTTGGTTAATCACCCTAAATCACTTTAAATAAGCATTTCTACCCTCTAAACTTTTCTAATTCTCCAAAGAAAGTTAAATTTCCATCAATTCCAAACAAATTTTATACAAACACAAACTTTCATTTAAAACTATCACACTTAAAACAAACTAAAAATTTCTATCCAAAGATTGGATGAAATTTTTCAATACACAAATATTTAAATGCATAAAAATAAAGATAATTTTACATCATTAAGATGTAATAAACACACTTAAAAGTTTAATAAAACACAAACATATAACATTAGACGCAAAACACTTAACACATAAAACCACAAGACTAGACTATACTCAAATTAATTCCAATCTCCATTAGCTTGAATGTATCCAGAACCACCATTTGTTCCATTTGAACCATCTGGAATATAGATCTGATAAAACAGGCGATGTTTGAAAACTCTTACTTCTTCTTCTAACCATCTTTTTTCAGAAACATTGCCTTATCTACTTCTTCCACATGACTTGTATGACTGAATTGCATTTTAAGCTGTCATCCCATATGCGCTAAATGAGCGTTAGTTTCATTTACCTTTACTTCAATTGACTCCACATTGTCTTCAATCTTCGCAATCCTTTCTACATTACCTTGAATACTAACTGTTAGGAATCCGTTGTATAACTCTTGCGCACTTTCACTAATCAATTTCTTCTTGTTGGCTTCTTACTTCTTTTTAATTTCACTCTCCCAAGAAGACATTTTTGCACTTAAAACACTCTTCTTAAGACTTAGGAATGAAAATAGGGACCGTGGCAACTGATTAAATCAGGGTCTTTTTATAGACATGGGATGTGCTAAAACTGACCCTAAATGTTTTAAAACTCCAAAATAACTTCTAAAACCACTTCCCCACGATTTTGGCTTCTAGAAACTCATTTATCACATTTTTCTTAACTGCGGCGCTAAAGCGCTAACCAGGCGGTGCTTAGCCGCCTGTGCACATTTTTTCACAGGTCTGTCAAATGTCCAAATTTTTCTTTCTAACTCTTTCTAGTTATCAATTAATGTCAAATAAACACCACTATAACTAATCTCTTCAAAATACTACCACATAATCATAAAAATAAACCAAAAAAAGCACACTAAGAAAACATAAAGAAAAGCACACTGATAAATATGAAGCAAAGCAAATCAATAAATATGAAGCAAAGCACACCAATAAATATGAAGCAAAGCACACCGATAAATATGAAGCAAAGCACACTGATAAATATGGAGCAAAGCACACCGACAAATATGGAGCAAAGCACACCGATAAATATGGGTTGCCTCCCACCAAGCGCTTGGTTTAATTTCTTCAGCCTAACATACCTAGAACCTATTTTGAGTGACCCAACATCAAATTCTTACTAGGTTTAAGTTGATTTACTGAAAAATAAGGTTTACGTCTATGACCATTAACTTTAAACATGTTTTCAGTCTTAGGATTTTGAATATCCACAGCTCTATAAGAATAAACTTTTTTCACAATAAATGTACTCATCCATTTGGACTTAAGTTTCCAGCAAAAATTTTCAACTTCGCATTATATAACAAAACTTTTTGTCCTGAATCAAGATTTCTAGTAAGAATCTTCTCATCATGCCATAACTTCATCTTCTCTTTATATATCTTAGCATTTTCATAAGATTCATTCCTTTTCTCTTCAAGCACATTTAATTACAATAATCTCTTCTCAGCAACATCCTTTAAATTATAATTGAACTCTTTTATAGCCCAATATGCTTTATGCTCAAGTTCAACAAGTAAATGACAAGCTTTTCCAAAAATTAGCCAATATGGGGACATCCCTATATGAGTTCTGTAAGCAGTCCTATAGGCTCACAAAGCATAATCTAGTTTTATTGACCAATCCTTTTTGTTTAGATTAACTGTCTTTTCCAATATTCTTTTAATTTAGTGATTGGATAATTCAACCAAACCACTTGTCTGCGGATGATAAGCAGTAGCAATGTGATGGTTAAGATGATTTTTCTTTACTAATTTCTCCATAATCACATTTCTAAAATGACTTCCCCCATCTGCTATAATTACTCTTGCCATTCCAAATTTGCAAAATATATTCTTTCTTAAAAATGTTGCAACACTTTGAGCATTACATTGAGGTAAAGCAACAGCTTCAATCCATTTGGATACATAATTTACTACTATTAAAATATAGATCTTTCTGAAAAAAGGTGTGAATAGTCCCATGAAATCTAATACCTAAACATCAAATATTTCTACTTCCAACATATAATTGAGGGGCATCTCATTTTTGCTAGAAATATTGCCTACACGCTGACATCGATCATAATTTTTAATATATGCATTAACATTTTAAAAATTGTAGGCCAATAAAATCCAGATTGTAAAATTCTATAAGCAGTTCTATCAACTCCAAAATGTCCCCTATAATGAATATTATGATATTTTTGAATAATTTCAAAAGTTTCATCTAACGGTACACATATTTAAATGATCAGATCCTTTCCTTGTTTAAATAAAAATGGTTCATCTCAAAAATAAGTTTCAGCATCAGATAAAAACTTCTTCCTTTCCTGGTATGTCAAACCATATGGTATAATATCACTGATAATAAAGTTTACAATATCGACATAACACGGAATTCACCTTTCATTAATAGTGAACAATTTTTCATGAGGAAAATGTTCATTAATTCTTTAGTATCACTAAGAGATTTTTTAGTTTCAAGCTTGGACAAGTGATCAGCTATTTGATAATCAACACCCTTCCTATCTACTATCTCAAAATCAAATCCTAGCAAAAAAGAATCCATTTAGTCAATCTCAATTTTGCATCTTTTTTCTTCATTAAATATTTGATAGCAGAATGATCAGTATGCACTACACATTTAGTTCCAATTAAATATGATCGAAATTTATCAAAAACAAATACTATAGCTAATAACTCTTTCTCAGTAGTGGTATAATTAATTTGAGGTTCATTAAGAGTTTTACTAACATAGTAAATTACTTCATATATTTTATCATATTTCTGACCCAAAACAACACCAATAGCTTAATCACTAGTATCATACATTAATTCAAAAGGTTTTTCCCAATTTGGTGAAATTATAATAGGTGCAGTGATTAATTTTTCTTTTAATGTTTCAAAAGCTTTTAGGCATTCATCATCAAAATACAAAATTACATCCTTTTCCAATAAACAGCATAAGGGTTTTGAAATTTTTGAAAAGTCTTTAATTAAACGCCTATAGAATCCAGCATGTCCCAGAAAACTTCTAATTCCCTTTACATTCGTTGGACAAGGTAAATCAGAGATAACTTGAATTTTTGCAGGATCTACATCCAAATCTTTTTCTGATATTATATGTCCTAATACAATTCCTCCTGCTACCATAAATTGACATTTTTCCCATTTAAGGCCAAATTAGTTTTTTTACAATGTCTTAGAACTTTAGATAAATGTTCTAAGCATGATTCAAATGAACTTCTAAACACTGAAAAGTTATCCATAAAAACTTCAATCCCTTTTTCAATTAAATCACAGAAAATAGCCATCATACATCTCTGAAATGTAGCAGGGGAATTACATAAACCAAAAGGCATTCTTCTAAAAGCAAACGTACCATAAGGACTGGTAAACGTTGTTTTCTCTTGATCCTAAAGAGCTATTTGAATTTTGTGGTACCCAGTATATCCATCCAGAAAACAAATGTATGTATGCCAACCTAGTTTATCCAACATTTGATCTAGAAATGAGAGTGGAAAATGATCTTTCCTTGTGGCAAGATTTATTTTTCTATAATCAATGCATATTCGCCACCCTGTAACTTGTCTTATTGGAATAATTTCATTTTTCTCATTAACAGTCACAGTTTCTCATCCTCTTTAAGGAACACAGTGAATAAGACTAACCCATTCACTATCTGAAATAGGGTAGATAATCCCAGCATCCAACCACTTTAAAATTTCTTTCTTAATAACATCTTTCATAGTAGGATTTAATCTCCTCTGAGGTTCAACCCTGGGTTTACAATTATCTTCCATAAGGATTCTATGCATACAAATTGAAGGACTGATTCCTTTAATATCATCTATCATCCATCCAAAGGCTTTCTTGTACTTTTTTAAAACTTCAAACAAAATTTCTCCTTCTGTTTAGTTAATTGAGAGGAAATTATCACTTGCAAAGTTTAGGACTCACCTAGAAAAATATACTTCAAATGATCAGGAAGCATCTTTAACTCAAGTTCAGGAGGTTTTTAAATTGATGGACCAAAAGATTCATCTTTTTCAGTCATATCCAACAGTTCAAAATTTTCATGAACATAATTTTGATCTTCCTCATAAAAATCTTCAAAATGATGTAACTCCTCTTCTTGCTCATGTTCTAACTCTTCTCTTTCAGTCTTCTCTTCATAAGCTAATTTGAAATGACATTCACTCAAATATTTGATAACATCCATCCTATAACATTCAACATCTTTACCTCTTGCAGGATATTTCATTGATTTTCAAATGTTGAATGTAACAGTCTGATCATTAACTTTCATTGTTAATTCCCCTTTTTGCACATATATCATTGATATGCATGTGGCTAGGAAAGGTCTTCCTATAATTATGGGTATTTTTTTATCTTCCTCCATATTCAGCACATTGAAATCAACACGAAAGATAAATTGATTCACTTTTACCAAAACATCTTCTATAACTCATTTAGGATATGTGATCGAATGATCTACTAATTGCAGAGTTACAGTAGTTGAAGTTATTTCTCCTAATCTCAGTCATTTAAATATTGATAGAGGCATAAGGTTAATGCTTGCACCCAAATCATATAAAGCTTTTCCATAAAATCTGTCTTTGATTGCACATGGAATTGTGAAACTACCAGGATCTTTAAACTTTTAAGAAGCTTCTTCTAAATTATTGCACTACACTCCTCACTAAGTGCAACTGTGTCATTATCTTCAAACTTCCTTTTTTTGTTGAGAATATCCTTCATAAATTTCAAATAGCTTAGCATCTGTTCTAAGGCTTCAACGAATGGAATATTGATTGTAAGCTTCTTAATTATCTCCAAGAATTTTGAAAATTGCTTATCCAACTTCTGCTGACGAAGTCTTTGAGGAAATGTAGATGGTGGTTTTTCCAAATCTTCCTTAAGTGGAGAAATAGATATTTCCAAACCTTTCAGAGCATCCTCTTTTAGTTCTTCAATCTCTTCTTTCTCTACTTTAATTTATTTTTGCACTCTACCTTCCAACTCTCTTCAACTTCTCAGTTGAATTGCTTTTACATGCTCTTTATTCTTATCTCTTGGATTTACTTCAGTATTACTAGGAAGCATACCTTGGGATCTATTACTTAATGAATTGCCAATTTGTCCCAATTTATTTTTAATATTTCTCATTGTAGCTCCTTGACTCTGCAATTGATTTCCCATTTGTAACACCACTTCTTCAAAAGACAACTTTTTCTCCTTAAATTGTGAAGCATTATTAAACCTGGAGGATAGGTTAGTCTATAAATATTATTCCCTTGGTTGTTCTAGTTCCCCAATGGGTTTACTTGGTTGTTCCCCTATTGTTGATTAATACCACCCTGATTTTTGGTATTCGAGTTAAAGTTTGGATGATTCTTCCAACCTGTGTTATAATAATTAGAATAAGGGTTATTAGGCTTACTTATAACATTCAAAGTTTCTGGTGAAGTATGAGAATCAACAGTTTTACTTAATGAATTTTCTTCAATCATGGTAATTGGCTGAGAAAAATTCATCCCAAATTGGTCTATCTTCCTTGAAATTGCAACAACTTGATTTGCTAACATCTCAAAAGCATCATTTTCATGAATATTGGCTACCTTTTTAGGATTTAACCATTCAGAAGACCATTGAAAATTATTAGTAGTCATTTCTTCTATCAAAGTATAAGCATCAGTAAAATGTTTAGACATTAGTGATCCTCCTGCAGCAGCATTGATAATAAATCTAAGAGATCCAACTAATTCATTATAAAAAGTTTGATTTATTAACCAATCTGGTATCGAATGATGTGAAAATTTTATGAGGAGATCTTTAAATGGTTCCCATGCCTTATATATAGATTCACCTTTAAACTGACAAAAACATGTAATATCATTTCTATGCTTCGCAGTCTTTGATGGTGGAAAATATTTAACAAGAAATTTTTGTGATAAGTCACCCCAAGTTTTGATAGATTCAGATGCTAGCGAATTTAACCATATCTTAGCTTTATCCCTTAGTGAGAAAGGAAAAAGTCTAAGTTTAATAGCATCATCAGAAACACCATCATATTTAAAAGTAGCACACAACTCTAAATGGTTGGCAAGATGTAAATTTGGATCTTCAATTGGTGCTCCTCCAAACTGATTATTAGACACCATTTGGATAATAGCAGGTTTAAGCTCAAAGGAATTAGTAGCTACAACAGGGTGTTGAGTACTACCATGAAGTTCATCCACTATAGGGTTAGCATATTCTCTTAAAGGTCTAAATTCTTGATGGATGTCAATATTTTGATTTTAATGATTTTGCATTTCTTGAATATTTTTATCTTTTTCAAAATTTTTAATTTTTTTGATTTTTCTGATTGTTCTTTCTAATTCAGAAACGTAAGGCACAAGTCCCTCAGACTCTGAACTACGCATACAACGTTAAATAAAGTAAAAATAAAAACACAAACAAAAATAATGAAAAGTAAAAAATTTTAATTTTTTTTCTTAATTTTCTTTAAATGAAATTTTAATCAATGTTTCCCGGCAATGGCTCCAAAAACTTGATGCCCGAATTTTTATGCTTACGATTTAGATAGGAATTTTATGATTTATAATATGGCATTCTACGCAAGTATACGTATCATTTATCAAGTAATATAAGACTTTCTGATTAAGTCCCGAGATATCGAAACCACAGGGAATAGTGTAAAAATTTAAAGAAATAAGAAAAATAAATTTTTACTTTTTTAATTGATTTTTGTAAGTATGTTTTAAGGTTTTAATTTTGTAAAGTTGTTTTTGATATTTTCAATAACAAGTTTAAGCAGGAAATAAAATTATCAACACTATAAACACGATATAAAAGTTATAAGAATCAAATATCTTTTTTCTTCTTCAATGAATCAATAATAATTATGAAATTTTATGTTGTAGAAGTATCTAAATGTATTGTGCCAAATAGGAGCAATTATATTATTTACACTTACTTGGTTCTATAAAAAAATTGGTTAATTTGAAATTTGAAATTTTGTAGATGAGTTAAGCAGGGAAGACACCAGCTCTCACTCTAGAGTTCCCTCTATTCCCTTAATCTGGGGGCTAACATCTCATAACAAAATTTAAAATAATAAACCAAATTAGGGATCTTTAGCCTGTCAATCTAAAGTCCTCTAATTTTAATCCCCAATAAAGCATATATCCCTATATATTTGCATTCAATCTATGGACTACAAGTCTCACCCATATAATTTCTTGTGATTCTTTCCAATTGTTGTTTGAGAAAATACCGCATTGGATCTTACATAATCTCACAACAAATTTTAACATCTTAATTGGCCAAATTAAGAAATAAATTAAGTTTAAGGAATGGAATCATCACAATTTATTCCAACATTAAACACTTATACTTTCCACAACATTACTTCCATAATTTAATTACTTCATAGTTTAAATTCTTAAACATAATAAACATTGATTCTTTGCCCAAAAAAAATATTTAATGATTAGTAAACATCTAATTTAGTTTATGAACTTAAATAATGTGGTAATGTGATGAATAGGAGCATAATTATTCTTTACCCTTGTTACAACATCTAAAGAACATTGGCTAGTTTTAGAGGATAAGATCAAGATGTATTATTAGTAGTAAGGGACGAAGTTCTAGGCTCTCACTTCTTGTTCCCCCCCCCCCAAATGGGTGTCTGTGGTCGAGCCTACTAATGACCTGTCACCTCCTCTTAAACCAAATTGATAGAATTTAACCTATCATTCTAAAAACCTAATCAATTCTACCCCCTTCAAAGATTATCTCCCTATCTATTCGCACCTCCCCCTTTAAGGATTTACAATCTACCTTTTCAAGGGAGATGTGATACTTACAAGTTAAGAATTCTTAGCCCACGGTCAGGTCTTAAGAACTCTACACACATTCTAAATTACAAATGATAAAGTTGTTGTGTAAATAAAAATCAGGTAAAATAATATCACAAATTATTAATGAAGAAAAATAAGTTCTCAAAACAAAATCAAATCTTTATTTTAATCATTTCATATTTGTAGAGAGAAAGATAAGAAGACTACTCATAAAGCATAGGATTCACACCACAAACCATATTTATATAATTTAAATTCAAAGTACAAAACTTAAGAACTAAATTATAAATACTTATCTGGAATGATATGCAAGCAATCCTTTGAAGTTTCTCTTACTTTGACTGACTTCTACAAGATTCCAACACTCTGAATTCTCACTAAGGAAAAGTAAATAACACAAAACACTCTTTTTCTAAATGAAATGGCAGACCTCTTTCACTCTTATAACACTTACACACTCCAAAAGACCACACTTTGCTGTAGAATTGTCCTCTATTTATAGAGCTTCGAAAATGATCAGGGGTTGCTTTAGGAACTTTTTCAAAATTCATTCAAATTTGTTGAATATTCTAGAAGGTAACTGTGGCGCCTAGGTACCAGTCTTCTGCGTGAATGGATGCGTCTCTTCGGGTTTTGAGTCGCATCTCTTCGTTGAATAACTTATTCCCTGTGTCTAAATTCATTGTATCTTGTTTATAACATATGAGAAATTGTCCAGAGGCTTCTAGATCGCTTTTGAGTCGTCAATAACCATCACAAAATCGATTACAAGTGCTCTAGAATTCCCGGCTGAGTTTGGCGCCTGGGCGCCAGAGTCAGCCCTTTTTTATTCTTTTCTTCAGTTGACTCATTTTTGCTCCTTTTACTCCTTTTTTGATTTTTTTTCTTCATAAACTTATTTTCTTGTACCTGCCACCAAAAACATAAAAAATACATTTCATTAAAGCGTGATATCCTTAAAATATAAGTTAAAAATGATATAAAAATTTAGGTAATTTTAAGAGTGATCACATCACATAAATGACATCGACATCTAAAATCCATAAATGATCTTAAAAATTAATTTGACATATGTAGGGTCACTAGTAGGTCACCTATGACACATAAAACCAATTATGACCCATGACAAATCATCCTTAGCAAAAGACAAAATAGTCATCATGAAGCCATCATGAAGGTGGGAATGATGTGTCATTCCTTCATGAAACATGGAAGGAATACATGGTGAGCTCATCACTCACCACCACCTCCAACCAATGGGATAAAGATTCGTCTAAACACTTATCCCATACATAATTAGGGTAATAATGAACAAGTTATAATAATTGGGAATGGGAAGGCATATGTGTCATTCCTTCATGAAACATGGAAGGAAATTATGGTGACTCATCACACACCTCCATCTTCATCCAATGAGTGAATAAAACATATCTAAGCCCTTATCCAATATATAATTATGGTCATTATGATCAAATCATAAAAAAAGAAATAAAGAGGGATATGTGTCACCCCTTTGACAAAAGACAAAAAAAATCATTATGATTCCATCATGAAGGGAACAATGAGGTTTGATTCCCCCATCAATTTTTGAATAAGGAAGAGGAGAAGTCACCACTCACCTCCCTTCTAATATAATGGAAAAAGAAACTTAACCATGCCACCCTCCCCATCACAATTGGCCTCATCATTATATTCCTTAAAAGTAAGGAAAGAGAAGAAACATGTGTCATCCTCTCCACAAACTAAATAAGTGATTGGAAATAAGTATATGGGAAGGTCTACCTAGCCTATCTTAAGCTCTTATCCACATTATGAGCTAACCAATGGAAGGAGGCCGAATATTACATGCCAAATCTTCACCGTGGTTAGGTTCATCATAACCAAACCATGAAAGAGAGCGAATGAGAAGCTTATGTGTCATACCTTCATGAAATTTGGAGTAAAGATATGGTGAGCTCCTCACTCACCACCACCTCCATCCAATAAGTGAATGAACCATTTAAATCCTTTGGAAGATTCATCATGTAGAAGGAGTTATTGTGGAATAGATGTGTCTCTCGGAGTGAAAAGGCACATAAGGCACCCATTGGAAGATTTATTGAACGTGGACTCTTTTTGAATATACACTTAAGCTTCTCTTCAGAAATTATAATTAGGGCTTGGAAACTCTTACAGAAGAGGATAATAATCAGGAAGATTAGAAGAAGAGAAGAAGGCTTGGAGAAAAAGTGAAGGCCTCGGCGTGAGCCCAAGTGGGGTGACAAGGTGAGAGAGAAAGAGAGAGTGTGAAAGATTTCTTCTTTTCTTTTCACTTTTTTCTTGGAGAGGATTGCAAGGAGATTGCTTTTGCTATATATGGAGAGTTTGATTTTCATTAGACATAAGTATTTTCATTGTATTTTGATTTAAATTTAGTAGTTTGTTTGTATGGTTTCAAAAACTTGTTCAATGAAAAGTTGTTGTTTCTCTATGTGTAGTGAGTAGTTTTCTTTACTCTTCCCTCTTATAATGAATTAGTATGCATGAGTAGGATATAGAACTGAGTAGGTTTATAATATATTGTGATGATTTTACCTTGATCCTCATTTACATGTAAACTTGATCAACTTGCATGTTAAAATCAGTTGTGAGAATATGTAAGAACCAAAGTGGTATTGTCTTAGTCAACTATTGGTAAAAATCACACGAGATTATATGGGTAAGAATGTAGTCCATATGGTTGAGTGCAAATAAATAGGGAGATATGCATGTTTAAGAGCTGTAGAATTAGAGGACTTTAGTGTGGCAAACTAAATCCTCTAATTTGGTTTGATGTGAAAGGTTTTGTTATGAGATGTTAGCCCCCAAGTGGATGGAGAAGAGAGAACTCTAGAGTGAGAGCTAGTATATTCCTTGCCTAACCCTTCTACAAGATTTCAAACATCAAATTAACCTATGTTCTTTATAGAACCAAGTAAGGGTAAAGAATATAATTACTCATATTTTTCACAATATCTCTCGCTACTTGTTTTACTTTTACACATATCATTGATTTCATTTTATGAAGAAGAGTACTTTTAATATATTAAGCCTCACTTTCTGATTTTCACTAAGTATTTTAGTTTAGAATTAGTATTGTAGTAACAATTGCGGAATTTAATTAAAACCACACCTTATCGACCTTCCAAGTTAGGGTGTGTTATTGTAGACTAGAATTTCTCTTGAAAGCCACTGTGATTTACCGCGATCTCTGTAGGATCGATATTCGGGGCTTAATCAGAAAGCTCTATATTACTTAATAACGATACGTATACTTGCGTAAAATCCTTAGTAATTAAAAACATAATTGAAATCTTACTTTGCTTGGGAGTCAAGTTTTTGGCACAGTTGTAAAGGAAGAAATTTAAACAAGAAAATTAAAGAACTAAACTCTTGTTTATTGTAATTGGGGATCAGCCACAATTCAATGATATAGAATTGAGGGCATGACCATGCCTAGGCGTGGTCACACCCAATGCAGGCATGACCACACAAGATCATAAAGAGCATAATATGCTGGATTAGGGTTTAGGGCACTGGGTCTTTCCGAGAGCTCCATATGACTATGGAAGCTGCATGTGACCCAAAATTGAAGTCGGCAGTATGAATCTAATCTTGTTCAAATAAGTATACAACCAAATTCAACTATAGTTAGAACCACATTTTAATCATATTTGAACCAAAATTTGAAATTGAACGAGCTCAAATTAATAATTTCCACAAAGGTACAACATTATGCTAATCACTCATATAAAGGGGCTATTTTATTCTGAAATAATTTATTGGACATTTATTCAATGCACCAAAAAGCAAGGAAGTTTGACTAATTTAACTATTTTGGCCTATAATAAGTTCAATTCACCAATTAGTACGATGTAGACTAGAATTAAATTTAAGAAACCATGATAAATAATTTTTTTTAGTTATTGCCAAATGAAAAACTAGCACCCACTCTTTCAGTTCATCATCAAAATTTTTTTATTTGTACAGTGTTTTATTTTATAAAAAAATATTGGGTAAATTCCCTTCATTTGTTTCGATATTTATCTTATGTTGTATTAAAAGCTGTGAGGATAACGACAAAGCTTAAAGTATCAATGCACTAGCCTTTATAAGCAAGGTTGCTGAAAGCATGGGATTTTATATCTCAAAAGGCATAATTACCAAGCAGTTTGGCAGGCCCGGGGTTTTGCATCAAGAGACGGGGTTCATCAACCGAGCTATCCATCAGATCCCTTTCATCATTCCAGCTTCACCCATCTTCAGCCATGGAAGCTGTCCTAATTCATCTATTGTTCATGATGGCCATGATTAGAGAATCAGGTGGGAGACTTGCTCTTAGTTTTATTTTCCAAGTAAGAATGTGCTGTTTCTCTATATTTTTGAACATAAAGGTATCAAGTCGATGTACCAATATCTATCGAGCATCTTCCCTGTCTTACATTTTAGTCTTTTCGTACAAGTTTATAGTTTGTAAAGTTCAATTTCCATCACTTATGTCAAAGGAGATGGATTTTGATTACCTCAGGTTTCAACTAAAAAGTAAAATGTGCGCTCTGCATTTTGGAAGAGCATCCCCTCAGCGTTTTTTTTTCTCGTTCTCCGTACTAATTGCACTCCAAGCTTTCTCTTCTTCTTCTTCTTCTTTATATCCCGAGTGTAGTGGTTATCCTTTTTATTATATATTTTCTTATGTTTTGTAGCGAGTTCAATTTCTTGCTGTATATCCATGTTGTCGGCGAACTGAAATTATCTTTCGCTTCCTTTTTGTTGGAAGATGGTGCTTGGTGTGTTTGCAGGCCAGAGTTGAGTGATTCTGCCTTGCAGAAAACACTGGATTATGCCTGCGGAGCTGGAGCTGACTGTGTTCCTATAAACCAGAATGGAGCTTGCTATAATCCCAACACAGTGAAAGCGCACTGCTCTTATGCAGCCAATAGTTACTACCAGAGGAAAGGGCAAGTATCACAGGCCTGTGATTTTGCGGGGACTGCCACTCTTACTCCTCAAGATCCAAGTGAGCATTTGTTTTCAATCATTTTCTATTTTTTTGCCCATTATTTGTGATTTCTAGAGAGAAATTAAGAGCAGATCACTAGTTGATATGTTATTTTGTTTTCTGGTCTCTTTTTGTTTGTTTGCAGGTGCAAATGGCTGCACTTACCCTGCTTCTCCCAGGTAAATTAGTTTATATGATTAGCATCTTTGGTTCTTCACGTGGTCAAAAAGGATGGGACTTTTTTCTCCGCCTTTGTAGCTTTATTGAGATGATGGAGAAGGGAATAAAGATTGTTTCCACCCCGAACAAGCTGATAAGATTTTATTTTATTTTTTTCTGGTAATGAGGCTATGGGAGGGAATCCGATTCATTTTACTGTTCCACCTAAAATTTGATATTTATCTAATAATATCTTGTTTTGCAAGATTCTCGTCCCATCTATACTAGCTTTCACTACACATAATTCACGGCACATGCTCTCTTTTTGTTCGATAGGATATACCCCTCCCAGAAAGAATCTATTAAAGCTCACACTAATTGAATGTGGGTCATGTGACGTCTTTGCCTTTCATGTTCATGAGCATTTACCCAAGGCAATTGCAGCAGTACCTTCCATGTGGTAGCTTGATCTTGTTCCTTAGATGCCATAAGCTATGAACTAGCTTGAGTTTTAATTCAATTTGAAATGCACTCTTAAGTGATTCATTAGCCTGATTTTTGACTCTATACTTTTTGAGCCTCGGTTCGTTTGAAAGTTTGATTCGGGATGGCTCAATTCACGACTGTATTTAAACTACTTATCGTATAAACTTAATATTATATTTTTTTTTCTGATTTTTATCTATATTTTATTATTTAGTTTTTATTATTAATATTTCTTAAAATGTAAAACATGACCTTGTATGTTACGTCTTGGATTTATTTGAGCTTTCTTGGGTTGGCTCTTAGTCATGCTTGACTAAGATTATAGTCATTTGCTGAGGTGGAACTGACCTCTTTTTTGTGGGGTGCAAACTGTCTCCTAGAGTCAACATTGGAGGCGTTAGGGCAATGAAAGACTGATATTTTAGGAGTGGCAAATTTGATATGTAAGAAAGAGCAAATGACCAAATTTTGTTCCATATTAGTAAAAAGATCTGATTTGGGAGGATCAATTGCCTCCTCTGGACTCTACGTGCGTCCGCCGTTGGTGATATCAGTTAATTTTCTGTATTATCAAAAAAAGAGTTCAAGTTGATTTGGAATTGATATGTTTCAATTCAAGGCCGTTCAACTTCAATGCCATTATGCTTTTGATAAGATTTTGAGGCCACTATAGCTTTACATCTTGAGCGTGAGCCAAGCCATGGTCATTTTGGACTTGACTCCATATCAACACCAAAAATAATTTGATGCAGTTTTTTTTTTTTTTTAATTCTAATGTGCCCTCTTAGTACTTCATCTTCCTCAAGGAACTACACTATATTTCAACCGTGCTTTCAACGAGCACTTTGGCCTTTCTCTTCAGGTGCTTCTCCCAGCAATTCACTTTTAATATTCACTTTTATTGCTTGGAAAATTTATTCACTCTCTCTTTTATTTCACTTCGTATTAATCATGTACGGGATTTCCTCACAAATATCAAACATTTTTTTTCAACTTTTTTGAATTTTGAGTGATTTACAAACAGCGCTTATTATCCATCGAATTATTCTTGCTGCTTTGTGTGCTGAGTGTACTATCTGGAACTCAATTTTTTGTTCACCATTAGTGCTGCGGGTGGAAGCACTAGCAACAACAATGGAGCCAATACAGGCACAGGTGTAGGTGCTGCTGGAGGCGTGACACCTAGCTCGGGCACCGGTACGGGCACTGGAACCGGCACTGGTACCTTGCCATCACCTCCCACCACCACCAATCCAGGTTCAGCAACTCCGAACATAATGACACCAACAAGTCCAGGGGCTGGAGGAGTCATTGGTCCTTCAGGAAACACATTTTCTACCGATAACAGCTACGGTGACTACATTCAAGCCCACTCAGGTGTCCTGCTTCTGCACATTCTTTCTGTTCTGGTTATGTTAGGAGATTAATTAGATTCCCTGCACGTTTTAACACTATCCTGTGAATTGTGATGTCCAGAGTACATATAGAAGGGATTAAGCTGCTGTTTTCTTCACTAAGTTTTTTTTTTCTTTACCTACTGGGAGACTAGAAGAATTCTTGTTACATGTAATTGGGTGGCATTAGCATGTTAGTTTGGCTTGTTGTTTGTCTCCTCTCGCTTTGTCATGCGTCTTTTTGTTCACTTTCTTTGATCGAAGGTATCAAGTTATAATGTAAAAAATTGTTAGGAAATTTCTAACTTTCCTAGTGCATTTGTTTTCTGTGGCCACCTACTAGTTAGTTGGAAAAAATTTTTTATCACCCACCAGTGGCCCACGCACGGAATTTGAAGGCGTCATGGTGAATGAATGATGCTGTCGCCATTACTGTATTGGTGGAGAGCTAGCTCATGATCTAGCCTTATCACTGCATCCCTGCCGGGTCAATACAAAGGCATCTACCCACTGCTCCAGATCATATAGTTGGCACAGTTGTCTCTTGTATTCTCTCACAGTGGCTTTTCTCGCTCAAAATGATATATATATATATATATATATATATATATATTTATACACATTAAGCTAAGGAAACAAGAGGAGGTAGTGCATAGAAACAACAAAGCAAACTGTCTGCCATTTGAAAAAGGTATTTTAAGCTAAGAAACTATGTGTAAATAGATTTAAACACAATTTTAATAATCTAAATAATCTAGTTTAATAATTTAAATCTACCACGTGCTTTAGATTCTCTACTCTTTCACATTAGATCTAGGATCATATACTCTGGATTTCAAATATCCATATTAATTAAAAATTGGAACAAGCTTTCTCAGAAGACCATAGTCGCACCCGACCGTGGTATAGGCCTCAACACAGACATAGTTCTGGTTAGGAGCACAATTTAGCCTCAAAATATCATTTCGATCATGCTTAAGGAATAGAGTGTTGATCATATGGGAAGAATAAAGGCAAGCTGATGAGAAGGAAGAGTAAGTCACAAATAATACTATGAGAATAGATTCTGTAGTCATTTATGTGGAAATGACCCTCCTATTATAAATCATATGAAAATTTTAGTAAATTAAATAATTTTCTCTCACTTAATGAAAATCTTACATTATATTTATCGACAATTACGCATTCACATATTTATAACGACTTTGTTACCTTTTGGCCTTGGTAATTGCCTCTGGATTTGTTGCACATCTTTAATCACCCTGACATCATTTCGTAAACCCTAAACCCTAAATCTTATATTAAGGTAAGTATAATGATGTTGTGGAGTGGTGTTATTAAAGAACTCTCCCACACAATAAACATAAACTACACACCCTCCAACAACCCTAAACCCTAAATGATATTTATAAATGATATATCCTTCTAGTTTTCTACCACTACAAAAAATATCTTTTCGGAGCAATTATTTTGACTTATGGCAGTGTTTTAAATCACCATTAAATTTTAAATAACAGTTTATAAACTTACATGAGTGTTGTGTTTTCTCTCCATTACAAAAGGCTTTCACAATGAATTAAAAGTGTCACTAAAGACCGGGTATATACGACGGTTTAAATTATCATTTTTAATAGCAGTTTAAACAACAAATGATATACACAAAATGAACACCGTGTTTGCTCTCCGCTACAAAAGGCTTTCGGAGTGGTTAAAACCACTGCTAAAAACTAGGGATATATGTTTTTCTAAACCGTTATTTTAAATGGTAGTTTAAACCAGCATTTATATGGTGGTTTAAACCGCCATTTCACTAGGAATTTGGCTGATCCTCGCTTTTTTTTAATCCAACATGTTGTTCATAGCACATAATTTGCATCAAAATAATTTATTTCATACATAGATATATATGTAAAACAAATTATGTCATCATATAATTTTTTAAGTGATTTAAATTTACGAATAAATCTTACAAAGTAAAATAAAAGGATTGTTACATACATAGCATATAGAACTGTTCTAATTATGTATTTCACACCCAAAATAATATTTTTACATATTCCGCACCCAAAATGTTAATAATCATAAAAATGTTAATAATCATTGAACAGTTCTAATTACCTATTTTCACCAGTCATTGGAGTGGCGCTTGGACGAGACTGTGGACTACTTTTCCTTGGCATAGTGCCTTCAAAGGTAGACTACCATATCGGACTTTAGGGTGGCGATGGTAGCCCTTTACATGGATATAGAAACTCTCCAAGTTGAAGTGGCGAATCTGGGGTTGCTAGCAAAATTCTAGGCAGTTAGGTAGATTTCTAGTGTCTGGGTGGAAGAAATGATGAAAAAATATAAGTTTGGTTGGCGTGCGTTGTACATTAATTTAATATGTCGATGTTTAGTGTCACTCGAGGCTGTGAATGACCTAGCTTTAAAATTTTTCTTAGCATATAGAAAATTTTAATTTTTTTTCAAATTTTAAAAAAGATTAACTTGTGCGCATTCTAGATTTCCGTGTTAATTTGATGTGTATTTCGGAGATCGTTGTACGGTTGCAAGACATTTTGAATCCTTTATGTACCCTAAATATAGGGTTAAGTGGAAACCCAACGAATCCTTTCTTTTTTCATTTCTTCCTCCATTGGGTCAGTTTTTCTCAAGACTTCATGGCTTTTAAGTATTCTCCCAAGTATTTTGGCTCGGCTAGATTGACTGAGCAACATCTTGTTAGATTTTGACGTTGGATGTTGGGCGATGCTTGTGTATATGACACAAGTGTCGTGCTAGACTTGATTAACGTAGAGGTCCGAGCTACCGACCATTTGGGGAATGACCTCATTTTCTATCGACGTCAGTTCTAGTGGGGACTACGACTGCCCCTTTACACATAGCATAGGTTGATCTTCAACAACTATTAGTTATCCTGGACCAGATTAAGCTAAAATACATTGTTGAGGTCATGTCCTATATGTTCTACATGCGGAACATGGAAATCTCTTGGTCTCGGGAGTTATTCTCTCACATGTTCTCATTCAGGGTAGAGCTGGATGGAAATGTTGTCTTCGGCTCAATTCATAAGTTTCACATGATCAACCTAGAGAGCAATATTAAGGACTGGAAGCTTTAGTTCTTAAGGAGCAGTTGTGAGGGTTGGGAAATTGATACAAGTTCAATTGGAGGCACTTACAAGAAGAAGGGAATTCCACTCTGAGTTAAATCACTCGAATCAATCGTTCTGGGCTGAATGAGTGCCAACAAAAGTTGGTGGTTCAGTATACCGGCCCCATTACTGTCAATGGGGCACCGACCGTAAGCAAATATGAATCAATGTTGCCAGACTTATTAGCCACCTCTGATGAGGTAGAAGAGAAGATGCATCTGGATAAAGCTGCCTAGCTATCGAAGGAGCAGAGGAAAATATAATAAAGTAGATGGCTCTCCTATAAGAGAGATGGAAGAGGAAATGATGGAGGGCGTCTAAAAACAATACATTAAATTTCTAAAGCTACACTAGTTATCTAAAATAAGGTTATGGGTGAGTTGATTTTAATTGAACAGAAACCTTCTTCAGTGAATTTAGGTGGTTCAAGGAGCCACCGTTGAGTCGAGTAGACTGCTTCCTTGTGGTTGTGTGCTGGGGAGTTATTGCAATGTCCTTCTACACAAGAGGTTTCCCAACTGTCGACTTTGTGTTTCATTCCTCTTTCAGAAATATGCGGGGCAAGCTGACAATATTTTCAGTCTCTCGTGGCATCATCCAAACCCTCGAAGGAAGATTCATAGGAGAGCCTAAATGAGTGCCCTGAGTCAATTGAGGAAGCAGAGCATAGCCGGAGAGGTAAGAACGTAGCTTCTGAGTATGATTCTTTCCTTCCCATTCCTCCAAAAATTAAGTAAGTTGGTATGGATCGTTGGATTCCGTTGCAAAAGAAGCGTCCGAAGGTCTACATGAATTTGAATTTCAAACTTAGCCTGATAAAATTTGAGAGGGATTGGTTCCTATTGAACTCTGAGTTAGTCTGGTATGCCTCCACAATCATGGATACTTTATGGTCGGTTGTCCTAGAGAACATCTTGATAGTTTCGTCTCGTCTAAATTTGTATGAGAGAGATTCATGAATATTTGTATTGATCGGAAAGGATATTGATGTGTTGCAGGAGATGGTTGGCTTATTCTTGAGTTTTATGTGATCCATACATCATCTCTCTTTTTTATTTTTAAAATCACAAAGTTTATGTTTCTTTTATTCATGCATCATAAGTATTTTTTTTTATTCCTATCATGTTAGTTTTGTCAATTTTGTGTAATTTTAATGTTATGGATCTTGTCTTCCTTTGATGCCCTAATTAAGCACAGATGCTTCATATTTTTGTATTAACCTTATAATCAACTTTATTTCTCGTCGGACATGATATAAAGTCAATATCTTTCATGAATCTATGATCTCTAATCATTGTGTAGCAAAAATGAAGGGTTGCCACAAAAACTCGAGAGAATAGACATATTCTAGTAGGATTTCACAACCATTCCATGGGGATCAGAGTACTCTTACAGAGTGCATGGGGTGTATGGAAGCCTCAACTTTTTGGATTCTAATCTTCTATTGACCTAAACATAGGAAAAAATATTTTTCTAGCTGTCAACTATAGTGTGGGACCCATAGGAAAACTACAAGAAATCATCCGAACTATATCACATGAGTATGAATCTTGCATATATGAAAAATTTGATATTTTTGTTATTATTTCTATTTTTTGCTTTCTTTTAGGACAATTAGATTCATCTTCTAATTTTGAACAATTAAAACTACACTTAGCAATTCAATAAACAAGAACTTCGATTTTTAAAAATATTTTGACACTATGTTTATGGGATTGATATGTGGTACTCCTTAATTGCATTGATAATTGACACATATACTTATATTATCAGGCCAACTTACTTTGCTCTAAGTTTCAGTGCGTCAAGTTTTTGGCATCGTTGTTGGTGTTAGTTGTCAAAATTTTCTAACTTCAGGAGTATTTTAGTTAAAAAACTAAGAGTCGAAGTTTGAATAATTTATTTATTTTATCGTTATCTTTATTTTCTTTGTTATTTTATTCTTGTGTTTATTTTTCAAAATAAAACAAATTTATAAACATTTCAAAATGTTAGAGCCCCTGAGAAACCACTTCATACCTTTTCAGGAGTATACTTACCCATCAATAGCTTGCTCTATTTAAACACCCTGACATAGATGCTAGGTTTGATCTCCCTTGTTCAACTAATTATATCCCCTACTTGACTACTTACCCAATGTATAACTGAAACTGGAATGACATTAACGTAGAAAATAAATATTGTGTTAGAACTCAAGCTGGCCATATAGAAAATTAGAACAACTGGGGCGAGGTTTACATTTGCCAAACTCAACCTTAGAAAGTGACCACGAAACTCTAATTGAGGGAGGATCACTTGTTGTTAGATGAATTGATAGCAAAAATTGAGAAATTAATCAAACACCTACACCCATAGTTATTTAACCAACCCTTGCTTAAATTAGAATAATAATAATCCTAGTTTTGACAACTTACAAAGGGAGACCACCCATGTTGATATTGTAGAATGCTGAAATAACGAGGATTATGACTACATTGAAGAAAATGAGAATTGAATGAATTGGTGATTAATATAGTGAGTAAATTAGAAAGATAAATTGATGCATTAAGAAGTTTAGAAAATCAGATGAAGAAGTTAACTAGCCTATAAAATAAAACAAGTATAAGGGAAGTAATTGTTATAAATTGGAGTTTAAAAAGTTGGTGTCTGAAGAGCAGTCTTAGTTGGATGATTGTGGTTGAACACTAACAAAGGAAGACGATGCTCCTCACTACAAGATATCTCCTTGCATTCTAAGAGAGATTGTTGAGCCTATAAGACCATCTATAGGAGTACCTAAAGATGATGACTTGGAAGATAACCTTAGGTAGAAAAATAACCATGTAAAGTTAGGTCCAGAACCCGAAGAGCCTAGATAGAGCCCAACTCAAAATTTAAGAGGCCTTGCATTATCTTACAAGGTTAAATTTCTTGAAATTTATGAGGAAAATATTAATGTACAAATAAGAGAAATAATTGGGATAATTTTGGATATAGAAAGAACATTTAGGAATGATAATTTGAATCAATTCAATACATACTCTTAGGATGACTATGTCGGCATATTTATAGGTGGTGTGTTTCAAAAAGGGGGTCGCCTACATAAATTGTCGGCGAGTTTTATTTTAAATATAATTTAAATATATATATATAGTTTTAGAAAGAAGCATTTGATTTTGAAAATAACTTTAAGTTTGAAAATTTTAATATATGAAATCAAACCGATCTCACATCCCAAAGAGTTTATATAAACGAGCACCGCATCACGAACCATGTATCTATCCTGAAGAATAGACACCTTTGCTTGATGATGAGGCTCGATTAAATAAACTAGAAGATTTGTGACATATGTTTGGTACTGCGAACCAATTTTATAAGCCGACAAGTTCTCCCTGTTTAATATAAAGGAATTAAACGGGGTTTCTATTACTCAGGTTCTTAAAGTTCCCTATAAGGGCGAAGCCCATATAGTTAATTACATCTTAAGTGACGGGAATTACTTAAGAAAACTCTCGATAATGATCAGTGGTTTTGCTCTCAAGAATTTCAAAGTTTAAGGTTTTCAAACAATTGGATTTTGAAAATTTCAATAGGGAATAGCTCAAATTTGGAACAGTTATTTTGAGATTCCAAAGGAAGAGAAGTAGGGGATGTCACGGACCCGAAGTGAACTTCGATGACTTCCCAACTATCCTATGGTTTGACTTCAATTTAGGGAGAATTTATTTAATGTTGTAATCCTGCCAATTTTAGTTAATTAGGACTTATATTTGTATGATAAAATCATACAAATAGCCTCGTAGATGTGAGGGTTTATATCGTACCAAACGACTACCTCGGAGTCCTAAGACCGGTTAGGGCTTAATTTACATAACATGATTATGCAAATGCCTAACGAAGAGCTGAGGATTTATATTGCACTAAGCAAACTACCTTGAAATCCTATGGCTTTGTTATTTAAAACTAGGAAAGGTTTTGCTGATGTAGATTCCAGTTTTGCTGACGACGATGGTCGTGCTGCCCACTATGCTTCAAGCTCCTTGTTGTTGCAGAGGTTTAGTTTTAGAAAGTGAAAATCAAGAGATGAGAGAAGTGTTTTGGTTTAGAAAAGTCTTAAAATCCAAATTTTTTTAATGTTTTAATTAAAACAAATCTTAAAGTTAGTTAAACAGAACCGATTAAGATCCTACGATTTCGTCATCCCGACACCGTTATTTTTATCGGATTCACTTAGTCCAGATGAATTTGCTAAACTTAACTGAATGAGTTCCACAATTTCATTTAGATCGTGGGAAATCCCGTTAGCAACACGCGAGTTACATCATCCAAGGTATTCCCGATCATCCAACGAGACGTTTTAATTTAGTTGTAGTTGTAGTTTTGTTGTTCTGTTTGTGATTAAAGCTTGAGTTGTTTTATATTTTAAATGTTGTGGCGGGGAATTTTATCTTGTTGTGACTTTTAATTTAGTTTTGAGTTTCAGTTTTGTAGCTATCCTAAAAGTTTCAGTTTTCATGCAGGGTGACATTCTTGTTTAACATGCAAGAGAAGTAAAGTACAGTGAAGGTAAATAAATTGCAATGAAATAAAAGCGTACCTGGTAAGCATTCCTATTTATATTCTCCTGTACTTAAAACACAGGTTAAAGAATTTATATAATTGCAAGAAAACACCTAGGTAAAGCTAAGGGAAGGTTTTGGTTGTCTACCAAAATCCTAATCCTATAGCTGATCAATTCTTATGACGTCTAGGTTCTTGTGTTTTGTTAAGGATGATTTTCTTCATCAAAGAACAATGAAGTCTCACTATTCTTTTAAAACATCCCATCAAGTTAGAGAAGTGCTCAGAATTGAATTCTGAACATCTTCTTAAACATTTTAGAGATTATTTTAAGTTCAGTTAGTTTCATTGTGGTGATGAATCAATCACCCAGGCTACTTTAATGTTCTGATCTTATTTGACTCTTGCTCAATGAATTAGGATGTTTGATTATCCTATGAGTGAAGTGACATTTCACTTAATACTTTATTTAAGAGTTATGATAATGAAAGCCTTTAGGGGCAAATTAATTTGTTGAAGATTATTAACAATTCTTAATTAGGAAATTGATGATTTGAAATGTTTTGGTTTAGTTATAAAATTTTAATTAATAATTTTAAATTTGGAATAGTGTTCAAGTTGTCTCAATTCAATTAAATCTTTATATTTTAATGATCTTAATATTTTAGATTAATTTTAATGTTTTAAATTTGTTTAAGTTGAAAGAGGTGTTTAAATTATTTATTTCTTTATTAAATTTTAATGACTTTATTTGGATTGATTGTAATATTTTAGGTTGATTTTAATTAGTATTTTTAAAAATTTTTATTATTATAAATTGTTTTGATATTGATTTTTTTTAATGTTTCAAATTTGTTTTTGGTTTGTTTTCAAATGATAAATTAATTTTACTATTCTCAATTTAATTTAATTAAGTTATTAAATTACTTGATGTTTTAAAGTTTAATTTAATTAAGGGTTATTTTCCTTTTAATTATTTAATTTCAATTATCATCTTCGGTTTAATTAAGAGTTAAATATTATCGAAGTGATTTATTTAGGGATCTTAAATTAAAGAATTGGTATGTGTCGGCATATTTTTAGGTTATGTGTTGTATCTTTAAAAAAGGGTCGCCTACAGAAGTTGTCGGCGAATTTTTAATTTAATTTAAATATATAATTTGAAAAGTAGTATTTGATTTTGAAAATAATTTTAAATTTGAAAATCTTAAGATATGAAATTAAACCGATCTCACATCCCAAATAGTTTATATAAACGAGCACCGCACCACAAACCGTGTCTCTATCCGAAAGAATAGACACACTGCTTGGCGATGGGGCTCGATTAAATAAACTAGACATTCGTTTGGTCTGCGAACCAACTTTATAAGCCGACAAGTTCCCCTGCTTAATATAAATGAATTAAGCGGGGTTTATATTACCCAGGTTCTTAAAGTTCCTATAAAGGCAAGCCCACATAGTTAATTACATGTTAAATGCCGGGAATCATTTAAGAAAACTCTCGATAATGATCAGTGGTTTTGCTCTCAAGAATTTCAAAGTTTAAGGTTTTCAAAGAATTAGATTTTGGAAATTTCAATTGGGAATGGATCAAATTTGGAACAGTTATTTTCAAGAGTCCAATGGAAGAGGAGTAGGAGAAGCTGAGGATCCAAGAGGAATCTTGGCAACTTCCCAAACTATCCTATTGTTTGGCTTCAATTTGAGAATTTACTTAATGTTGTAATCTTGCCAATTTTATTTAATTTGGACTTATATTTGTATGATAAAATCATACAAATAGCCTCGAAGATGTGAGGGTTTATATCGTACCAAAAGACTACCTCGGAGTCCTAAGACCGGTTAGGGCTTAATATACGTGACATGATCATGCAAATGCCTAACGAAGAGGTTGAGGATTTATATTGCACTAAGAAAACTACCTCGAAATCCTATGGCTTGATTATTTAATTCTAAGAATGGTTTTGCTGATGTAGATTTCAGTTTTGCTGATGACGATGGTCGTGCTGCCCACCATGCTTCGAGCTCCTTGTTGTTGCAGAGGTTTAATTTTAGAATTCATAAATCAGGAGATGAGAAAAGTGTTTTGGTTTAGAGAAAATCTTAAGATCCACGTGTTTTTTATATTTTAATTAAAACAAATCTTAAAGTTGTTTAAACAGAGCCGATTAAGATCCCACGGTTCCGTCATCCCAAGACTAGTTATTTTCATCGAATTCACTTAGTCCAGATGAATTTGCTAAACTCAACTGAATGAGTTCCACACTTTCATTTAGACCGTAGGAAATCCCGTTAGTAACACGTGGGTTACTTCATCCGAGGTATTCCCGATCATTCAATGAGACGTTTTAATTTAGTTGTAATTATAGTTTTGTTGTTCTGTTTGTGATTAAATTTTGAGTTATTTTATATTTTGAAATATTGTGGCGGTGATTTTTATCTTGTAATGACTTTTAATTTAGTTTTGGTTTCAGTTCAGGGACTATCCTAAAGGTTTTGGTTTTCATGCAACGAGTTGTTTATCATGCAAGAAAAGTAAAGTACAGTGCAATAAAGTAAATTGCAATAAAATAAAAGCGTACCTGAGGGGTCTTCCCGTCATCCCAAGCTGCACTTAAAACACATGTTAAGGCATTTAAATATTTCAACAAGTACCTAGGTAAAGCTAAGGGAAAGGTTTTGGTTGTCTACCAAAGTCCTAATCCTATAGTTAGTCATCTCCTATGACGTCTAGGTTCTTGTGTTTTGGTTTAAGGATGACTTTCTTCACCCAAGAATAATTAAATTTAGTTGTTCTTATAAACATCCTATCATATTGAGGAAGTGCTTAAGAGGAGTCTTAAACTTTTTTTCAATACCTCTAGGATTGTTTTAAGTCCAAGAGAATTTAATTATACAAGTGAATTAATCATCCAGGAGTTTAAGTTTTGTTCTCTTGCTCAGTGAACTAGGACATTTGAATATCCTATAAGTGAAGTAACACTTCACTTGATGCCTCATTTAAGAGTTATAATAATAAGGGCTTTAAAAGGGCAAATCAAATTATTTAGTATTTTAATGATTTAAACTTAATGATTTAATTTTAATTTTGACATAATTATAAAAAGTTAGTTTAAGTTTGGAATAGTGTTCAAGTTATTTTAGATTTAAATCTTAATGATTTCATTTAGGTTTGTTGTTAAATGATTTTAATTTAATTTAATTCAATTTAATTTTAATTCAATTTAATTTAATTTTAATTTAATTTGATTTGATTTAATTTTAATTTAATTTAATTGAACTTGATTTGATTTAATTTTAATTTAATTTAATTTAATTTAATTTTAATTTAATTTAATTTGATTTTAATTTAATTTAATTTGATTTTAATTTAATTTAATTTAATTTTAATTTTAATTTAATTTCATTTTAATTTAAGTTTAATTTTAATTTAATTTAATTTTAGTTTAGTTTTAATCTTAATTTGATTTAATTTTAGTTTAATTTTAATTTTTTTTAATTAAGAATTAAGTATTATTGAAGTGATTTATTTAGGGATTTTTAAATTAAAGAATAAATATCCTCTTAATAATATCCCTACTTTAATAATTCCAATTTCTATTATTCTCCCAAAATTTCAATTAATTAATTAATTAAAGTTTTATTTTAATTATTTTTTTGAAATGGTTAGTAGGTTTCTACCATCAATCATTTAAGTTTCAATCATCCAAAATCAGTTTAAAATCAAATATTTTAACCTCCCCTTTTTAATTAATCCTAAAATTTTAATTAAAGGTTAAAATTTTTTAATTACCATTTTGCCCTTCAAGCTTAATAATTCTATAACTCACTAAATTAAGCACAAATGAACTTGAAATTTTTATGTAACCTCACCTACATGTCAATTAAGACATTAGAGAAGAAAATGTGATTTTTCTCTATTTAATTTATTTATGTACTTATTTTTTAATGGAAAATAGGGATTTTGAAGGAAAATTCAATAACATGACCAAGGCAAAGTTTCTGTCCTTAAGAAAATTATGGGATGTTCCTAATGACCAGAGGACCATTTGGAGAAATTTTGGTGATTTTTTGAATTATATTTTATTTATCAGAATTACTTTGAGTTTTGGAGTATTAATTAATTTTAAAATAAAATTAAAGTTTAAAAATGGATTTTATATTTTTCTTAAATCTCTCTGACCTCAAGGAGTTCCGAGAAACAAATTTTACATTTTTCTGATTTTTCTTTGATTTATTATAATTATTTTAGTGAAAAGGTTGAAAAATACATTTTTTAATATTAAAAATTACATTAAGCCTTTAAAATTCAATATCTTATCCTAGGGACTTAAGAAAAATATATGGTTAGTTTCTAAGTGATTAGAATTCAAAATGTGACATTTTGGTGATTTTTAATATTTTTATGATTTTTATTATTTTTTAATTATTAAAAATATTAAAATAATGATAAAAATCAACTTTTTTAGAAAATTACAATTTTAATTTTCATAAGTTCCTCTGATATCAGAAAAGCTTCAAAACCATTTTTGTGAATTTTTGAAAGGTATTTTGTGAGTTATGAATTTTTAAAGTTTAATTTTACCAATTTTGCTTAAGAGGCTTAATCAACCCATTTGGTGGGGTTAATCAAGTCCAATTGATTTCAAATTTTTATGAGATGTTCCTCTAATCCCATAGATCAGTGGAGAATTTTTTTTAAGTTATTTTGATGTGTAGTTAACCCTAATTAATTAAAATTCAATTTTGGGTATTTAGACCAATTAGGGATATTTCAAGTGAATTAACTCAAAATTTATTTTTCCTAGGTTCCTCTGGTCATAGGAAACATCACCAAATTTTCCTAGAATTTATTTCTCAACATGCTAATTATTGGAATTAAAATATTCAAAACAATAACATGCAATTGAAAAATCAATAACTTCTCATAGGGATGGCCTCTGACCTTGGAAAATTCAGGGAATGTTCCCAAGTTCAGAGGCTTTAAAAACCCTATGGTCTCATGCCATGGTGAATTGCCTATGAAAATGAAGAATTAAAACAATGCAGAGAGTAAATAAATCATTAAAAATAAAATACTCATTGAAATTACTTGATTTCTTTTCCACATTATTCTCCTCTGTTCACTAAGCAAGAGGGTATTTTTATTTTATTTTTAGGATTTTTCTACACAAAGTTATGCATTTTCTAAGTTCTGGGTATTTAAATAAATCCATAAAATCCTATTTTTCTATTTATCTGAATCGGCGCCGCGTCATCCTTAGCATCTCCGAACAGCTACGCGGCGCTTTCTGGTTCGACGCCGCCATCCGACTCAGCGCTCCAGGGGCCCGCGGTTCATGTACCATTGCACTGTCCAGCTCGATCTAGACCGTCCGCTCGATACACTCTCGATCCGACAGCTCCTGGTCATCGTCTACGACTGGTGTGCACCCGTGACCGTCCACACTAAAACTCTAAGAATTCACTCGATTCTCAACGGATTTTTGTGTTCTTATGCTCTATGGATTCGTCTTGAAGAGACGAACACATCCATACGGTAAACATGCATTGAAATCGATTCATATCAAATGGAGAATCTCCAGAAGCTCGGGAAGAAGAGAGAGTTCATACCTTTGCTCAGAGAAGTGAAGCTTCGATCTGAGAGTTGTGTGATGTTCGATTGGGTTCAAGCAAGCTCCAGATGAAGTCCCTTGGCCTGGTGAATTGCCTAGGTACAAAAGTGACCACATCCGATCACAAAGCTTGGAGGCTGGAAGCAATGACTGGCCTGGTGAAGGGGCTTTTACTGGGAAACTTCTCCTCTTGGTCTGGTGAAGGTGTAGAGCCAATCAATTTGGGGATTGACTCATTGTGGTGAAGTTTCCTGGTTTTGGGCTTGAATTTCAACTCTGAAATTGAGCATACAGAGAGGAAATGGCAGGGGGATTTCAGTGGGGGTCAAGTGCTCTAGGTGTGGGGGAGAGTCTGGTGTGATTTTGGCAGAGTTTCCTCAAGGTTTTTTTGTTCAGCCCCTTTCATGGCCGAGAGAGGTGGGGTTTAAATAGGAGAGGATGGAGGGCCTCCCAGGGGGGTTTGAAGGCTTAGATCAGCTGCTCAGGGGAAGAGAAGAACAGCCATGGTGGCCATTGGGCATGTGGCAGCTCAGCAGGGGAGAATTTCAATGTTAGGCTCACATGGTACTCTCGGGTGTGGTGTTTTCCGGTGATCCAGGCGGCTGGCCGGCAGGCATGGGTCACCCTCAGGTTCAGGAGGTTAGGGCTGGGGTTTTGTGTATTCAATTGGTAGCTGCCAAGTGTAAAGTGGTTGGATCAAAATGGAATGGGGCCATGGCTAATTTTGGCTCAATTTGGTCAACTCATGCATTTGGTTTGGGTTCACCTTCCCATGACTTGGTTTTAGGCTGAGGGAATGAGTTAGGTTAGCAGGTCAAAGGTGTTGAGGTCCCTTTCTTAAGAATATTTAAATTAGATTTGGGTTTAAGGGAGACATGATTAAGGCTAATGACTTTTGGGAATTTTGGAAAAAGCCTCCCTACTTTCCTATCTTGGGTATGGTGAGATGCCCAAAGCCCTCATGGCTCCCATGTGGCTCATGCATGGCTTCATGGCTCACCTTTGGCTTAGAAGAAGCTAAGTCAACTTTCATGAAAGAGGATTTTAGAAATTTTGGTAATTTAGGGGTGATTTGATAGGATTTGGCATATGGCTTAATTTAGAAAAATTTGATGGCTCAATTAGAACTTAGGGATGATTTCAATTAAGGGTATGATGAGAAGAATTTGTCATATGGGCTTTAGCATGAAGTTTGGGCTTTTGGAATCATTTTGGAGTGGGCTTTTAGGAAGGCCTAAGGAAGTGGGCCTTAGGTTTTAAAATAAATTTATGGATGGAAGTTTTGTAAAAGGTTGGGCCAAATAATTGTTGGGTTTGGTTTAGAGATGTGTCATGAGTAATTTGAAATAAATTTGAGGTGGTTTGGATTTGAACTGGGTTGGATTTGGGCTTCTTTGGTAAAGGGGCTAATATAGGTCAAATTGGGCTAATTTGGGCCAATGTTGGGCTAGGGTTGAAATTGATGTAAAATTAATGTTGTGAAATGTTTATGGGGGTACTACAAAGAGTTTCAACTTTGGTTGGGCTTTAACTTAGGGATTTAGGCCCATTTGGGTTAGGTTTGGGTTTAGGTCAAAAGTGGGAATTTTGGCTTTGGGTTGGATTTGGGTGGAGTTTAGGTTCAAATTTTGGGCAAATCATGTTAGTATTTTGTTTGTGGGGATGTTAGGGAAAGTTTAGAAAAAGTTTGGGGTCAATTGGAGTTAAATTGGGTTAGTTTGGGCTAAGTTTGGGTCAAGGGTCCAAATTGGGCTTTAAGGTGAAAAGTGAAACTGGATTCAAATGTCAATCAAATTGGGCCTGGATTTGGTCTAGATTGACATTAGAGATATTTAATTGAAGTTTAGAATTGTATTGGACCAAAATTGGGGTCAATTGTGTTGATTTGGTTTGACATTGGGTTCACTTTAGGTTAAAAATGGGTCAAATTGGGGGTTTTGGTAAAAGTGGAGTAAATTGGCAAAATTGGCCCATGGTGTAGTTGAATAAAACGAAATTAAGAATATTTGGGATTTTATGGAATTTTCTGGGAATTTTTGGAATTTATAAAAGTTTGGCCAAATGTGTATTTTTAGTGTATTTGGAGTGTATTTGGAGTGTATTTTTGGAAATTTTGGTATATTTGGCTATGGATGATCAATTTGAGTGATGTAGAAATGTTTTGGATTGGTTTTGAGGAATTTTGGGTGATTTGGAGATTTTGGAAATTTTGGGCAATTTCAAGGGTTTTTGATAGGTTTGATGGGTGTAGGGTCCCCGGGGTCAAAAATTGAAATTTTGGAAGAATGAAGATTGATCAAATGTGAGTGAAATGGAATCACTTTGATTGAGCCATGAAGCCATATTAAGCCCATATGAGCCATGAGAGATCTCATTGGAGGCATTCACAATGTTGTTCCTAACCCTCTTAGCCAGGGGCCTAAGGGTTAAGGTCCATCCATATGAATTACCTACATGAGTCAGGAAGTCAAGTTGGGTATAGGTGTGGTTTTAGGATTTGGATTGTGTGTGTGAGAGTGTAGAGTGTGAGTGTAGTGAGTGTGTAAGTCGACCCTCACTGCGACTGGGCCACCTGGGGTAGTCCCAAGGCCAAAGAGTCCTATAGGAACTCATCCTTTAAACCTCCACAATTGATCTCACCCTCTAGGTGATTAGGGGTCTACAATCAAGCTTGTGGGGTTTGCGGGGAGACAAGAAGTGGTTTAAATTTCTAAGGGATGGGTCCCAATTCTAGTCCTCTAAGATAGTCAAAGGAAAAGCCTAAAGCTAGATCCTAAACACTAAAGAGGGAAGAGAAGACCTCATCAAAAATGAGGTCAACAAATGGACCCCCAATAGGTGTGGTGTGCTGACGGAGCACACCGCGCGTATTGGCGTTGAACGAAGAGATCAATAAAACCAACGCAGATTCCCAAATGATAAACTTGGGACAGAGTAGAAGAATTTCCGCTGGGGAGTATCGAGTATATCTCCAAGACTGGAGGTTCCTGAACTCTCGCTGGGGAATGGAAAATAAGGTGAACTCCAAATCATATGATCGGGGGAATTTGATTTAGATTTCATTTCATTTCATTTTCAAGCTTTGATGTGTGAGTTTAGATTTTAGCTTGAGTTTTAATTTAGATTGAAGTTTGGTTTAAAATCAATTTGAGGAAATTTTGAATTTGAAATTTGGATTTGAAATGAGAATTGAAACCTGGGTTTCAACCTCGGGATTCCGAAGAGAACTGGAATTTAGGTACCAGCCTCAGAGTGAGAATTAGAGTTTAAGTATCGACGTAAAAAGGATGAGAATCTGAATTTAAGTACTGATCTCGAGAGGGATGAGAATTGAAATTTAAGTATCAATCTCGAAAGAGAGTCGAAATTTAGGTATCGACCTCGAAAAGGATGAGAATCAGAATTTAGGTATTGATATCGGAATGAGAATTGAAATTTAGGTATCAACCTCGGAAGAGAGTCGAAATTTAGGTATCGATCTCGAAAGGAGAGTCGAAATTTAGGTACCGACCTCGAAATGAGAACCGGAATTTAGGTACCAGTCTTGAAAGTTTAGAGTTGAAATTTAGGTATCAATTCGAAAGAGAATCGAAATTTAGGTATCGATCTCAAAAGAGAGTCGGAATTCAGGTACCGACCTCGAAATGAGAACTGGAATTTAGGTACCCGTCTCGGAAGTTTAGAATTGAAATTTAGGTATCAATTCGAAAGAGAATTGAAATTTAGGTATCGATCTCAAAAGAGAGTCGGAATTTAGGTACCGACCTCGAAATGAGAACTGAAATTTAGGTACCAGTCTCGGAAGTTTAGAATTGAAATTTAGGTATCAATTCGAAAGAGAATCGAAATTTAGGTATCGATCTCAAAAGAGAGTCAGAATTTAGGTACCGACCTCGAAATGAGAACTGGAATTTAGGTACCAGTCTTGGAAGTTTAGAATTGAAATTTAGGTATCAATTCGAAAAAGAATCAAAATTTAGGTATCGATCTCGAAAGGAGAGTCGGAATTTAGGTACCGACCTTGAAATGAGAACCGGAATTTAGGTACCGATCTCGGGAGTTTAGAATTGAAATTTAGGTATCAATTCGAAAGAGAATCGAAATTTAGGTATCGATCTCGAAAGGAGAGTCAGAATTTAGGTACCGACCTCGAAATGAGAACTGAAATTTAGGTACCAGTCTCGGGAGTTTAGAATTGAAATTTAGGTATCAATTCGGAAGAGAATCGAAATTTAGGTATCGATCTCGAAAGGAGAGTAAGAAATTAGGTACCGACCTCGAAATGAGAACTGGAATTTAGGTACCAGTCTCGGAAGTTTAGAATTGAAATTTAGGTATCAATTCAAAAGAGAATCAAAATTTAGGTATCGATCTCAAAAGAAGAGTCGGAATTTAGGTACCGACCTCGAAATGAGAACTGAAATTTAGGTACCAGTCTCGGGAGTTTAGAATTGAAATTTAGGTATCAATTCGGAAGAGAATCAAAATTTAGGTATCGATCTCGAAAGGAGAGTCGGAATTTAGGTACCAACCTCGAAATGAGAACTGGAATTTAGGTACCAGTCTTGGAAGTTTAGAATTGAAATTTAGGTATCAATACGGAAGAGAATCAAAATTTTGGTATCGATCTCGAAAGGAGAGTCGGAATTTAGGTACCGACCTTGAAATGGGAACTGGAATTTAGGTACCAGTCTCAGGAGTTTAGAATTGAAATTTAGGTATCAATTCGAAAGAGAATCAAAATTTAGGTATCGATCTCGAAAGGAGAGTCGGAATTTAGGTACCGACCTCGAAATGAGAACTGGAATTTAGGTACCAGTCTTGGAAGTTTAGAATTTAAATTTAGGTATCAATCCGGAAGAGAATCGAAATTTAGGTATTGATCTCGAAAGGAGAGTCGGAATTTAGGTACTGACCTCGAAATGAGAACTGGAATTTAGGTTCCAGTCTCGGAAGTTTAGAATTGAAATTTAGGTATCAATTCGAAAGAGAATCGAAATTTAGGTATCGATCTCGAAAGGAGAGTCGGAATTTAGGTACCGACCTCGAAATGAGAAATGGAATTTAGGTACCAGTCTCGGAAGTTGTAATGTATGAAGAAGGACACAGTCTCATGCCATCAGAACCAAACCGAACCAAGTTCGTGGCTCCGTGTCAATAGACCTAGTCAATCTCCATACAAGAGGGAAAGGAGATCACAGAAAAGCAAAAGGATTTCGATGTGACGAAAAAGGTGTAGGATTTTTGAAATTTGAAGTGTGAGTTTTCCGTGAGGAAGAACCACCCCGAAAGAGGGTTTCAAAGTAGTTTGAAGTAGATTTTGATCTGAGGAAGAATTGAAGGATTTGAAAGAGATAGATTGAGATTGTAATTCCATTTGAGATTCATTTTTCATTTTGTTTTTCCTTTAATGATCCAATTTTATTTTTGTTGTGTATTTGATGTTCACATGAATTTTATTTGGTGTTCATGTGGATTTGAAGTTCTTTTGAATATTTGGATTTCCAAGAAAGGTTCTTATTTATTTCTCTTTCCTTTTCTGTTCTTTGTTCAAAGTTCATTTAACTCTAATGGTGTTTCCCAGTCAATTTGCATAGAAAGAGGTGAAGGCAAAATGTGACATGGTCACTTTCATTCCAATCTTGTTGAAGATACATCATACAACTTGATCTGAAATATTTCTCATACAATCCATGACTCAAAACGGACTATGTATGATTCTTCTTGATCCATCCAAAAAGTATCTGTTAAAAATCCATGTCTGAATAAGAAGATACACGGTCAATAACATCACCTTCCAAGCCATCCTTGGCAGGAATGCCGCATGGATGTGCATTGGAGGTGTGCTATTTCCCATGTAACTCACAGCTCGTAGGGCGGGAGACTCTCCAATTCTGGATCTGGCTAGAAGTGGTAAGGCGCCTTTCTGTTGTCCATCCTTCTAAAAGTGACGGAGATCCGCTCCACTGGTACTCCCGGTATACAATGTTTTGCGATGTCTGCTCCATTTCCTTGTAATATCATGACGGAACCTACCGGAAGTGGTATCTCCACCGGCTGCTATCCGGAGGTCAGATCCGAACATGATATTGCATTGGTTGACGAACGAAACTGTGCAGAAAGGTCTGACAAAGTCATGGTGGTCTATGTGTGGAGGTATGCAGTCACCTTTCTGATAAATGTTGATGATGCAACTGTTGGGTATGCAGTCTGCTGGCAATACCCTCCACGTTATCATTCTTTTCACCATTCTTTTAATTAACCTCGGCATTGGATCCACCTCACCGTGATGGAGTATCCCTGGTGGATTTCCTTTTCTGTCCTCTGCGAAGTTATAGCAACATCCACATTGTATTGTGACTCTTCCTTTCCCTGGCATCCATTTCCGGGGTTTTGAATAAGTCTTTTCTCTCAGACGGCCTGCTCGACCCATCTTCTGAAGTTCTAAGATGCAATCCACAATTTGTTGTTGTTCGTATTCTGAGAATACACCTGTGTGTAACTCGAGGCCTTCCAAAATGTTGATTCTTTTGCCTCTAATCCTTTCAAAGTATTCGAAAGTCTTCTTCTCAACATTTTGCATTCTTTCTAGTTCATATTCTGGGATGATCTGCAAGTGACGAGCCCTAGTAATGTATTGCGGGATGTATGGCTTAATCCCATCACGTTCTCCTGCATACCTTGGCTCCTCGGGGATTGTCTCTATCGGGACATCCTCCGGGGTTGCTTCCGCAACAAGGTTCTTTAGATATGGTATCTTTGTCCGGCATCGGGGAAATCTCTCTGCCTCTGATCTTCTTAGAGTTCCCCTTATCTTTTCTGTTGTTCTCGGAGCTTGTTCCCTTTTTTCAAGTTCCTGATGAGCCGGTATCTTTGAAATGTGTGTGTTGGCGAAGGTGGTTGTTTCCTCGTGTTGATCTGCTGCTGGTTTAGTCAACATCTTGCGGATACGGCGATTCTTATTCCTTCTTTGGGTAGCAGTGAGAGTAGCTCTCCTTACCCTTTGAACTTCTGTGGGCGCGGCGCTGACGAGCCTGCCCTCTGCCGTGGCAACTACTGACTTGATTTTCTTGCTTTCCTCGGTGTTTGTCTTTCTTTTCTTGTTGCTGGATTGGTGGCTTGGGCCACCCATCTTCATCATTGTCTAGCTATGAAGCTCTTCTCGGTCCACTGGGACCCAATCATTTTCTTCGTACTGTAGGCTGGCTGGTGTGAAGTCAGAATCAATTTCTATCACTGCTTCATCCTTCACCATCTTTTCATCGAGTGTGAGACTCACACCATTTTTAAAGTTTAGGACCAACCGCCCGTTCGACAGTTCCCTGCGAAGAAGACAAGGAAAGGATCAGGGGCTATACTAAGAACAAGAACAATAAGAAAATATTTATCACTGAAGATTCTTATTCTCTTATTTTAATTTTAATTTTTTAAGGAAAGTAGGAAAAGATGAAGAAAGATCAGGAACAAGATTTGATTGGAAAGGAAGAGTAAAACTTTATTATTATGATTTCACATATTTCATTTTTAGCACATATATTTTTTTTTATCCATTTTTATGTTTTTGGGTTCGGACGCAGTCACAAAGTGATTGCTTCACCCGTGTTTCTAGGGATAAGACTCTATTTTAGAGGCCACCCTTCGAAACATCAGGTTGCGTAATACTTCTTCAAATACTGTCCATTGATTGGAAGCATTTGTCATTCTCCTTGGCAATTCACAAGTTGGTAGGAGCCTCCTGTGTAGACTGCCTCGACCGCAAACGGCCCTTCCCAAGTCGGTTCAAATTTGCCTCCTATCTTGTGATGTGCAAGAATAGGTCTTCTGAGAACAAGAACTAAGTCACCAACTTTGAAAGTTCTTGGGCGGACCAGTTTATCATGGGCCTGGATCATCTTAGCTTGGTACAGTTCCAAATTTTGTTGCGCTGCAAGTCTTTTCCCTTCCAAGCTTTCCAGTTCTTCCAGTCGTAATCTGGCATTTTCTTCTGTAGTAATTTTATTTGCAACTGCAATCCTGAGTGATGGAAGCTGGACCTCCAAAGGTAAAACGGCCTCGGACCCGTACACTAAAGTGTAAGGCATAGACTGAGTAGGAGTCCTGAAAGTTGCCTTTAGGCCCATAAGGCTTATAACAACTTCTCGTGCCAATTTCTCTTGTTGTCATCCAAGGTTTTCTTTAAAATCTGAACGAGAGTTTTATTAAAAGCCTTGGCAAGTCATTTGCTCTTGGGTAGTAGATCGTTGAGTATCGCCAATCGATCCCGTGTCTTCTGACTAAATTGTTGATCTTTGTACTTTTGAATGCAGACCCATTATCTGAAATGATTCTGCGCGGTACTCCGAAACGGTATACAACTTGATTTTTGAAAAACTGTAGCACGTGGTGTGCCTTTACTTCTCTGAGTGGAACTGCTTCTGCCCATTTAGAAAAGTAGTCTGTAGCTGCAAGGATGAAGCGATGTCCTCTTGAAGAAGGTGGTTCTATCGGACCCACTATATATGTGCCCCAACACTCAAATGGCCACGACGCAATTGTCGGATGTAGCACATTGGAGGTTGGTGTAGAACCACTCCGTGCACTTGGCACTGGTGACAGCTCTTGGCGACTTTCATACAGTCGGTCATCATTGAGGGCCTGTAGTACCCTTGTATTTTAATTTTCATTTTCATTTTCGGACCCGACCGATGAGCGCCACAAAGTCCTGAGTGTACCTCTTTGAAAATTTCACGAGCCTCGGACCCGTTCAGGCATCTTAACCACATCTGATCAAAAGACCTTCTGTATAATGTTTTGTTTATTAATGCATAAGACAGAGTTCTTTTCTTGATTTGATGGGCTAATGACTTATCGTCTGGTAAATTACCTGTTTGCAGGTAGTCTATTAGCGGTTGACGCCCATCTCTTGTGTTTTCTGTCACTGCTGCAACTGATTCCTCTGCTTTTTCTGATTTCTGTATTATATCCATGTCGAGCTGTGATAGGACCTGTCGTCCTTGAACTGACACTTCAACTGACTCATCTTGTAAGAAGACAAATTCTTTTGCAAGGCGAGCTAGTGCATCCGCGAGAGTATTTTCTCTTCTGGGGATCTTGTATATTGTTACATTCGGAATTTGTTCCAACAGTTTCATGGCATATTGAAAGTATTTTTCGAGTCTTGGCTTTAAAATTCTGTATTATCCGGCAACCTGTTGAATGATCAACTGAGAATCTCCGTAGATGTTGATATCCGTTATTCCCATTTGAATAGTTAGTTCTAGTCCTGTTATGAGGGCCTCGTATTCTACCTCGTTGTTTGTGCACGGCTCTGTTAAGTGGTAGGAGTACCTTAACATCCCCCGCTCCGGTGTTGTAAAGATTAGCTCGATTCCTGCCTTACCGGGCACTATCGTTTGCGATTCTTTGTCTTTCTGTGCTGAGGACACTCCATCGAAGTATAGTTCCCAACGTCGATCATCGGGGTCTTCTAAACTCATTACTTGTTTGTCTGACAAATCGTCATCGAGAGGCGAATCTGCCGGTAAAGGATGTGCTGCAAGGAAGTCAGCTAGTACTTGTCCCTTTACGGCGCGAAGAGGAACGAAAGTTATGTCAAATTGCAATAATATCATCGACCACCTGGCAAGTCTGCCAGAAAGTGTTGGATGGGTCATTAAATATTGCAACGGATTAACTTTCGAAATGAGGTTGACCTTATGAGAAAGCATGTAGTGCCTGAGCTTTTGAGCGGCGAAGATCAGGGCCAAACAATGCTTCTCAATCGAAGGATACTTTACTTCCGTCGGCAATAGACGACGGCTTCAGTAATAAAGAGCATTTTCTTTTCCCTCGTCATTGACCCAGGCTAGCGAGGCTCCGAGAGAGTCGTCTAAAGCCGCGGTATAAAGTATTAACGGCCTACCCGAGACCGGGGTCGCTAAGACAGGAGGTGTCATTAAATATTGCTTAATGTCCTCGAAGGCCCGTTGGCATTTCTCTTCCCTAACGAATTTGGCGTCCTTTTTAACTAATGCCGAGAAGGGCTGACACCTACCTGAAAAGTTTGAGATAAGGCGTCGAAGATATGCCAGCTTCCCTTGAAAGGATAGTAGCTGTTTTAAGGTTTTGGGAGGCGGCATCTCTAAGATAGCTTTAATCTTTTCCGGATCAATTTCGATTCCGCGATGTCGAACAACAAATCCTAAGAATTTCCCGGAGGTGACGCCGAAGGCGCATTTTAAGGGATTCATCTTAAGGTTGTATTGCCTTAGTCGCTCGAAAATAATTCTCAAATCATACAGGTGATCTTCCTTAAGTTTTCTTTTGATGACCACATCGTCCACGTAGCACTCGACTTGGTTGTGAATGAGATCATCAAAAATCTTTGTCATTGCTCTTTGATATGTTGCTCCTGCGTTCTTTAGTCCGAATGGCATTACTGTGTAGCAATACACTCCGATCGGCGTTCTGAAAGCTGTGAGCCTTTCGTCTTCTGGTGCGATCTTTAACTGATTGTATCATGATGATCCATCCATGAATGAAAATATTTCATGTGTTGAAGCAATGTCGATCATCAGTTCTGGGATTGACAGTGGAAATTCATCCTTTGGACATGCTTTATTTAAATCCCTGAAGTCTACGTAGATTCTGATCTGACCATTTTTCTTTCTAACTGTTACCACGTTGGCTAACCAAGTAGGGTATTGTTCTTCACGGACAAATCTAGCGTCGATTAGCTTCTTAACTTCGGCTATTACTTGTTGCTCAATTTCTAGACGCATTCTTCTGAGAGCTTGTCTGACTGGAACAGAAGTAAGATCTACTCCTAACTTGTGAACTGTGACTTCTGGAGCTAATCCTGGCATTTCGTCGTAACTCCAAGCAAAAAAATCCTTGATTTCCATTAACAGCTTGATCATTTCCTCGGAATCTTCTTTATTGAGTAAGGAGCTAACAAAGGTTGGTCTAGGCTTTTCGCTAGTACCTAAGTTAACTTCCATTAACTCATCTATTGTAGATTTGATTTCTTCTTCGAATTACGGTGGAGCATCTCCGATTGGTAGATCTTCGAGGTCCTCTGAAGCTTCCAAGCAGTCTTTATTAGGCTTGCAAGTAACAACCAAGCAAAATTCTGTATCGTCAACTGAACCTACTGTGCCGAATCCGAGACCATGTTTTGAATTGGGAGGCCGACCGGCATTGTTCCATAGTTTTCAAAATGTTGTGATTGACCCTTTGTCCATTGTCGAGGTAAGACACCACGTTGAATTAAATTTTGAACACAGGGAGAGTACCACTCAAAAGGTAATTCCATTAATTCGGAAGAAGTGACATCTTCAAATTGTACATCTTTTTCATTATTGGAAGAAGAAGTACCACGGTAAAATTTGATTGGTTTAGCACCACCGCCATGCACTTCCTTGACCACCATACCCTCGATCTTATTAGATCTGGATCGGGGTCAGGGTCATAGTGTGTACATGGTAGTTAATCTTCTCGTACATTGATTTATATTCTTCATTCTTTTCATCTTCGAGGGAGATCTTGAATTGTGGTTTCTTCTGGTTTATTGTAACTGCTTCTTTCTTGATTTCTTCTTCTTCTTCAGAGCTGTTCTCCCAATTCACGTTGATTATTAACTTTTCTGTCCAACTGTCCCAATGTTTCTGCCATGACCTCGTCCTCGGCCTCGACCTCGGGTGCAAGCTGTGAAGAAACCTTCACCATCTCGCCGTAAGGGAGTGGTGAGTGACTGTTGGACTAGAACTTCAGGTTCTTTGTCGTCTTGAACTTCTTTTGCTTCATTTGACATGGTATTTCTGGAGAAGATTGTTTTCTTTGGAGGCGCGTAGTAGGCTGCATCTTCATGAATTCCAATTTCATGTATGGAGAAAGGTTGCAAGTCACCTTTAATGCACTGTTCTCCTCCATCGTAGTATTTTATGCACTGATGCAGAGACGACGGTACCATCCGGCTCTCATGTATCCACGGTCGGCCCAGTAGTGCGTTGAACGATGTTTCAGAATCAATTATATGGAACTTTGCGGGTGTCTTTGCTAAATCACCGGTCTTCATCAACAGTGTTGTTGATCCGAGGGCTCTTTCTCCTTTCTGGTTGAATCCTCTTAGTAACATCTTGTCCGCTTCAAGCTCACGAGCATCAATTTTTAAGTATGCTAACGTCCGAAGATTTATTATGTTTTTTGACGCTCCTGGATCCACCAATACTCTGGAGAGCGTAAACTTTCCGATTGTGACTGAAATGTACAACGGTCGGTTGTGATCGGCTGTCCCAAGTAGTAGATCACTGTCCGTGAAGGTAACACCTCGCTGTTCCTTTAACGAGAAAACCTCGTCTAAGGAATCTCCGGCCATCTGAGCTAAACAAATCTCTGGATCAAGTAAGGCCTTGATCAGAGCTTCCCTCATCTCTTTTGATAAGATGAGAGCGTCGTAGATGCTCAGTTTGGCTGGTAGTTTCCTAAGATGGGCTAGCACGTTATAGTCCACTTTGTTACCATGTGTTTCAGTTTCTTCCCGAATGAGCAATTCCTCTGCTGGGGTTGGTTCTTCCTAAACAACCACCTGCTTTCGTTTGTCTTTTGGACCCATTCTTGGAGGTAGAACCCTTCCGCTCCTTTAGTTGACTTCTCTGATTTCTTCGAATGCAGTGCGAGTTTCTTGGTGTCTCCTTTTGAATCGGCATGACAGGTTCTTCTGGAGTCGCTTCGGAATCTGAAAGCTCTAACTCTATTGTGATTGGAGCTCCTCAAAATTCACAAATTGATTCATTGCTTGTTGAACTTTCGTAGCCTTCTTGGTGAATATCTTCTTTGTCATCGTAATTGTCGAGGTTGTGTATGATTTGAGAATTGTTATTTGTATCGGAATCAAGATCCGGATTAGGTTGGTTGTCGTTAGTTGCGTAATCGTTAGAAACAGTCAAAACGTAGCCAACGCCATAACTCTTATCATTATAAGATCCCGCCGGAGCGAGCAAATAATCATACGAGTCAGAGGTTCGAGGAATTTTTCCCCCGAATCGGAAACAACCATCCTAGGATAAGCAGCCCCTAGTCTAGCTTTAAGAGCCTCGGTCTTTTCTTCTTCTACGATCTCCTTCTTTTCTATGATCTTTTCTTCCTGGGGTGGTTCTTCAATCGCAAGCGATAGCGCCGGCTTAACAGGTTTTGAACTTTGAATCGAAGCACGCACCGAAGCGGTTTGGATGCGATCCAAAATTTTCTTCGATGACTTCGTCCAAGCGGTACTCCATCCATCATTCATCATGTAGGGATCTATAGGAACAATAGGATCCGTTGAAATAACATTGACGTAACCGCATTTCTGGGGTTCCTTCATGTATTCCTTCGGAATCGTTATGTTCCCTTTTCGGAGATTATCGTAGAGCCAAGTCTTGAAGGTAATGCAATCCTCTATCTTGTGTCCGAGCATCCGGTGGTAAGGGCAATAGATGGGATGGTCTTTCTTATTGACTTCTTCTGGCTTCCTGGGTTATGGCAGTTGAAAATCCGGAGTCTTCATCAAACTGCGGAACATCTTTGGCAGTGCCTCATTCTTGAACGGATATTCTCTATTTATAAGCTCCTTTAATGTGCGCTACGGGCGAGGCGGTTGCTCATACTGTTGAGTTGGGCGATAACCGGGTCGAGGTTGTTGGTAGTTCTCGTCGAGGTTGCTTGATAGCTGGGCTGCGGCTGCTCCGGCTGTATTTGCATTGGCTACTTGCCCTTATCGACTGCCGCGACGATCCCGGATTTCTTTTCAAATGTCTTCACAGGCTTCTGTTTGTCTGTCTTGTCGATGAAACTTAGTTTCTTCGCTTCCTCTTGCAAGCTTACGGCCTTGCTTAACAACTTCTCGAAAGTCTTAATCGTAAACCTCTTAAGGAGGAGTGCTATCGGGCCGTGAATGCTTTTAAGAAAGATACCGACTGCATGCTGCTCTTGTAGCTGTGGCTCACACTTCATGCTTAGGTTCCTCCATCGAAGTATGTAGTCCACTAAAGTTTCGTTCGGTTTCTGTTTCTCCACCACTAGATCACCGATGGTGATATGGTGTTGAGCTCCGACAAACTGTTTCACGAAGAGGTTCTCTAATTCTAAAAATGTCTTTACCGAACCGTTCGGTAACTCTGCGTACCAATCGAAGGCGATCCCTGACAGGCTGCTGACGAACTGTAGGAAAAGTAAGGCGTCACTTCCACCGGCGTTGCAACAACTAGCGCGAAAATGTGCAACATGCTGTCGAGGGTTTCCGGTACCATCAAAAGTCTTGAACAGAGGTGGTACGAAGCCTTTTGGGTATTGTACTGCATCAAATTCTTCGGGGTAAGGTCTACCGTCTGAATAGATGTTCCGCTCTTAAACTGTGCTAAGGCTTCTCGCACCTGCTGTTCTACCATGCTCATGATGTCTTTCTCTAGAATCATATTCTGGGTAGAATCTTTCTTCGGCTGATCATCACCATTAACGGATGTAATCTCTTTTCCTTCGTCTGTAATATGAATAACTTCTGGAGGCGTTTCTCTTGGGGGTTGAACCTGACTCTGAAGAGTGGCTAGTGCTTTGCGACCATCTCTTCCATCATTTTCGCCATTTGAGAGATTGTATCATCTTTTTCTCGAAGTTGTGCTCTTAACATTTCTGGTTCATCTCTTTCCGCAGATGCCGGAGCACCTTGTGAAGCTGACGATGCTCGTGTCTCAACCATGTTGATCTCCACATATTCGTCATCCATGAATTCCGACGAATCGACTTCATCTCCAAACTTTTCTTCTCTTTCTCTTGCTAATCGTTAAATGTCGATTCTTAGCTTTTCCATAGCGTCCTCCAATGGTATTTTTCGTACGGTTTCGCAGTTATCATGCGATGGCTGTTGGATTTCCTTCTTGGGAGTCCCCTTCATCGCAGTGGCGCTCTCTTCGGACTCGAGTCTCCTGACGAGAATTTCCTTTTCAGGTCGTTGTTTCGGTCTTAATTGGCCAGTAGTAGGACGCCATACCATCCTTCTAGCAGCAGAAGGCCTAGGACCGGATGGTCTGTCGGCTGAATGCTGAAAGGTGGTATCCTCCCTGATCTGTAAACCTGAAACAACAACAGGTGGACTAGCTTTCATCTTCTTATTCGGCTTTTCTGTGGCGCTAATGGGTTCTACTCGCGGCCCAAGACGGGATTTGGCTGGCACCCGCCCTATCCTTCTTAAAATCTCTAATACAGGACATTTCTCTTTCTTTGCTAACTTCTCTATCACGAGTCGCGGTCGAGCAAATGGTGTAATCCTAGCCCTTTTCTTTCGTACTGTTCCTATAGTATGCGGGTTGAGATAATGTAAAAGCGATCTTGCGGACATTTTCCTCGTCGAGCTACGGCGGAGAGGGGATGGAATCTACTTCCTACTAAAAGCGGTGTATACTCGATCGATGGTATGTACTCGAGCAATGGTGTGTACTTAGGGATCTCTTCTAAGAAAGCGACTTCAGCAGCTCTGGCCTTTCTGGCAATCTTTCTACTTATGTTTCTCCTCTGAGTCCGTGTTAGGGGTGGAACCCTTGAGCTGGAACCAATTTCGAAAATAGAAGGTCTCGCAGGGAGATCTGTACCCTCCAAGGTAACAGGCTCATTACAAACTTGGACTTCCTTCCCCTTCAGTTCAGCGGGAGCCGGGGTAGGTGCAGAGACAACTAGACTGGTGGGGGTAGAGACAACAGTCCTTCTACGAACATCAGTATTCCTCTCAGCTGGAACCCTTTGCAGGGGAGGGAACTCTTAGGCGACTTCGGGTTGAATTCAATCATGGGCTCTTCGAGTTTCGACATTTTGTCCATTACTGTGAAGAGAGTGACGTCAGCGATCTTGAAATCTGTGTTCCCAAATCCTTGTCCAAAACGGATGATCCCATTGTCGGGCAGCTCATCCTTGTAAACAGTGAAGTCCAGTCCATTGGTGAAGGAGAAGATTAACTTTGGGGCATCCATTTTCTGCAGGGCAGATTCCGAATGTCAGTCCCGAATTATACTTCCTTTCGTCGTAAAGTTTAGGACGAAAAAGAAAGAGTCCGAACACATTTTCGTTTATGTTAGTGCATTTGTGATTTATAAAAGAGGTTTTTTATTAGGTAGTTCGTTTGTTAGAAACAAAACGATTAAAGGAAAAAGGTTATAGAAAAGGTAAAGGGCCTAATTTAGAATTGGAAAGGAAGAGAAAGTCTTATGCAAGACTTCTCAACTTGAAGGACCGCTCCTAAGCTAACACCTATTGGGGGTCCACCCTACCTCAGAAAAGAGGTAAAAGGATCTCGGAACCTCTCTGTTTAGGGGTGTCTAAACAGTGGCTCCTAAATCCGAGAGGTGTTGGCTATACTCGTTCAAGACAGAAATGACTGGGGTATTCCAAAGAAAAGAATAGTAGTTTGGTCCACTAGGGGCATGGACTCACTACCGATTTATGAAAGCAAAACCATCTGATAAAAATGGAGAGAGGAATTAGTCCCCAGCGGAGTCTCCAGAAGTTGTCGGCATATTTTTATGTTTGTGTTGTATCTTTAAAAAAGGGTCGCCTACAGAAGTTGTCGGCGAATTTTTAGTTTAATTTAAATATATAATTTGAAAAGTAGTATTTGATTTTGAAAATAATTTTAAATTTGAAAATATTAAGATATGAAATTAAACCGATCTCACATCCCAAATAGTTTATATAAACGAGCACCGCACCACAAACCGTGTATCTATCCCAAAAAATAGATACACTGCTTGGCGATGGGGCTCGGTTAAAGAAACTAGAAGATTTGTGACATCCGTTTGGTCTACAAACCAACTTTATAAGCCGACAAGTTCCCCTGCTTAATATAAATGAATTAAGCAGGGTTTATATTACCTGAGTTCTTAAAGTTCCCTATAAGGGCAAGCCCCTATAGTTAATTACATCTTAAATGACGGGAATCATTTAAGAAAACTCTCGATAATGATTAGTAGTTTTGCTCTCAAGAATTTCAAAGTTTAAGGTTTTCAAAGAATTGGATTTTGGAAATTTCAATTGGGAATGGATCAAATTTGGAACAGTTATTTTCAGGAGTCCAATGGAAGAGGAGTAGGAGAAGCTGAGGATCCAAGAGGAATCTTGGCAACTTCCCAAACTATCCTATTGTTTGGCTTCAATTTGAGAATTTACTTAATGTTGTAATCTTGCCAATTTTAATTAATTTGGACTTATATTTGTATGATAAAATCATACAAATAGCCTCGAAGATGTGAGGGTCTATGTCGTACCAAACGATTACCTCGGAGTCCTAAGACCGGTTAGGGCTTAATATACATGACATGATCATGCAAATGCCTAACGAAGAGGTTGAGGATTTATATTGTACTAAGCAAACTACCTCGAAATCCTATGGCTTGGTTATTTAATTTTAAGAATGGTTTTGCTGATGTAGATTTCAGTTTTGCTGACCACGATGGTCGTGCTGCCCACCATGCTTCGAGCTCCTTATTGTTGCAGAGGTTTAATTTTAGAAGTCATAAATCAGGAGATGAGAAAAGTGTTTTGGTTTAGAGAATATCTTAAGATCCACGTGTTTTTAATATTTAAATTAAAACAAATCTTAAAGTTGTTTAAACGGAACCGATTAAGATCCCGCGGTTCCGTCATCCCGACACCGTTATTTTCATTGAATTCACTTAGTCCAGATGAATTTGCTAAACTCAACTGAATAAGTTCCACACTTTCATTTAGACCGTGGGAAATCTTGTTAGCAACACGTGTGTTACATCATCTGAGGTATTCTCGATCATTCAACGAGACGTTTTAATTTAGTTGTAATTGTAGTTTTGCTGTTCTGTTTGTGATTAAATTTTGAGTTGTTTTATATTTTGAAATGTTGTGGCGGTGATTTTTATCTTGTAATGACTTTTAATTTAGTTTTGGTTTCAGTTCAGAGACTATCCTAAAGGTTTTGGTTTTCATGCAACACTTGTTTATCATGCAAGAAAAGTAAAGTACAGTGCAATAAAGTAAATTGCAATAAAATAAAAGCGTACATGGGGGGTCTTCCCGTCATCCCAAGCTGCACTTAAAACACATGTTAAGGCATTTAAATATTTCAACAAGTACCTAGGTAAAGCTAAGGGAAAGGTTTTGGTTGTCTACCAAAGTCCTAATCCTGTAGCTAGTCATCTCCTATGACGTCTAGGTTCTTCTGTTTTGGTTTGAGGATGACTTTCTTCACCCAAGAACAATTAAATTTAGTTGTTCTTATAAAAATCCTATTATATTGAGGAAGTGCTTAAGAGGAGTCTTAAACATCTTTTCAATACCTCTAGGATTGTTTTATGTACAAGAGAATTTAATTATACAAGTGAATTAATCATCGAGGAGTTTAAGTTTTGTTTTCTTGCTCAGTGAACTAGGACATTTGAATATCCTATAAGTGAAGTAACACTTCACTTGATGCCTCATTTAAGAGTTATAATAATAAGAGCTTTAAAAGGGCAAATCAAATTATTTAGTATTTTAATGATTTAAACTTAATGATTTAATTTTAATTTTGACATAATTATAAAAAGTTAGTTTAAGTTTGGAATAGTGTTCAAGTTATTTTAGATTTAATTCTTAATGATTTCATTTAGGTTTGTTGTTGAATGATTTTAATTTAATTTAATTCAATTTAATTTTAATTCAATTTAATTTAATTTTAATTTAATTTGATTTGATTTAATTTTAATTTAATTTAATTTAAATTGATTTGATTTAATTTTAATTTAATTTAATTTAATTTAATTTAATTTAATTTAATTTAATTTAATTTAATTTTAATTTAATTTAATTTGATTTTAATTTAATTTAATTTAATTTTAATTTAATTTCAATTTAATTTCAATTTAATTTAGTTTTAATTTAAGTTTAATTTTAATTTAATTTAATTTTAGTTTAATTTTAATCTTAATTTGATTTAATTTTAGTTTAATTTTAAATTTTTTTAATTAAGAATTAAGTATTATTGAAGTGATTTATTTAGGGATTTTTAAATTAAAGAATAAATATCCTCTTAATAACATCCCTACTTTAATAATTCCAATTTCTATTATTCTCCCGAAATTTCAATTAATTAATTAATTAAAGTTTTATTTGAATTATTTTTTTTGAAATGGTTTGTAGGTTTCTACCCTCAATCATTTAAGTTTCAATCATCCAAAATCAGTTTAAAATCAAATATTTTACCCTCCCCTTTTTAATTAATCCTAAAATTTTAATTAAAGGTTGAAATTTTTAAATTACCACTTTGCCCTTCAAGCTTAATAATTCTATAACTCACTAAATTAAGCTCAAATGAACTTGAAATTTTTATGTAACCTCATTCACATGTCAATTAAGACATTAGAGGAGAAAATGTTATTTTTCTGTATTTAATTTATTTATGTAATTATTTTTTAATGGAAAATAGGGATTTTGAAGGAAAATTCAATAACATGACCAAGGCAATGTTTCTGTCCTTAAGAAAATTATGGGATGTTCCTAATGACCAGAGGACCATTTGGAGCAATTTTGGTGAGTTTTTGAATTACATTTTATTTATTAGAATTATTTTGAGTTTTGGAGTATTAATTAATTTTAAAATACAATTAAAGTTAAAAAATGGATTTTATATTTTTCTTAAATCTCTCTGACCTCAAGGAGTTCAGAGAAACAAATTTTGCATTTTTCTGAATTTACTTTGATTTACTAAAATTATTTTAGTGAAAAGGTTGAAAAATACAATTTTTAATATTAACAATTATATTAAGCTTTTAAAATTCAATATCTTATCCTAGGGACTTAAGAAAAATATTTGGTTTGTTCCTAAGTGATTAGAATTCAAAATGTGACATTTTGGTGATTTTTAATATTTTTATGGTTTTTATTTTTTTTTAATTATTAAAAATATTAAAATAATGATAAAAATCAACTTTTTTAGAAAATTACAATTTTAATTTTCCTAAGTTCCTCCGATATCAGAGAAGCTCCAAAACCATTTTTGTGAATTTTTGAAAAGTATTTTGTGAGTTATGAATTTTTAAAGTTTAATTTTACCCATTTTGCTTAAGAGGCTTAATCAACCCATTTGGTGGGGTTAATCAAGTCCAATTGATTTCAAATTTTTATGAGATGTTCCACTAATCCCAAAGATCGGTGGAGAATTTTTTTTAAGTTAATTTGATGTGTAGTTAACCCTAATTAATTAAAATTCAATTTTGGGTATTTAGACCAATTAGGGTTATTCCAAGTGAATTAACTCAAAACTTATTTTTCCTAGGTTCCTCTGGTCATAAGAAACATCACCAAATTTTCCTAGAATTTATTTCTTAATATGCTAATTATTGGAATTAAAATATTCAAAACAGTAACATGCAATTGAAAAATCAATAACTTCTCATAGGGATGGTCTCTGACCTTGGAAAATTCAGGGAATGTTCCCAAGTTCAGAGGCTTTAAAAGCCCATGGTCTCATGCCATGGTGAATTGTTTATGCAAATGAAGAATTAAAACAATGCAGAGAGTAAATAAATCATTAAAAATAAAATAATCAATGAAATTACTTGATTTCTTTTCCACGTTATTCTCCTCTGTTCACTGAGCAAGAGAGTAATTTTATTTTATTTTTAGGATTTTTCTACACAAAGTTATGCATTTTTAAAGTTCTGGGTATTTAAATAAATCCATAAAATCCTATTTTTCTATTTATCCGAATCGGTGCCGCGTCATCCTTAGCATCTTCGAACAGCCACGCGGCGCTTTCTGGTTCGACGCCGCCATCCGACTCAGCACTCCAGGGGCCCGCGGTTCATGTACCATTACGCTGTCCGGCTCAATCTTGACCCTCCGCTCGATACACGCTAGATCCGACGGCTCCTGGTCATCGTCTACGACTGGTGTGCACCCATGACTGTCCACACTAAAACCCTAAGAACTCACTCGATTCTCAACGGAATTTTGTGTTCTTATGCTCTATGGATTCATCGTGAAGAGACGAACACATTCATACGCTAAACAAGCATTGAAATCGATTGATATCAAATGGAGAATCTCTAGAAGCTCGGGAAGAAGAGAGAGTTCATACCTTTGCTCAGAGAAGTGAAGTTTCGATCTGAGAGTTGTGTCACGTTCGATTGGGTTCAAGCAAGCTCCGGATGAAGTCCCTTGGCACAGTGAATTGCCTAGGTACAAAAGTGACCACGGCCGATCACAAAGCTTAGAGGCTGGAAGCAATGGCTGGCTTCGGTGAAGGGGCTTTTCTCGGGAAACTTCTCCTCTTGGTACGGTGAAGGTGTAGAGCCAATTAATTTGGGGATTGACTCACTGTGGTTAAGTTTCCTGGTTTTGGGCTTAAATTTCAACTCTGAAATTGAGCTTACAGAGAGGAAATGGCAGGGGGATTTCAGTGGGAATCAAGTGCTCTAGGTGTGGGGGTGATTCTGGAGTGATTTTGGCAGAGTTTCCTCAAGGTTTTTTTGTTCAGCCCCTTTCATGGCTGAGAGAGGTGGGGTTTAAATAGAAGAGGCTGGAGGGCCTCCCAGGGGGGTTTGAAGGCTTGGATCGAGTTTGCTCGGGGAAGAGAAGAACAGCCATGGTGGCCATTGGGCATGGGGCATCTCGGCGGGGGAGAATTTCAATGTTAGGCTCACATGGTGCTCTCGGGTGTGGTGTTTTCCGACGATCCGGGCGGTCGGCCGGCGAGGCATGGGTCACCCTCGGGTTCAGGTGAGTCAGGGCTGGGGTTTTGTGTATTCAATTGGTAGCTACCAAGTGTAAAGTGGTTGGATCAAAATGGAATGGGGCCATGGCTAATTTTGGCTCAATTTGGTCAACTCATGCATTTGGGTTGGGTTCACCTTCCCATGACTTGGTTTTAGGTTGAGGGAATGAGTTAGGTTAGCGAGTCGAAAGGTGGTGAGGTCCCTTTCTTAAGAATATTTAAATTAGATTTGGGTTTAAGGGAGACATGATTAAGGCTAATGACTTTTAGGAATTATGGAAAGAGCCTCCCTCCTTTCCTATCTTGGGTATGGTGAGGTGCCCAAGCCCTCATGGCTCCCATGTGGCTCATGCATGGCTTCATGGCTCACCTTTGGCTTAGAAGAAGCTAAGTCAACTTTCATGAAAGAGGATTTTAAGAATTTTGGTAATTTATGGGTGATTTGATAGGATTTGGCATATGGCTTAATTTAGAAAAATTTGATGGCTCAATTAGAACTTAGGGATGATTTCAATTAAGGGTATGATGAGAAGAATTTGTCATATGGGCTTTAGCATGAAGTTTGGGCTTTTGGAATCATTTTGGAGTGGGCTTTTTAGGAAGGCCTAATGAAGTGGGCCTTAGGTTTTAAAATAAATTTATGGATGGGAATTTTTTAAAAGGTTGGGCCAAATAATTGTTGGGTATGGTTTAGAGATGTGTCATGAGTAATTTGAAATAAATTTGAGATGGTTTGGGTTTGAATTGGATTGGATTTGGGCTTCTTTAGTAAAGGGGCCAATATTGGTCAAATTGGGCTAATTTGGGCCAATGTTGGGCTAGGGTTGAAATTGATGTAAAATTAATGTTGGAAAATGTTTATGGGGGTACTACAAAGAGTTTTCAACTTTGGTTGGGCTTTAACTTTGGGATTTGGGCCCATTTGGGTTAGGCTTGGGTTTAGGTCAAAAGTGGGAATTTTGGCTTTGGGTTAGATTTGGGTGGAGTTTAGGTTCAAATTTTGGGCTAAACATGTTAGTGTTTTGTTTGTGGGGATGTTAGGGAAAGTTTAGAAAAGGTTTGGGGTCAATTGGAGTTAAATTGGGTTAGTTTGGGCTAAGTTTGGGTCATGGGTCCAAATTGGGCTTTAAGGTCAAAAGTGAAATTGGACTCAAATTTCAATCAAATTGGGCTTGGATTTGGTCTAGATTGACATTAGGGATATTTAATTAAAGTTTAGAATTGTATTGGACCAAAATTGGGGTCAATTGGGTTGATTTGGTTTGACATTGGGTTCACTTTAGGTTAAAAATGGGTCAAATTGGGGGTTTTAGTAAAAGTGGGGTAAATTGGCAAAATTGGCCATGGTGTAGTTGAACAAAATGAAATTGAGAATATTTGGGATTTTCTGGAATTTTCTGGGAATTTTTGGAATTTATAAAAGTTTGGCCAAAATTGTATTTTTAGTGTATTTGGAGTGTATTTGGAGTGTATTTTTGGAAATTTTGGTATATTTGGCTATGGATGATCAATTTGAGTGATGTGGAAATTTTTGGGATTGGTTTTGAGGAATTTTGGGTGATTTGGAGATTTTGGAAAATTTGGGCAATTTCAAGGGCTTTTGGTAGGTTTGATGGGTGTAGGGTCCCAGGGTCGAAAATTGAAATTTTGGAAGAATGAAGATTGATCAAATGTGAGTGAAATGAAATCATTTTTATTGAGCCATGAAGCCATATTAAGCCCATATGAGCCATGAGAGGACTCATTGGAGGCATTCACTATGTTGTTCCTAACCCTCTTAGCCAGGGGCCTAGGGGTTAAGGTCAATCCATATGAATTACCTACATGAGTCAAGGAGTCAAGTTGGGTATAGGTTTGGTTTTAGGATTTGGATTGTGTGTGTGAGAGTGTAGAAAGTGAGTGTAGTGAGTGTGTAAGTCAACCCTCACCAGACCAGGCCACCTAGGGTAGTCCTAAGACCAAAGTGTCCTATAGGGAACTCATCCTTTAAACCTCCACATTTGATCTCGACCCTCTAGGTGATTAGGGGTCTACAATCAAGCTTGTGGGGTTTGCAGGGAGACAAGAAGTGGTTTAAATTTCTAAGGGATGGGTCCCAATTCTAGTCCTCTAAGATAGTCAAAGGAAAAGCCTAAGGCTAGATCCTAAACACTAAAGAGGGAAAAGAAGACCTCATCAAAAATGAGGTCAACAGTATATTCCTAAGTCACATCCCCAACTTCAATAATCCAAAATTTTAATTATTCTCCCAAAATTTAAATAATATTGGTTAATTTGAAATTTTAAAATTTTCAAAATGGTTAGGCAGAAGATACCGCACTCACTCTATAGTTCTCTCGATTCCCTCCAATTCGAGGGCTAACTTCTCATAACAAAATTTAAATATCAAACTGAAATTAGGGAACTTAGCCGGTCGCTCTAAAGTTCTCTAATTTTATTCCCCATTAAAACATATCTCCTAATATATTTGCATTCAATTATATGGACTACAATTCTCACCATATAATTGCATGTGATTTTTAACACTGTTGTTTCAGACAATGCCGCACCGGATCTTACATAATCTCACAAAAAATTTTAACATCTTAACTGCCAAATTAAGAAGTAAATTAAGTTTGAGAATTAAATCTTCACAATGTATTCCAACTTAAACACTTATACATTCCATAACAATCCTACATGTCTGACTACTTCTTCATTTAAAAGAAAGATACAGAAAACTACTCATATTTCATCGAGAAAACACAAGGTTTTACTGAACATTTAAAATTAGAAATTATAAAGGAAACACATTAAATATTAATTTAAAACTAAATATAAAAACAAGTAAACACTTATCCTAAAATCCTCTCCACAAGACTCGGAAGTTCCTTTGAAACTTGACTTCCACAGAAAACACTACAGGTTGGCGCCCAACTCCGTCGACTTGGAAACTAACTTCGACTTCAATAAAAACTAAGAAGTTAAATGGATGGAAGGAATTGGTGGGAAAGAAAGTTTCACACTAACCCTTTCTCCTTAAACTAACTAACTCTAAAACACTTTAAAAGACTAAAAATAAAAGAAGAAAAGAACTCTGAAACTATAAGAAGAATTAAACTAAAAGATGACACACTAAAACTAAAAGAACACACACACTAAACTAATTCAAGTCTCATGATAAATTTTCCAAAGGTGCCTTGGTGTCTCTTCAAATCTTGTCCGTATCTGAATGAGTCCACCAAAAGATGCATCCCTTCACAAATTTTCCGCCCATGGGGGTTAAGGAAGTCACCACCAAAAGTTTCTTTAAACACCCCTTGAAATTGGCGCCTAAAAATGAAGAAAATTTGATTTTTAACCGTGAGCCTAAGCGCCCCACTGTGCAGCGCTTAGCCGTCAAAGTCCAACATAACATTTCATTTTTTTATCTTTTTTCATTCTACAACTATCCTACATAATTTAATCACTCATTTTCATCATACCTGAAAGAAAAACACAAAATATCTTCCATTAAAGTGTAATATCATCAAAAATAGGTATAAAATGCGATAAAGATACTATATATTTTAGGTGTATCATATACTCAAAGGGTAAGTAGGAAATACAGACTAGTGTCTCCCTTGAAAAATCTCATTTGTGCATCATGATAAGTTATCTCATATTCTCTTCACTACACTTGATAATCATCATTTACTTTGTTCCTTGCCCTCGTAGTCCCTCTACTCTGATGTTCAACCTTTCCAACCGATCCATAACATCATGCAGAGTAGGTTCCCTAGATGTAGATGGTCTATCATGACTAGAAGAAGGCTCATCACTTTCTTATTCCACTTCCAACTCACATGGGCTTCATATGTTTTCAAATTCAATTTAGTAATGGGCTTCAGGGGTTGATCACCTCATCATTATCTTTAATTACTACACTCGCCTGAATACACAAAGAATGAATCAGCCGGGGTGTCCCAGTCCACCTCCGTAGCTTCTCCCTTTGAGTTTGTCAAAATACTTTTATGAATAATAGCGCCAATATTTATATTCTTCATACTCGAATACATTAATCAACAGCTCTATCGAGCGTTAACCCTCACTATAATGGTTGGTGCAAAGCAAAAGTCTTGTAGAAATAAAATAATTTCAGGCTTTTGAAACAGGATTCAAAGTAGAAAGCGGGAAATTAACTTTCATTCTCTGCTTAATTTTCCATTCCCTTTTCCATCAAATAAAAAATTTATAATCTCATCCAATGCTTAATTCGGTGATGTAAAAATTTTCATATTCACAATGGTAGGGTGCTCTCAACTCATAAAATGCATTTATGCTGGTAGGGGGTGAATTCAATCATTTGGTCTTCAACCATAATATATTTACTCTCAGAATAGAAATGTTAGGCATAAAAATCCCCGACAATCCCTAGCATTTCTTCAAAGAAGAAACAAATTTAAAATTCTCATTAATGATTCAAAATTAATTCTTCAAACATACCTCCAAGATTTTTAAAGGCTCTCTTAAATACACTTCTTATTACTAAGAAATGTACTATAGCGTGAACAAGCCTCGACATTCACAAGTTTATTTTCATCAAACTCAAATTTTATCTTTCCTTCGAAACTCTTGGAGCCATTTATCTAAAATACTAAATTCATCCAAATTAATTTTAAAATTGCAATGTAATGGACACCAAGGTAAATTTAAAAAGATAAGAACTTGAAATCCATGAAAAATCTCCAAAGTTTCTCCAAAAACTTCCAAATTTCAAATTTTCTAATGTAGTAGATTTCCACGATAAAATACAAAAATTTTCGGTTAAAGTGGCAGCTCTTACCAAAAGAAGATGAAATCTAAACTTTTTCAAATACGAAATCGCTTCAAATCCAAATGCAAGTGATTCCTAGGTGCAAAAATCGGCCTCGACCGGAGGTAGAAGATGATGGCTCGGGATAAAATGGCGGGTCCTGTGGTTAACTCGCAAAAATTTGGAGTTTTAGACCTTTTTCCCGGGGCCGAGCGCCGTTCGGCGTTGGGCCGACGCACCGTTTGGCACATTTTTCTACTCTAATGGCCAAACTCTCCTCGTCTTGGTGCACGATCCGCCGGTGACAAGACCATTCGACGCTAGTTCAAAAACTCGGGTTTCCCGACTCTCTCTTTTGCAATTCCGATTTTTTCAAGCTCTCTCCGACGTCTAATTAGTCTAATTAAGCATTGGATAACATTCTAAAGCCATAGAAAATGAGATATTTTTTAACACAAACAACACAAAACATCACTTTCATATATAAAATCCAAGTGCAGACATATACACATAACACTAAACATTACACATTATCAATCTACAAATTCTAAATTCAAATACGCACACAACCACAATACACATAACGCTCGAAAACTAAACAAGAAAGCATGTCAAAATATAACATCCAAGCAAAGCAATCAGATAACACAAATACAGAAATACAAGAATCAAGTTTTCATTCTTCCTCAAAACTATCATTAACTCTAAGATCTTCAATTGATTAAGCGTGAACGAACAAATTGTAGAATGGATGAAATGGAAATTATTCAAGAGGAATCCTCTTGTATCCAACCTTTCTTTTCATGAATCGCGTCAAACTTCATTCAAGATATCCAATGATCAAAATGCTCCTTCATTCTCCAATCCGTATGATCAAAGAAATCAGATAAATTGGTTGATTGTATTCACGTGTTATACTTCCTTCTCCCGCTTTCTTAATTTTCTTCAAGATAACTGTGAACTTTCAGAAAGTAAGGAGGAATAGGTGTTGACTCGAGATGGCCGATCTTCGATAATGCTCATGTCATTCATATCACTAACCGCTGGTTACTATATGCATCCGTTGGGTCTAGGCTTCCAAGGTAGAAGTACTTTCCCATTTCTATATGGCACTTGTGATCGACTACAAAGGAGAAATATGGTGGAAGGATTTCTAAGCCCATACTTTGATCCGTGAAGAATCAATGCCAAAAAAATTTAAAAATTAATAAACCAACATCAATAGGCATCCCCATTTAAATACAATGGTTCGTAATAGCATACTCCTTAGTTACTTTACTAATTTTTGTAGTTGGGAGCAATTTTGCACAAACGAAAAAATGTAAGTGTTTCGAAGTAGAATTTAGTAGTGTGGTCGAGAAACTTACATACATGTTATCTCTTATCTCCCATTCATCACTTTCATCCGTCGATATTTGTATATATCATTCATATTGTCCATCGTCTAGAGAAAATTTTGAATATTGTGCGTACTTGACACATTCTAAATCATATATAAATATTTAATCTTTGCAGGAGTAAATGTGACAAACCTCCTCGCATAGACTGTCCTCGGTTGATTCCATGAAGATTTGCATAAAACTCCTTCACACAAAAGATTGGGTTCACGTGATAGTATAACACAATACTTCTTAACGTCTCGAATAATAATTTCATCAATTCTAGTCGTAGAAGAATTCGTACCTCGATTCACAAAGTCTCGATCCTTAATCAATCTCTCTTTCAAGATATTTTGCTGGAATAGACGCCGCGCCTCGAAACTCGACGAATTTTTCTATGGTTGAAAACTTAAAATCTTAAAGTTTTCATTGTGTCGAATCCATTTGGGCAAGAATTTGGATCTTCCTCTTCGTTCCTTTGGTAGTTCCAGCGTATAGGGGCAGTTTTGGGAGTTCTAATGGAGGATTTACCGCCTAGAACCGCCAAAACTCGAATTTAAAGACGAGAAACGATTTTCTAAACAACGGCGCCGATACCGCAGCCGTTCGGAGCTAGTTCAAATTTCGCCAAACTTCACGTCGTCCAAATTCTTTTCAAATTTCAATTTGATTCAATTGTAAAATGTTATTAATGATATTTAAGGAAGAATAAGACTTAATTAAGTAAAAAACAACACAAATAATATATCAAACAAAGCAAACACTCAATAACTATGGGTTGCCTCCCACAAAGCGCTTGGTTTAACGTCGTCAGCCCGACATAATTTTAGCTTATTCAGGTTGATCCAACATTAAAACCTCTTTAAAATTAGGTTTATCGCCTTCAAAATATGGTAAATCTTCGGGGCCATTAACTTTCAATATTCTTCCAAATTTAGGGTCTGAGCAATCACAAAATTTGGAATTGATATATTTGTATTACAATGAAAGGTCCTATCCATCTAGATTTCAGCTTCCCATGAAATAATTTCAATCTTGTGATGTTTGTATAATAAAACTTTTTGTCCTCGTTCAAATTCCTTTTCGACAATCTTTCGATCATGCCATATTTTCTTCTTTCTTTGTATATTCTATCATTATCATTTGATTTATTTCTGATTTCTTCTAATTCATTCAATTACAAGACTCTTTTTCACCGCATCTTTGAAATTAAAGTTCAATTTCTTTATCACCCAATATGATTTATATTCTAATTTAATTAAAGAAGTGACAAAAAAGTTTTTCCAAAGATTAACTGTAAGGAGAAATTCCCATAGGAGTTTTATAAGCAATTCTCCGTATGCCCATAAAGTAGTATCTAATCTTAGCAGACCAATCCAATTTCTCGTGATTAATGACTTTCTCCAAAATTCATTTAATTTCACGATTAGATAACTCGCTAAAACAATTAGTTCGGGGACGATAAGTCGCGTAAATTTTATGCATAATATTATATTTTTCCACCATTCTCTCGAATCAAATTATTCTTAAAATGGGATCCTCCATCGCTGATGATTACTCTAGACATTCCATATCTTGTGAAAATATTTTTCATTAAAAACCTCAAAACACTTCTTCTACATCACACTCAGTAAACTATTTCCCTCAATCCATTTCGATACATAATCAACAAGAATCATTATATATATATATTTCCAAATGAAGGCATAAATGGTCCCATAAAATCTAATCCCCATGCATAAAAAATTTTAACTTCCAAAGTAAAATTAAGAGGCATTTCATTTCTTCTAGACATATTGCCTATTCTTTGACATCGATCACAAGTTTTGATAAATCAATAAACATCTCTCGAAAAGTATAGGCCAATAAAAACCAAATTGCAAAATCCATGTGTGCCTTTACTCAATTCTCAAATAGTCCTAAATTCATAATCATGACATTCTCCAATAATTCTTCTAGTTTCTTCATTAGGCACACATCTTCTAATTATAAGATTCTTACATTGCTTCGTATAGATAGGATCGTCCTTAAATAAAATTTAACATCATGCTTAAATTTTTTCCGTCATTGTGATTACAACTGTGGTAAAATATAACTAACAATATAGTTCACAATATCAGCATACCACAGTAACTTTTCTTTCAATAATATTATATAATTGCTCATCGCAGAAAAGTCTCAGTTGATTTCCTTTTCAAAGTCATCCAAATTAAAGCCGTTCAAGTCTAGATAAATGATCGCCTATTTGATTATCGACCCCTTTTCTATTAACGATCTCAAAAGCAAATTTCGCATTAAATAAAACCATCGAATCGCTCTAGTTTTGCATCCTTCTTTTGAATTAAATATTTACTAGCAGAATGATCGCATGCACTATACATTTAGCTCAATTAAGTAAGATCTAAATTTTTCAAAGGCATAAACAATCGCTAATAACTCCTTCTAGCGCGGGCATAATTAATTAGCATCGCAAGAGCCTTACTAGCGTAGTATATAACTTTAAACATTTTGTCATGTCTTTGCCCTAAAAATACTCGAATAGCATAATTGCCATCATACATTAATTCAAATGGTTTCTCCCAATCGTGTGAAACTTTTATAGGTGCAAAGGATTAATTTTTCCTTTAATATATCGCCCGTAGAATCCTACATGTCCTTAAAAGCTCTTCTTACCTCTCACGGGGCTTGTTGGAGGTGGTAATTTTTCTATAATTTGAATTTTCATGGTCTACTTCCATGCCATATCGTATATTTTATGCCCAAGCACAATTCCTCCCGCAACCATAACTCGACACTTTTCCCGCTTAGGACTAAATTTATTTTTTCGCATACCTCTAAAATTTTTTTCTAAGTTTCATAGGCATGCATCAAACGAATCTCCAAATACTAAGAAATCATTCATAAACACTTATATTCCATCATCAATTAATTTGTTAAATATGGATGTCATACATCATTGAAATGTTTCATGTGCATTACATAATCCAAATGGCATTCTTCTAAAAGCAAAAGTTCCATAAGGGAGATTAAATGTAGTCTTCTCTTGATCCTCGTGAGCAATATGTATTTGTGATAAAAATAGAAGCATTCCTATTCTCTACCCTTTGGTCCGAGTGCAAAGAACATTGACTAATCTATAGATCGGTTCAGGATGTTTTATTAGTAGAATGGGTTAATCTAGGCTCACACTACTAGATGTCCAAGGGTGGCTATGGTCGGCCCTACCAGTGACCCGTTCCCTTTCTATAAACCAAATTATTAGAATTTAGCCTGTCACTCTAAAAACTAATTAATTTTACGCTCAATAAATAATATATTCCTATTTATTTGCACTTCACCTTGAATAACTCGCATAAAGCCTTCAACTACACAAGTATTCATGTGATATCTACTAGTTAAGAATTTATCTCCGGATAGGTCTCAAAATTCTTTAACAGAGTTTAACATTTTAAATGGCTAATTTAAAAAGTAAACTAAGATCAGGTATTAATATCATCACAATGTTTTAAATATTTTAAATTTAATTCTCCTACAAAATTTAATTAATTTGTTATATTGTCATAGTTGAAAGGAGAAAGATAACTAACTACTCAGAACACATTGAAATCACACAACAAAACATATTTATAAAACTTTGAACCAAGGTACAAATACTAATCTGAAGTGTTCCTTCAAGTGATCCGCTTACTTCTACTGACTCCAAAGCAATGATGAAAGACTCTAACAACAACAACACACAATAAATACTTAAAATAAACTCACTAGATACAAAGTAAAGTGGCACCCAAAGTGTGGAAGAGACTAAAAAAACTAAGTAAAACTAGAGGGGGGAGAGAAGGTGCTAAAATGGCCTAAAGATGCAAGAATGGGTGAAAGTGACTATTGGGTGCTAAAAGGGGTGATTTTCTCTATAAAATGGGCTCCTATTTATAAAGCTCTGAATTTGACCAGGGGTTGCTTAAGGCACTTCTTCAAAATTCGTCCAAATTCAATGCATTTTCTAGGAGGTAACTGTCGCACCTAGGCACTGGACTCTGTGACCAGGTCTTCGCACCTCTTCACTTTGGATCACACCTCTTTGCGATTAAAACCGTTTCCTTGTGTCCAAATGCATTATATCATATGTCCTATATAATAGGAGTAACTTCCAGTCTTCTTGAAGCTCCAATAACTGCTTAACTCAGTCAAAATAGCTCCCCAAAATCATCAAAAAAATCTTAACAGCGTCTGTATCGAGCTGGCGCTTAGGCGCCGAATTCTGGCGCCTAGGCGCCAGGCCAATAATTCCAATATTTTGCTCCATAAGCTTCATTTTTGCTCCTTTTTGCTCCTTTTTCCTTCTTTTTTCTTCTTGGACTCTTTTTTAATTATCTACTTCCAAAAACATGAAAGTACTTTTCATTAAAGCATAATATCCTTAAAAATTGAATCATAAATAAGGCATAAAAATGGATATTTTTTAAGTAGATCACTCACCAATCAGGGCCGCAGATGAAAATGAAAATCAAATGATTTGGATACTATTGGCCAGCAATGATGACAAATTGTAAGGATACATCTAAGAAATGTCATCAATTCCAGGTACATTGAGTGGTCTTGCACTAACCTCCGAATGTTCTACACCCCACGACTGCCTCGTAGCCATTCGAGTGTTGGGGCATGGATATAGTTGGTCTGATAGACCCTCCGTCTTCTAAAGACATAGATTCATACTTGCAGCTACAGATTACATCTCTAAATGGGCATAAGCACTTCCACTACGAGAGGTCACAGCTCAGCAGGTGCTTCAATTCTTTAAGAGTCAGATAGTCTACCGCTTCTGTGTTCTGCAGAGGATCATTTCAGATAACGGTTCCGCCTCCAAAAGCACGAAAATCAAAAATTTTGTCAGATGATACGGGATCGAATCGAGATACTCTACAATATATTAACCCAAAGCCAACGGACTGGTAGAAGCTTTTAACAAAACCCTGGTACATATCATAAAGAAGATACTTGATGACAACAAAAGAGGTTGGCACGAGAAGCTACTAGAAGCTCTATGGGCTTACAGGACGACATCCAGAACACCAACACATTCTGCACCTTACGCTCTCATGTACGGGTCCGAGGCCATTCTGACGCTAGAAGCTCAGCTACCGTTGCTCTGAATCACTGTTGCAAATAAAATTACAACAGAAGAAAATGCCACACTCCGACTTGCAGAGATAGAGAGCTATGAAGGAAGAAGACTGCATGCACAGCATAATTTGGAACTCTAACAAGCGAAAATGGTTCAAGCTCATGACAGATTGGTCCACCCAAGGTAGTTCAAAGTTGGTGACCTTGTTCTCATTCTCAGAAGGCCTATCGTTGCACACCGCAAGATAGGTGGAAAATTTGAACCATCCTGGGAGGGACCATTTGTAGTGGAGAAAATTTGCTCAGCAGGAGCTTACTAGTTGGTGGATTCTCGAGGAGAAAGACATATGTTGCCCATAAATGAACGATATCTGAAGAAATATTATGCAACATGAAAGTGTTGAAGAAGAACGTTTGTTTTGGGAAACGCCATGTGGCCGAATTCTGTGACTAGGCCCAAAGTTTTGTAATAAATTCAAAACATAATAAAAACAAATTCTCTCTTAATATATTCATATGAATTTTTCCTAATTCCAAGCTTTGTGAAAACTTATTAAATAAAATAATGACATCAACATGTTCAAAATTAAAATTTGTTAAATACTTTAACTTTATTATTGTTCTTGTTTGTGCAATGTACCAACCACAGACATATCCCCCTGTCTTTCTTGTGCAGGAAATGTCAGGACGTAATTCGGCACTTGCTTCAAAAAGTGGCTTAAAACTTTCGCCATGGGAAGAGTAACAAACCTCGGGGTATGGTGGTACTGGAGGTTTCGTCTACTCACACTTGCTCGGCAGGAGCCAAACTCAGCTTTAGTCTATGATTACCACTCCGAGAGGTGATCTAGTTGCGGCATCAGTTGAGAGGTCACCAGTTACGTCACTAGGACATACAAGAAGGAGAAATGCTAACCGAAATAAACATCATTTGTTAGAAAGGAGGAGGAAAGTGCAGGCCCTCTAGCTAGGCGTGAAGTTAGCAATGATACTAAAAGAAACTGCTTATGAGTCACAAATGCAAGAGACAGATGAAAATTCATCGCGCATAGATACAGAGCCAGAGTTCATTGAAGACCTAGAGCCCAAGCAGGACTTGATAGAGGAGATTTTCACAGGGTATCCGTCATGCAGTACGGATTTCCCCAAGAAGCTGACAGTCTCAGGGGCATTCTCAGTATGCCCAGATTACAACGTGCTACGGTTGGAAGGGTATGGGACCTATGAGGCGTACGCCGCCACCATACTGAAAAGATGGCTTGGAGAATGGTCCGATATTGAACCATACATACCAGAATTCATCCAGCTACCGCCACTGTCGCCGATACCGAATTACATCATGTGAATGATCAGATGAATTTGTAAGAGCAAATTTGAAAGTTACGACACTATTCAAGGAAAGGTTGTTAATATCCTGGAAGGCCTTGAAATTTGCACCAATGTTTTCTCGAAGAGAGATGAATAGAAAATTCTAGCCTGTATTTGGGACCTCCAAGATAAAGGCAAGGAGAGACTACTGAAGAAAAAGACTTATTCAGAACCCGGGAAATGGAAAAGAGGCAAGGGCAGAGTCACGATTCAGTTTGGCTGCTGCGACAACTTTGCAAAGGACAGAGAAGGTAGTCCCCCAGGGATCCTACAATATGATGAGGTGGACGAAATGCCGCCAGAAATTAAAGGGATGATCAAAAGGATGGTTGAATGGCACATCCTCCTTGTGAGTTGTGTTCCAAACAGCTGCATTATCAATATCTATGAGGATGGGGGCTGCATTCCTCCCCACATTGATAGTCACGACTTCTTGAGGTTGTTCTACACAGTCTCATTTGTAAGTGAAAGTGACATCCTGTTTCACCACGAGATACAGATTGTTGGAGCAAGAGAGTTTGAGGGTACAGCGAGGATCACTCGGCAGATCGGGTCAGTTCTGAGTCTGCAAGGAAATGGAGTCAATCTGGCCAAACACTTCATTCCAGGAGTTCGTGGAAAAAGATTATTGGTTACATTTAGGAGAATGGATGAAGACAAGTCACCTTTCTTTCACGAGTTTGATCCAGAGATAGAAGGTTACAGCCCGTTACAGCTTTGTAGCCATACCTCCGGGAAATCGCGAAGGGACTTCCGTCTTGGAGCGTAACTTTTAGCAGGTTGGCTTGTCCACAGAATAGTTTTGCATCAGCCTACAATGGCCAGCAGTTCTATGGATGTTTCAGCTTACTGCATTTAGATATGTGTACCTGATCAGTTTTGAGATGCTTGACAGCACTTGATCAATGGTATCTACATTTTCAGTGAAATTAACGAAGATTCATGTTTCTTTCAGGATGTTCCCTTTTCGCGCAATGGTTGATAAGCCACGGGACAGTATCCGAGTCCTAAAAAATGAACGAACAAAGAACGATATAAAACAAAAACAAAGCAAAATTATAACTAAAACACCTACAAACCAATCAAACGGAACAAAATAAAAAAGATATGTACAATGAACATAATGATATTAAGAAAAGAAAATCAAAATTAAGCAAACAAGAATAAATTCAAAAAATTAATTTCTTCTCAAAATTTTGAGTTTCTCACTCGTCCTAATAATTCTGCATTTCGAAAGCACTTTGCACAGTATCACACTCTACGAACATCGTAAATCTAAGCTCCTTAAGTTTCTTTTTTTTTTGAAACTTCTCTTTGCAGTTTGGTTCCAGAATCTATGCAGGGTTGTCTGACTCCTTCAAATTTCAAATTGCTTCCCTAAATTTCCATCTCTGCTTCCACATATTTTTCCACCTCCATATAAGTTCCTAGATCGGTGCAGGGTCATCCGATTCCTTCAAATTTCAAATTGCTTCCCTAAATTTTCCACCTCCGCTTCCACATATTTTCCCACCTCCATATAATTTTTGGGATCGGTGCAGGGTCATCCAATTCTCTCAAATTTCAAATTGCTTCCCTAAATTTCCACCTTCGCTTCCACATATTTTTCCACCTCCATATAATTTCCAGGATCGGTGCAGGGTCGTCCGATTCTTTCAAATTTCAAATTTCTTTCCTAAATTTCCATCTCCGCTTCCACATATTTTTCCACATCCATAAAATTTATGGGATTTGTGCAGGGTCGTCTGATTCCTTCAAATTTCAAATTGCTTCCCTAAATTTTCCACCTCTGCTTCCACATATTTTTCCACCTCCATATAATTTTGTGGATCGGTGCAGGGTCGTCCGATTCCTTCAAATTTCAAATTTCTTCCCTAAATTTCCACCACCGCTTCCACATATTTTCCGGCTCTATATAATTTCTAGGATCGGTGGAGGGTCGTCCGATTCTTTCAAATTTCAAATTGATTCCCTAAATTTCCATCTCCGCTTCCACATATTTTTCCACCTCCATATGATTTTTGGGATTGGTGCAAGGTTGTTCGATTCCTTTTCATATATTTCTAGGAATTGATGCAGGGTCATTCAATTGCTTTTCATATAATTCTCAAAATCGATGCAAGGTCGTTTGATACCTTTCCATATATTTCTCAGAATTGATGCAGGGTCGTTCAATTCCTTTCCATATAATTCTTGGAATTGATGCAAGGTCATTCAATTCCTTTCCATATAATTCTCGTAATTGATGCAATGTAGGGTCGTTCGATTCCTTTCCATATATTTCTCGGAATTGATCCAAGGTCGTTCAATTCCTTTCGATATAATTTTCGGAATCGATGCAAGGTCGTTCGATTCCTTTCCATATAATTTTCAAGATAGATGCATGGTCGTTTGATTCCTTTCCATATATTTCTCAGAATTGTTGCAGGGTCATTCAATTCCTTTCCATATAATTCTTGGAATTGATGCAAGGTCATTCAATTCCTTTCCATATATTTCTCAGAATTGATGCAAGGTCATTCAATTCCTTTCCATATAATTCTCAGAATCGATGCAAGGTCATTTGATTCTTTTCCATAAAATTTTCAGGATCGATGTAAGGTTGTTCGATTTCTTTCCATATATTTTTCGGAATTGATGCAGGGTCCTTCAATTCCTTTCCATATATTTCTCGAAATTGATGCAGGGTCATTTGATTCCTTCCAAATTTCACTGCCGAGGTTGGTACCTAAATTCCAATCCTTGCTCCTTTTCAAATATCATCAGTTTGTAAAACATCCAATCATTATAAATTCCAAAACCTATCTAAAATTGAACTTTAAATTCAAATTCAAATCAAAATTAAAGAAAATACGAACAAATATTGTCAAAAAAATCTCAAACTAAACTTAAAAATTAAATCAATCTCTTCTAAAGTAAAAAACAAAATCCAAATTTTCATGATTGAAATATCCCAAATTTCCAAACTAACAAATCAAAATCTTTTTTCATTCCCAAATTATTTCATATCAAAATTCCAAAATCTAAATCAACCTCTTTCAAATCAAATTTGAGTCTGAGTGGGTCACTCTAAATAAAGAAGTATACCCATCTAACCCCCAGCGGATATATTCCCGCTGACTCCCTGGGATCTTCAGCTAGGAGCTTTTCTTCACTCCTCAGTGGATGCTTCCTTGATGGAATCCCGATTCCCTTTCTCCCCAACAAGGTTGCCTCGTTGAGACTCTGTCTTTCTATCCCCAGCGGATACTTTCTCACTCGATTTTGTGCGTTGTTTTGAGTTTCTTAAACTCAAGCAACGATGTTGGTTTTGTTGATCTCGTCAGTCAATGCCAATACGTGCGGTGCACCTTGTGCGGCACACCACACCTATTGGGGGGTCCATTTTTTGACCTCACTTTTGGTTGAGGTTTAGTTTCTCTTTAGATAGCCTAGGGTCTAGCCATAGGACCTTCTTGGTGACTTTTCTTATAAGAGTAGCAACAGAAACCCCACCACATAGAATTTCCACATGCTTGTTTTCCTTACTTGGGGCTTTTACATGTTAAGGAACAACCTCTAATATTTAGGAGGAAAGAGCTAAACATAAGGAAGACCAAGTGGGATTCCCCACAGGTGACCAGACCTTAGGAGTAACCTTGGGAGATCCGGAGCTCACACCCTACACCTACACACATATCAACCACTCACATTTCCATATCTACCATATCTTATTTTGATTACCCCTGTCTTTCGGACAGTCAAGTGTTGGTCTCACCTAACCCTTAGCTCATAGCTAAGTCGGTAAGCAATGCCACGTAGAGGACCGAAAGAAGGTTACCTTTGGCTCTATCCTCTTCGCTTTGAAGCCATTTAAACTTTCCCAAATTTCAATTTTAACCACCTCGCCCTGAAACTTTCTTAAATGACCAAATTACCCCTAAAAATCTCAAAAATCCCAAAATTGACCAAAACTACCTAAATTCTCCAAAACTCATCCCAAAATACTTCCCGCCACTCAAAATAACTAAAACCACCCAGATTTGTCAAATTTCCCAAAATACCCCGAGACTCCTAAAATCCTCAAAATGCCCTTTTTAGCCTAAAATCTCAAGTTTGTCCAAAGTTGTCTGAACTCCCCAAAAATCGTTCGAGGACGTTCCTCTCATCAAATGATGAAGTTTCACTGTAAACATGCCATGCTTCCGAGCTACTTTTAAAACCCTCGACACTTAAGTTGCCAATACTTGAAAATCGCTCTGGGATTCGTAAAATCCTCCATAATGATCATAAATGCTCTTGGACGCTGTCGTTTGACTCCAAATTTCATTTGGAATGACCTCGAGCCTTCGGTTCAACTTTTTGACCACTTTCCTAAAAAACCTCCAAATTTACCAAAAGGCCCCTGCTAGCCCACAAATTTCATAAATTCAAAAAATTTCGAAAAATTCCCAAAATCCTCAAAATATTCCCAATTTCACTTTGCAACCATCAATTTTGCCCAATTAGAACAATTTTACCCAATTTTACCAGAAGCCCCAATTTTGACTTTAAGTCAGATTTGACCCAAAGTGGACCCAATGTCGATCAATTTCTGCTCAATTTGAATTTCAAACTCTTCATAACACTCCTATAAACTAAATGTAACATTTGATTGCAATCAATTTCAGCTTAAACCTCACCCAAATTCAATTTAAGTCAAAATCCCCAATTTGACTTGTTTTTTACTGTTTTGATGACGAGGTTGACCGAACGACCTCAGATCACCAAACGGACTTTGCCGTTGCATGCAGAACATTGAAATTATTTGGAATTGATATATAATTTGTTGTGATTTAATGCTCGCCAAAAAATTCCAAAATTCGACACGTTTCGCGCCAAAATAATTAAAAAAATTTATTTTTACCCCCATTTAACCTAATTTTTTCCCTCCTTCTCTCCCTCAATAGCTGTCGTTGCCCCTCCCTCCTCCATGCCAAAAAATTATTTCATTCATGGGAGCTTAGCCAAAATTTCCTTGCTCCCTCCCCATGCTTGCCCTCTTGCCTCCTTTCCCTTGTCCTTTTGTGGCATGAGAAGCATGGAGAAGACTTTCCCCATGCTTCAATCTATCCTATGGGACATAGATTTGCTTGTGTGGCAAATGTGGAGAAGCTTATGGCTGCCATTAGAGTTTCATCCATGTTTTTTCATCATGCTCTAAGCCCTAGCATCAAGGATTAGTATTTCTTTTATTTGGTTGTGATGATTATGGAATGGGTTGAATTTTTTTCTCTTTTCTATCTTCATTTCTCTATAAGAATGATGCTTTCTTCTTGCTCCAAAGTGGGAGGCCGAAATTTAGAGGGGAAGTGCTGTCGGATTCTCTACTCTTCATCCCTTCCGTTAGCTTTAATCATTTCCGGTTTGTGCTTTATATTGGTAGAAATCTATTGCATGCTTTAGCTTGATTTATGGAAATATTTAAGTGATGAAATGTCTCTTGCCCCTCATGTTTAGTTTAAAATTTATGATTTGAAAGGCTTAAGTTCAATTCATTTTTGTGGGATTTCATGGTTTGATTCGTTTTTATGAGGTTTTATGGAAAGTTTTTGGATCCCCAATGCTTGGCCGAAAATCCAAGTTGGGGGTTCCAAGCTAGTTTTTGCTATATTTGATGCTTTGGAAGTTCCTTTCATGCTTTATAGATGGCTAAGAGTTCATATGTTTGATGGCTTAAAGTTCATATTCTTGGTGGCTAAAGGTTTTATATGTTGGATGGATTATAGTATTCAAGCTTTAGTGTTTAAAAGTTTATGTATGGTGGCTAAAACGTTGTGCTCAAGCGTCACATTTAGCTTGATTCATGGGAGTGTTTAAGTGATGTAAGAAAGCTTTATGTTAGTCAATTCTTTATCTGAAGTTTATAGAGGTTTCTCTGTATACCTATTTGAGGAAAGTTTTATATTCATGCTTAATGGTTAACAAGTTTCATGGAAATATTAGGAGGTCTCCTCATACCTCCTTCTTGATGGCTAGAATTTTGTGTTCATTTGTAAATGTTTAGTTTGCTATATGGGACATATAAGAGGCTTGCTTGGTACCTTTTGGATGGCTAGAGTTTCACATTTATAGCTAAGTCTTTAGCTTATTTTATGGGGTGTTCAAAAATCTATTTTAGCTCTCTCTATGGAAGAATAAAATGGCATATTTATAATTAAGAGTTTAAATGGTCTCATGACATATTTGGAAGGTCTCTTTTCCTCTTTTTAAGGATAGTCCAAATTGCATATCATTGGTTTGATAATCTACATAACCCTTGTGATGTTTTGGGAATGTTTCATGTTAAACTTGTGTCATTTAAAGTGAAAAATCTGCACTTGCGCACTTTCTCAGAAATGGTTTTTATCACCTTTACACTTGCCTGAACATAAATTTTACACCCTTTTGTTGTTTAGGGAATGTCTAATATCAAACTTATGTCATTTAAATTGATTATTACTCCATTTTTTATGTCCATTACTCCAATTAAAATTAGGATGATCTTGCCAACCAGGATTATAATAATTAGAATAAGGGTTATTAGTTTTACTAGCAATAGCTTGCAAAGTTTCCATTGTTTGAGAATCATCAGAATTTGCTGAATTATCATTACTTACATGCGA